>JADWQK010001264.1:0-551458 GCA_017933935.1 Sesamia nonagrioides | reverse complement strand
GGCTCGAGAGCTTATACCTAATTTGAGTTGGTTTGGTATACTACCTGATTTATTGGTATCTTCAGGTATGTATTCCTCTCGTGGGTTTTGACCATATATTTTAGGATCAAATGAGATGTCTACAGCACTAACATTGTATACTTTTGTGAGCTTTTCTAACGTTTCTGTCATGGTCGCGTTATATACATAATAATGTAGCAGATTTTTTTTCTTTCCATTTATAATTTATACTGCACGTTATAATAGTTCTTTACTCATGAAATTGCCATTCTGCAGTACAGGCCATTTAAAAAAAACTGTTTCGCTAATAATTCTAATTTCAAATTCATTTTATCTTGCTTTTTTGTTTGTTTCAACATGGTGCTCTTTTTTCCAAAAGTAGTCCTTTGTTTATTAATTAGTGGTACATTTCCATCACATTTCAATCTTTTTCGTCATTATGGATACATTCTGAAGACTTTTGGTCGACAATGACGAATTGAAGACGATTGTGGAACCTGATGATACACAATCTACGGCTTATATAGCAACAGCTTTCGACAAACAAACAAAAAATACAAACTATATTGGACCATATGTGTCGAATTGGCAAGGTAAAATATCTTGCCAAATGGGTGCCCCATGAACTCAATGATCGCCAGCGCAAAGTACGCTAGACGTGCCTGGCACTGCTCAGCAGACAAACAAATGAAGGAATTTTGAAACACATTGTTATCTGCGATGAAAAATGATTTCTGTTCGTTAACCGCAAGCGCTTAGCAAGTTGATTAGATCCTGGTTCAGCACCTAAACAATGCCCCAAACGAAATGTTATCCCTAGAAAAGCGATGGTCCCTGTTTGGTGGTCTAACCGGTGTGATTCATCACATCTTCTTACCAAACGGGATGAGCATTACTGCAGATGTTTACTGTGAAGAACTGAACACAGTGATGGAGAAACTGGCACATCTCCAACCAGCATTGGTCAATCGCTCCTCTCCGCTGCTCCTGCACGACAACACGCGACCTCATACCGCACCACAGACAGTCTTCAAGTTGCAATAAAAGGTTGGTGGGGTTGGAGGCTCTTCATCATCCGCCCTACTCACCAGACCTTTCGCATACAGACTACTACTTTTTCCAGAATTTGAATAGATTTTTTTTAAATTAAATTTCAAACTAGCGCTTGACCACAATCCCGCCTGGTGGTAAGCAGTGACGCAGCCGTTGATGGTAAAGCGCACTATTAGTTTATTAAGAGCCTATTCACTCTAGCCTTGAAGACACTCAAATTGTAGTCCGACGGAAACACCGCCGCTGGCAAATTGTTGCAGTCCCTCGATGTACGCGGTATAAAAGAGGAGGCGAAACGCTTCGTCCGGATCGTAGTGGTGTTAACAACGTAAGGGTGGAAACTTGCCGTACGACGGGTCGTCCGATGGTGGAACGGAGATGGGGGAATTAAATCATGCCATTCCCTCGCACACTCCCCAAAATGCATCCTATAGAAGACCGAAAGGCTGGCTATTCTACGCCTGTGCTCTAGGCTTTGGAGAACGTCTTGAGTTAAGTCAGGATTACCAATCAGCAGCAGGTGACACTTAGCAGCACCAGCCCAAATGTGGCTGCAGTGCTCCACACACGAACCGACCTGTGCTTTGTACAACATTAAAAGCTGCCCTGGTGTGAAGTACCGCCGGACCTTTGCGATAACGCCAAGTTTCTTGGCAGCCACCTTGGCCTTGGACTCAATGAACCGCCGAAAGTTCAGGTTGGAGGAAATCTCACCTCCCAAAAGCTGAAGGCGGTCGGTACACTCCAAGGATAAATTTCGAAAAGTAGGAGCCAAGGTGAACGGGCTCCTTTTGGGGGTGAAAAGTCACGCCTGTGTTTTGGCGGTATTGAATGCTACAAGTTTGGCATTGCCCCATTCGGAGACTGCCAACTGCCTCTCGTCCAGCTGATTTCTTTAAGAATCAATAAACTGCAACTGTGTTGGCAAAAAATACATTGATTGCATGGGTAATTACCTACTTCAATTAATACAAAAGATTTTTTTTTCTTCTTACACGGCAATTTTATATATAAAGACTTTTTTATATAAAATACATTTATAATCAATATATTTATTATAATCAGTGATTAAAATCCTTAATTTTGATACCCAACTCGATATGCTTGGCAGAAAAAAATATGTAATTCCTTTTTTTTGTTCCATTTAATATTAAGTTATATACATATTTAGAATCAGTGTTTAAAATCCTTCATTTTGATATCCCACTCCATATGCTTGGTAGAAATTTATTTCTTTATATCTCACAATATGGCGTCATACATCCGCCATTTAGGTTTTTTTAAATGTCACCTATCTAGTAGCAGTTGGGCAATTAAGGCAAATCTAACGATACCTCAAATGTAAAAATCCGTTCAGCGGTTCTGGAGATACTAGGTAATAAAGAATAATACATACAAGATAGGCGCTAAAAACATAACCCTCCTGGCAGTCGGGTAAAAAAGGAAGCCAGCCCTAAACAAGTGCGGCACTGCACCGACCGGAGAGAACTATTTGCTGCGTCCCGCTGTACCAGTGACGCCGCTGTATGTATCCAGGCTGCATTACTCTACAAAATCCGAGGACGTTGTGGAGTAATGCAGATCAAGGGGAGAAGGACTTTGAGGGTTGCGAGGTTGGAGTCTCGTCACATCGTGAATTTTAAATCCTTTGTGGTGGGAGTACCAACTGAGGATTTCAAGAAATTCATGTCTCCAGAATTTTGGCCGAAAGGCTGCAAAATAATAGTGTATGAGTTAACTTTTATATACAGTTTATAAAGTTAAATATATATAGTATTTTATATTTGTTTTTATTGTATGTTATAGTATAGTATTATCGTATTTTATTATGGGCTTTTGTTGCCTGAGCCAAATAAATAAATTAATTAATTAAAAATGAAAATGTTTACAGTAACAATATACAATTGCTTTGTACATAACAATCAATTTACGTGATAATAAAAAAACAGAGATCAAAACGCCACAATTGTAGCACAATTACGCACATAGCTTAATGACACCGCTTAGCAGAGCGAGCAGCTCAATCCCAAGCTTTATTGTCCCCTAAATAATCTGAGATTTTGTAATACCCTTTTTTACTACTTTAATTAAGAATGTTACTGATCCAGACTTTCACTTTCAGAAAGAATATTGTGTACTCCTCGTCGGACAAAACATATACGGACTTTTAATCTGTATTTAAAATTTTGCTTGATCGGGAAGACTGCCATGGGTTGGTTGAAAGAGAAAACGCGGCCCTGGCGCACAGGCAAGTGAAGGAACACAGGTGGGTTTTAGTCAAGAAAAGACTGACGCACTCCACTACCGCTCCGCCCAGAGCGGGAGAGGTCATATGATGATTTCCCATCCACACAAACAGTGGATAACATCGGCTGCGGGCAGAAGTTACCACCCACCAAACATTTGATCTTGCCGCCAAGCGATTCGTCGTGTTCCGTCATGATGTCTGGTAAAGCCGTACGGAGTACGGGTTTGAGCAGTTATGTTACGATGTGTGCCAGGTACGATGCGCCAAATGTTGTTGTGTCGGGAGTTTGGTCGTGGAGAGTCTCCAGATCAATCTCCCTCTGGCGCAGCATCGTTTGGTCGTGTTGGTCTTGGGTTTAACATTGTTTCCTCTCGCTCAACTGCGGTCATCCTTCCTATTCCTAAGTTTTTAAAGTGAATAGGCTTAATGAACTAGTACGCTTTACCATCAACTGCTGCTTACCATCAGGCGGGATTGCAGCCAAGCACTAGTTTATATTTATTAAAAAAAAAGATCTTGTTTGATTATTATGTTAAATGCAATTAGTATGTTTAAAATAAATCAAGTACCTTCATCACTATTCTTTTACACTGAAAAACGAAAATCACCTCCTAACGAATGTAAGATGCGCCGTAATGGTAGTACAGCCGGCAGTTATTGCGGTCAGTAGGGGTGGGTCATATAAATTTTTAAGACGTAGTTTGAAAACTACTTGTATCGTATTGAGAGCAGATTCACCGGTGAACTGGAATACCTAGCCATCAGTTGATTTCCCAAGGGTTGCAAAGGTTAAGCGAAGAATTGCACGATGTGTAAAACTGTTGTTTATTTGTTTAAGTTCACCAAATATGTTGTTTTCTATCAGTAAAACTGTAAAAAAGTATCAAGTCTCTATAGTTTGCGAAGTATCTGTAACCTCAGTCTTTGTGTAAGTTTAAGGAGTTTTTCAATTCTGCTAAGTTAGTCAATGATGCAGACTGCGCGTAACTTGGTAAGAGTCCTCCCGATTTCATCTCTTTTTTACAAATGAAATAGAATATTCTTTATAAGACAAGTACCAATGTAACTTTTCTAAAGTTATCTGTACTTTCTAAGTATACCTTGGACACCAATGACTGAAGGTGAAGGAAAACATCTTGAAGGAACCTGGACTTTAAGTCTGAAATCGCCAACCCGCATTGAGCAAGCGTGGTGATTCCGCTCAATCCTTCTCTGTATGAGAAGAGACCTGTGCCCAGCAGTGGGACGATAAAAAAATGTTGATAAACATGATGATGATGACTCTTTATTACGTATACAATATAAATTACAGAATATAAATATGAAGATTTTACAAAAGGTGACAAAATGGGCGGTCTTATCGCTAAGAGCGATTTTTTACAAACCACCTTACCAGGTTTAGAATTATGGCCGTGGCCGAGGTTAAATTATAAAGACCGCACAGGGGCTCTAGTCTACTATTTTTATAAATTTCTCATTCCTACACGATTGAATTGGATTTTGAGCGATTCATTGGGTCCAAGGCCAAGGTGTCTGCCAGTGAGGCTTGACATTATCGCAAAGGTCCGGCGGTACGGAGTGGAGAGGCGTGCAAAGAGGCTAATTGGCGACTCAAATTTAGCTCAAAACGGTCTCCTAAGCCTGGAGCACAGGCGTAGAGTGGCCAGCCTTTCGGTGTTCTATAGGATGCATTTTGGGGAGTGTGCGAGGGAATTGCACGATTTAATTCCCCCATCTCAGTTTTATCCCACGTACATCGAGGGACTGAAACAATTTGCCAGTGGCGGCGGCTCTAGCCTCGAAGGCTAGAGTGAATCAATCAAATCAAATCATTTATTTCAAATAAACCAGTTACAGGCACTTTTGAATTGTCAGAAGGTCGGTCAGTCAATAAGATGAAGCTAGTCGCCCATTCCAAAGAGTAAGTACCTATGGAGAAGAACGGAAAAGAAACTCCATGGACACTCTTTTAAATTTTCAAGCTATTGTTACAAATATTTGATTACATCATTCATGTTGAAATCAACCGTGTGAGAACGATGCAGAACCATATTGTACGCTGAGAGCGTCCATATGGAAAACATACAAAAAACAATTCAGAAATTAAAATACGCCGTGGAAAGAATAAATAAGCTCTTAATAAACTAGCACGCTTTACCATCAACGATTGCATCACTGCTTACCATCAGGCGGGATTGCAGTCAAGCACTAATTTATAATTAAATTTTTAAAGTTTTAAATAAAAAAAAGTACCGCGTGAACTTCCAATATGTGCAACATCTTGAAAATTTACGTGACAAGTTACAACTATACATATTCAATAAGAAGTCATTTCTCTCAATCTAAATCTCAAGTTTGTAATATTCCAAATGTTGCTTTATTTGATGAATGTTAATAGAAGAATAGTTACCTACGTCATCCATTACCCAGCATTTTCTTCTTGCCCATTCATTGTTCGTCATTAGGAAACCTATACACAAGAGTAGACAAACGACTTAAGGCTAAGGAGGTTCTTTACATGGACTTCGGTTCGGTCTCCTTTTATTGTAATTAATAATCACAAACACAAATGTTTAGATTGGTTTAAGCAATCAAAATTGCTCAAAATGTACTGAAAAAATACTGTTAGATGACACAGGCTATTAGAATAGAATACTCTTTATTGTGTAGGTACACCATATAGATTGCAGAAAATAAATATAATGGTTGACATATTGGGCGATTTTATTGCTAAGAGCCATCTTTTATAGACAACCTTTGGGGGAGGAGAGAGAAATAATGTAGGTAGTCTACAGTGTACTATTTACATAGAGTAGGTATACACTAAATATCTACGTTAAGTGTAGCATACTAATTTAAATAATATCAACTAATTAATAAACATGACACAAGAGCAAAATAAAAAGAAAGAGAAAGAAAAGAGAAAAAAGGAAAAGGAAGAGAGAGGAAGTGCTTTTTTATCAAGCTGATCTGTCTAATTCGGGTAAAACTTTTTAGAGCCTAACGTATGAGATTTGGAGGTGCATTCCTCGGTGGTAGGCCATAACATCGGCTGCCAGCAGAAGTTACCACCCACCAGACAAAGTCTTGCCGCTAAGCGATTCGTCGTGTTGTCGCCATGTTGGTGAAGCCGTACGGAGAACGGGTCTGAGCAGTTGATTTGCGATGTGTGCTGGGTACGATGCGCCAAATGTTGTTGTGTCGGGAGTTTGGTGGTGGAGGGTCTACAGATCAATCTCCCTCTGGCGCAGCATCGTTGGTAGTGTTATTGGGTTTAACATTGCGTCACTCAACTGCCGTCTTCCTTCCTATTCACTCATTTTTTATTTTATTTTTTTTTTTGATTGACAAGGCTCTAATTAAACTAACGTGCTTTATCGTGATGCAATCGTTGGATTGCATCACTGCTTACTATCAAGCGGGATTGCGGTCAAGCACGATTATAATTTAAAAAAAATTAATTCGTTTCTATAGGTCTATCAAAACAGGACAGTGTTCGGGACGTGGACGGACCATACTCAGGGGATAAAATGACATTGTCGGGAATGGCAACGGAGATTCAGAGTCTGCCGTGTGTATGTCGTGGCAATATCACGTTCTGGACATGGGCATGGCATGGTTTGATCGCAGTCCTAATAAAAACGTACCTAATCTAATTAGAGTGATAAACTTAACGTATATATTTATTGTACAACTAAAGACAGTACAAATTATTAAATAAAAATTACTAAATAAAACTATTACCGTAATTAAAACTATTAATAAATTAAAATACAGCATCAAATAATTCTTCGGCATCGCTGTCGACTGGTAATGTGCCCAAGAGACTGGCAAAAATGCCACGTTGAATGGCAATGCTTAGCCTCTGGCCAAGGTAAAAGCCAGCCTTTGGCTCACGGGAAGTATCGACAAGCCGCTTAGATAGTTCATTAAATAGGCAATGAGCACTCGGACCCCACGACCCGAGGGTTTCTACCCCAAATGGCTCGAAAATTTAATTTCCGATAAGGTTGTTATATTTTCGCCGTTTGAGGTTTTCTGCAGCCGCAACAGCAAAGCCAGCACAGCACGTCGAGCCAAGAAGATGGGATGGCGCAAGAGTATCGACGTAAGTTATGTCCCACACTAAAGGCCTACCCCTCTTCCAAGGAAATAAGGACATACCGTCCTCTAAATAAGGCTTGCCATCATCGTGCACCAAGCCATTAAGATCTAATACAGCTGGAACGCAAAAAGTGACAAGAGCTCGATGAATGATGTCGTTAAAGTTCGCGTGGCGAGCTAAGCGACCCGCACTTCGACTGCAAGATAGGCCGTGGTGTCCAAGGTTGTTGGCATCACAGAAACAGCGATGAGGAGAACGGCAAGGAGCTCCTAGTCGAAAGGAAGCAGTGATGCGAAAAGAGGTGTCGTCGAACAAAGTGCCTATGTTCGCCAAAGGTAGTGCATGAAGCCAAAGACCCAACCCCCACCTTCCCACAGCTAGCAGGCGCGCAAGCTCCAAGTAGTAGACGAGTCAAGTAAATTGTTCGGAACTACTCTGCAGAGCGGCTCGTCCCACTGTCTCTGGGAAGACGGATTGCTGGGTGGATCTGTAATCAGGCAAGTGAGTCTCCAGGTATCCATAGCCTCGGAGAAGTACGGCACATCAAAGTTAATCAGTGAGGGGGCTAAGATTTTCCTGGTTAATTTATCACTACCGTGGACCGAGGATATGAAAGCCGGTAAACTAATATCAGAAATTTTGCGGACGCCGAGGCCCCCCATACGAATCGGGAGAGTAGCTTGTGCCCAAGCTCAGTCGTCCATGGCTACATTTAAAATCGACGTTAATGTATGCCTGATAATTGAGTCCATTTTATCTAAAAAGTGAGTGTGCTTCCATAAATGGGAAGCGCGAAGGAAATAAATTAATATAGGGCTAAAACAGCAGTAGCGAATCAAGGTTTATTTTATTTTTTATTTATTTTTATTTATTCTTTCGCACACATGACATGTACAGAGGCGGACTTAATGCCTTAGGCATTCTCCACCAGTCAACCCCAGGTGGTGAAGAGATAAGGTTATGGCCGAATGCATATTAATTTGCAGCAATCTTTCCGTAGCGTCATAGAAAATTTTGAATTTTTTCGTCAATGAAAAAGGGAAAGGAATTCTCGAAGATTGGAGACCCAAGGAGACGATGAGAGATTTTTTCGATAACTTTGCTATCTGGAGCGATCGATAATATTGATTTAAATTTTGGGAGTGTCAAGTGTCTGTCAGTACTGTCTGCTAAGTATAGTTCACATTTTGAAAGATTGAGATCGAGGCCTATGGAATGAAGTTAATTTTGTAAGAATGGAAGGTCAGCTAAAACTGTTTTAAATTCTCTCTGCGTCGGACAAACTTTTATTGTTATGAACAATAATGCGGTATGATGCAATAAATAATGGGAATTTTTGAATATCCCCATCAAAATCAGGAATTTTAATGCGGGGCAATTTTAGTTTTTTTTTTTTTTTATATAAATTAAAAACTAGCGCTTGACTGCAATCCCGCCTGATGGTAAGCAGTGATGCAATCGTTGATGGTAAAGCGCGCTAGTTTATTAAGCCTACTCACTCAAAAGAACTGAGTAAATAGAAAGGAAGACGGCAGTTGAGCGCGGTGATGCAATGTTAAACCCAACAACACGACCAACGATGCTGCGCCAGAGGGATATTGATCTGGAGGCCCTCCACAACCAAACTCCCGACACAACAACATTTCGCGCATCGTACCCGGCACGTACATCGCAACACAACTGCTCAGACCCGTCCTCCGTACGGCTTCACCAGACATCATGCCGGAACACGATGAATCGCTTGGCGGCATGACTTTGTCTGGTGGGTGGTAACTTACGCCGGCGGCTGATGTTGTGGCCTACCACCGAGAAAAACGAACGAAAAGTTCACTACTTGCAGACGTAGCGGTGGTCGATTCGATCGCTCCACTTAACTTTTGAACAAACTTGTCATTACTAGCCTTAATAGCTGTCAATGTCATAAATGTAGTGTAATGTCATTTCACGAAGGAACATACTCAGGATTAACTTATAATTGAGCACTGATAAATTCATTAATTGTATCAAGAAATTCTTTGCGCAATGTTTCAATATTAGGAGATTGAATCATAAACACTGTAACCCTTTTCACGGCATGGAATCGTACACTGATTGAACCCTCTGATAATATCTATAAAAATATACGGTAGATACAATGCGATGCGGTATGAAATAGCAATGTGCTACTCCAATTATCTTATTATAAGTTATTTAAGCAGAAATACCACGTATTTATTGAGAAATACGGCTATAAAATGTGCGGTATATGCGAACCCGACGACACGTGTTTCACAATGAAAATATTAATTTTATGGGTTATTTAGGGCCAAAACCAACGAAACATCCGGCTCGAAGGACCAAATGAATGCTCTAGAAGGTGAATGATTCTTGATGGTAAAGTGTGGACTTTATTAGGTTTTCGGTTAAATTTATATTTCGAAGGAGGTTAGGCTACTGACAGCGGGTTACCCACAAAATTATCTCCCACCACCACAATCCAGTGCTACTCACCTGCGTCCCGTCATGTCGGCAGTCTCAAGGTGCACTAACAAACAAGTCCTGGAGATCTCCTGAATTTTCTTAGTGGTGCTGGTGCTTGTCCGGATCGGGTTCGATGCTATGATAGTTGTCAACTGTCATTCTTGACAGCTTTTGTGTACCCTGCCCGCGTTCCAAGCGCGTTCGGATACACCAACGAAACAGAAATGCAAGCGAGTGCAACTAGTATTATGATTAGTGAGAAAACAATTCAATGGGCTTAAACATACATATTACTAGCTGTTGCCTGCGACTCCGTCCGCGTGGACTTCATTTTACAGCACGTGGTGGTTTCCGTTTCCGTGGGAAAAAATTAAAAAAAAAAAACTCAGTTGATATAAAATAAGTGCTTGTTAAAATAATGTTAGCAATATGTACATCCGCGTTTGCTCCCGTTTTCGCAACATTTTTTGTTACTGCTCTGCTCCTATTTGTCATAGCGGGGTGTTGTATAGCCTATGTCCTTTCTCCGGCTCTAGACTATCTGTGTACCAAATTTCATTACAATCGGTTCAGTAGTTTTAACGTGAAAGCCGGACAGACATACCGACAGAGATAGATACTTTCGCATTTATAATATTAGTATGGATTAAAACGTTTTAAGCTACGAAAATTGGCGTACTGATACCTATGTGTGAACAGACCTTGAACCACGTCGTCCGTCTTACCCTTATATACATAGGTACGCACAGTCTTACCTCACCAAATCGTGCAATAGTGATTTATTAGGCAATAAACATGGAGAGTCAGCTATAATTTACAAAGGCTATGCATCTGGTGGCAATTTACCAAATAGCCGGTGAGGGCCAGGGGACGGAGGGAATATATGGGAGAATATTGTAGGCTTCTGAACTTGATTCTACGATTTGTAATTTGCCCACTTTTAGGTATTTTTGGGAGATAAACGACACGAGTGTCGTGTGTGCATCTCTGTACAGGGCTTTTCTAGCTGTTATCCTAGAGCGCTAATTGGCCACCCCATTTGGGGACCTAAATTATTTTACATCTCTCATATTCGGTAAATAGGTCCTCATTACCCCCAAATGGGGCTTGTAGGTGATCAATTAGCGCTCTAGGGTAATGATGTAGCTAGGAAAAACTCTTTCAAAAAGTTCGCGTACTTCTAACCATCATACTGGCAATAGACATCATTCATTCACCGCAATGACGAAAGAGATCGCTTCGCTATTCAGCCTTGTCTTCGTATGTGTATACAGTCATCAATTTTAAATATCGAACGGTGAAGCTCGATCTTCTTCTTGAAAATATACTTTTAAAAAAAGATGAAAAAAAGGCGGCTTAAGATTTTACTTTAAATATTGTTTGTTTTTTGGGATATCTTTATAATTCCTTGCTTGCTTGTTATTTTATTTTTTTTATTAGGATAAAACATAAGTTCTGCAAGTGATGAAGACATAAGCTGCACTCCCGATTGAATGAAAATGGAAGCTGAAGCAGCAATTAACAATATTGTATTCTTGTAATGCCGGTTTTTTTCTACTTAGCTCACAATCGTGGTGTAAAGCAGAGTAGTTAGCTCGGGTGTAAGCATCAATTGCACCCTCGAGTTCGAGGAGGTTTCGCGCGCCTACAGTTGTAGGCGCGCGAAAGCAGCGAGGTAATAAATATCTCGGGCTGCAATTGATGCGTTACAGCACTTGGCTACTAATCTACTATTACTTTTTCATTGTGCTCTTGTTACTGGTGGAATTAATGGCACTGAGGTCTATCAGGAGTTAATT
The DNA here is from genome assembly GCA_017933935.1 of Sesamia nonagrioides. Taxonomy (NCBI): domain Eukaryota; kingdom Metazoa; phylum Arthropoda; class Insecta; order Lepidoptera; family Noctuidae; genus Sesamia; species Sesamia nonagrioides. Next base: position 539,793 of record JADWQK010001264.1, on the reverse strand, counting down.
GCCATTACCATCAATCTATACATACCTATATATTGATGTGATGTTAAACATGTACAACTGGTAACGGAAAGGGTACCAAGGACACGGGTTCTTTGGATGATATCAAATTATATAAGGGCTTCAAATTAAAATACTCTAAGAATATTTGATACCCAATTGAGTTGTATCCTAAAAAATAATTTAATGTCCATCAGATAGATTTAGAGAAAATATTAAACACGTATTTTTTATTTTTTCTTTCATTCAAATACTTAGGAAGATCACTCTTTTTCAAAATTCTCAATCCATTGCATTGCATTGGGGTTCTTGCTTGTGAATTTTTTAATACTCTGAAATATGTTTCAGGTTATGTTGATTTTCTTTCTTTGTAGTAGTTTCTATTAATTTTTCCAAGATATGTTGCAACTTGTCATCTTTGTCTATTGGTTTTTTGGGGCTCATTTCTTCTAAATATTGATCTAAAAAGTTGATAGCCTGCGTGGCGTAGCGGCAGTGAAACCGGCCGATGCGCAAGGAGGCGCGGGTTCGATCCCCGCGCAGTGCAAATATTTGTATGCATGAATATGAATATTTGCACTGGTCTGGTCGTGCCTCGGAAAGCACGTTTAGCCGTTGGTCCCGGTTGCCATACGAACATCTAGTAGCAGTCGTTACGGGTTGTTGGAGCCCTCAAAAATCTAACAATTGGTTTAACTGCAATGCTTAGATATCGCCTTCGGGTTGTGGAGGTCAGACGGCAGTCGCTTCATGGAAAATATCGAAGTTTAGCCAAAATCAGCAGTTAGACTAATAAAGCGGACCCCAGACTCCAAAACTGAAAAGCTGCGGATGCGACTGGGATTAACGCTGAGATGATGATGACTTAGGAAGATATATTGATTTGAAATGTTGCATGACGTCACGCCGTGGTACAAAATTATACCACGGCGTGACGTAATTAGCCCCCACTCCGTAACTTTAATAATACGCTAAATCTCAGTAGTTTTTGGTAATTTCGACAAAATAAAAAATACAGATCTTCATTTTTTTTATTGTCTACTAGATTTCCGGCCGCGGCTTCGCCCGCGTGGAGTTCGGTTATATCACGCTTTTTAGATTTCCCTCGGGAAAATCAAATTTTTCCGGGATAAAAGGTAGCCTATGTTTTTTCTCAGGGTCTAAAATTGTCTGTGCCAAATTTCATCCAAATCGGTTGAGAGGTTTAACCGGGAAAACGTAACAGACAGACAGACAGACAGATAGACAGACAGACAGACAGAGTTACTTTCGCATTTATAATATTAGTATGGATTAGACGGACTAATTATTATCCATCCCTATTCAATATGTATTTTTAAATTCAAACCACAAAAAACTTATCACCGTAGTACGTAGGTCAATAACTACATGTTACTTAGCAATATCACGATAAACCTCTTGTATGATTCTGCGCACCTAGTATCGGAGTTGTCTACAGCAGGCGGTGTTCTCTCTCATAACTTCCAAACATGTGTAGATAGGATTAAAAAACCGTTCCAAGATCGTTTTATATCTTCCAAAGAAGCAGTGCCCTTGGGATGCATAAATTTTAATTTACCTGTATTCAACAAGTGTCCAATATGTGGGTAGCGTGTCTGCCGCGAGGCATAAAACATCAGCAAAACGGCTTTATTCAAAAATTATTCATGAAGATGCATGGGCTGTGAGGCAGATGGGATCGTAGATTAAAAAACAACCGGTCAAGTACGAGTCCGATTCGCGCTGTTGGGGTTTTTGTTGTTACATCGGCAATATGAGTGAGTGCTTGGAGTTTCACTGCGTGATCAAATCAGAAATGAGGAGATCTGCAGAAGAACGAGAGTAACCGACATATCCCGAAGAATTTAGAAGACATTGCCCGTAGGGCCGATTCCCGACGGGTTCTCGAGTGGCGACCACGCACCGGAAGACGCAGCGTAGGTAGCCCCCAATGTAATGGAAAACCTTGGGGGGGCCTTTGTGCAGCTGTGGACCTCTATAGGTTGAAGAAGAAGAAGAAGATAGATGCAGGGAATTCACAGGTCATGACTAATTAAAACGCAGACACTGAAGTGACGATTTATTTTGAGACCTGAGTCTCTCAGAAGGGCATGCCAATGAATACGTTATATTGATGTTACCATTTTCCAAATTAATAAAATATCATTACAAGATAGTAGGGTACACCAGTATATTTTTCTTCTATAGGAAGTATGTTCGTACAAAGTCTAATAAATGTTCTAATTCCTGGAGAGGCAATGAGTGACTTTTAATATGATCAATGCCTGAGTAATGGTGGTGGTACAATATTAAATTGACGCTTTCCGATTAGAGCTACGATTCACAGTAAAAGCGGTGCTTGTTGCTTTGTGGCTGGTCGTCTTGCTGACCATGGTTTTGTTATTATTATGTAATTAATAATTCATTGTTTATATATTTTATTTAGATAGAGGACGATCGAAGTAAATTATTTATATAAACAGTTGCTAATTAATTATTAATTTATTAGTTTATCATTTGTGTGAGTTATCATAACCTAGCATTGCATATATATATATATATATTGCTGACATGCCCTTAATGCCTGGAGGCATTTGCTTTTTTAATTTAAATTCTCATCATTAATTATCTGTATCGTGGGTGCGTTTACAAATATTTAAGCTCACATACAGAAACAGCCAAACCCAGAACAATTATCTAAAGGCCATACAAATGTTTATTCCGTGGGAGAATCGAACCCGCGTCACATAGCGCTGCAATCGATTACTCAGTCACTGCACCAACCGTCGTATGTGTCGTATTTGGGTGTTCGATTTTGTTTTCTTGATTTATTTCAGTAAGTACAACGATTACACAGTACAGGACAGTACGATTTACTTCAGTATTTATTAGTACTTTGGATTGACTAGCTGACATATGAAAATAAAAGTTAATTTGATATTCTGTCTCGTCGGACCCAAATATCAGTTTTTTTTTCTTTTCATCTGAAATTCAGCTGTATCCGATTGGACTGGGAGCCGACCCCAACATTCTGGGAAAATACTGCAGGGAGATTGAATTGGAGCGGAGAATATTGCTACATTCATCATGCTCGGCAAACTGATTGCTACAATCACATTCTTGGCGAATCTGATTTTATTAGAAAGAAAATTAACATTAATTCGTACACAATAAAGTTCAGTGTACGCTAGAACTTCAAACATTTTTCTAACTGTTATCAATACTCACTCTGAAATGAACTTAATTTCATTTAAAATAAAGTTCATACTTATTTCATTAATTTGAAAGAGGGCGGGAGAGTACAGTAATTTTTAGGGTTCCGTACCTAAAAGTTAAAACGGAACTCTATTTATGAGACTTCGCTGTTCGTCTGTCCGTCCGTCTGTCACCAGACTGTATCTCATGAACCGTAATAGCAAGACAGTTGAAATTTTCAGAGATTATGTATTTTTGTTGCCGCTATAACAAAAAATACCAAAAAAAAAGAAAAATTTAAGGCCCCAGGGCCCATACAACAAACGTGATGTTTTTGCCATTTTTTTGCACCATAGTAATAACGGAAATAGACGCCCGAAATGTTCACAGAATATTTGATTATATACTACTAGCTGACCCGGCAAACATTGTTTGGCTATGTATATTTTTTTAGGAAACATTTTTTTAGTTCAATAAAAATAATTAGGGTGGAGTACCCTTAACATTTAGGGGGATAAAAAATAGATGTTGTCCGATTCTCAGACCTACCCAATATGCACACAAAATTTCATGAGGATTGGGAAAGCCGTTTCAGAGGAGTTTAACCACAAACACCGCGATAATAAATAAATAATAGATCATTAATAAATAATTTAATTAAAATAAAATAAATATTGAAGGGTGGCTCCCATACAACAAACGTGTTTTTGCCGTTTCTTGCTCCATATTAGTAACGGAAATAGAAACATTTTTTTCCGTTTTTAAAGATAATCGTGCGGAACCCTTTGTTCGCGAGTCCGACTCGCACTTGGCCGGTTTTTTAATATTAGTTTTCACTGAAGCATGGCTTTTAAGAGAGAGTACACGCCAAGACGCTAAAGGGCCCAATGCGGGTAAATTAAGTCATATATCTTCGAATTTCTTTTTCAATACGTCATTTTCCTGACGTTTTTGAAACTAATGGTGATGATTTTTTCACACAAATTGCTTTACTTTGTGAAAAAAAATCCCGTCTGAATTAAGGACTGGATGTAAGTCTGTAGTCTGCGGTGTTCAAATTTCATGAATACTGCGTAATATTGAAATATATTCTTGTTAACTAAAAGTACTCTCTTGGATTTTCAACGCTCTATTTTACGCCGAGAGTCCAAAATCCAACTGCGCTTTGAATAAGCATTACTTTTAAATGTCGCGTAGTGTCATTTGAAATGGTCATTATTAACAGACGCGGTATTTAAAACGGGTATTATGAATAAATGCCAGAGTTATTGCTCTCGTTCATTGTCTTAACTCCAAGGAATGGAACGTTTTCTGCCTCCTTAAGTCCGGCCCAACTAGTAATTTGATCTTAATTTGCGCTGCCGGCATTTAAGTGTTACATAATTGTGAGACCAGTAGGCTGTAATTTGAATATCGTATATATGAATTCGCGATTTATGAGTCAAAATGGAACCATGTTTTGAGAGAGTTAAATAATTACTTTAAAGTCTACAATCCGTCCCATTGATATTCCATCCAAATATTTTCCGTAAATGATAGAAAACCAAACATACACGCAATTTTGTCTACATATATGATAATGTTAAAAACTAGTGTACATGGACTAAGTTATTTATAAGTACTCTGTAGACTACCCACATTATGTGTCTCTCCTTCCCCTTAGTATTCCATCTAAAGGTTGTCTGTAAAAGATTGCTCTTAGCGATAAGACCGCCCATTGTGTCACCCTTTGTAAAATCTTTATATTTATGTTCTGTAATTAATATGGTGTATATAATAAATAGTATTCTATTCTATTTTATTCGTACACAATAAACTTCCATTCGGTTCTTCATTGGTGAGATGAGAGTCATGATCAAATGTTGTGGTTCCATTCCATTACTCTTGGATTGCATTTTGCATCTGGTGGCTAAGTGTTTCTGGGGCAGGATCTCAAGCACGAATTCATCTCATACATGTTCAATAAGATTCATGTACGGGCTTCTTAACAACTTCAAACATTTTTATAACTTTTTCAATAGTACTGATTACTTTATAACAACTCAATTACGATAACATTTTTTCGTATCTGCGCCTGCAAATCTCAAGATAGCGAATTTGCTATTCTATTTATTAAGGCACTTTGAAATACATCAGAAAAATTAATATTAAATTTTATTCTACAACCACCAGATCCGGCACTAGCTTCACGGAAAATATCGAAGTTTAGCCAAAATAAGCAGTTAGACTGGTGGACCCCAGAGTGGACCCCAGAGTGGACCCCAGAATCCAGAGCTGAAAAGCATCGGATGCGAATAGGATTAACACTGATATGACTTTGAAATACACCAAACTTTTGAATCAAAATCAAGTCATTTATTCAAATTAGACTGAGAATCGGCAATTTTGGAACTTCAGTATTACATAAAACAGTCCCCCCAAAACGCCCGCGTTTCGCCACTTCCAAGTGCTTTCGATGGGAAGAAGAAGTGGCGAAACAAACTTCCCAGCAGCACAGATGTCTGTTCATTTAAAAAAAACACATGACTTTATAGAATACTATGTATAGTACCTAATGAACACAACTTGAAATGAAATTATTTACCACATGCCAACTAACCAAGACAAAATACCAGGAAAGCAAAAAAAAAGTAACATTAAAATTGAAATGTAAATAAGTAAAAACTTATTACCTAAATAAAAGCAGGTATAAAAATAAAAATAAAGGCCGTGAGAGCTCACATATGTATTTATGCATTGTAAAAAAGTAAATTATTTTAACTCATATAACGTAAAATACACACATCAAAAGTGTCTAGGGATCAACATATATTTTTGCAATAACTTTTCTCCTGATTGATATTAATTAAAATTTTCTTTAAGGATTCATCAAATAAAGTGTTTTCGTTTGTCACAGTAACGATAAACCAAGTCACCTTTGCATTAATAAAGAAATTTGCCATTTTCCTAATAAAGGGATATTTGACATTTGAACCACTAACACAAAAGTTCGAAAAAAAGACTGAAATAACAGTTTTCTCTAAAATTTTATTGGGTAACTTAAACAATTAATAATCCGTGTTTCTACCGCGAACACTAACAACACAAGAACATCGGTTTGGCATACTCAAAATGAGTTCATCCAAATCACGCTGTGGAATGGCCGCCCATGTTCGTTGCAACAACAAAAAAAGGTCTTCTTGCGACTGGATACCCTCCATATTCGGCAGAGCTCTTCTCTGTAGCATATCCCATGCATGCTCAATCGGGTTCAAGTCTGGCGACTGAGCAGGCCAGGGCAGGACATTGATGTTAGCTGCGGCGAGAGTCTGTCTTACAACTCTTGCGGTGTGCGGTCGTGCATTATCATGCATTAACTGAAATAAGGGACCGATTTGCACTTGTAGAGGAACGATGACGTCTGATACAATCGTTTCAGCATAAATTTGAGCGTTGAGGTTGCCTCTGATCCAAATCAACTCAGTTCTTCCGCCGATCCAAATACCTGCCCATACCATGATGGTTCCACCACTATAAGGATGGACTTCCTGGCAGGATTTTAATCGCTGTTGGCGTCCAGGGGTTCTCCAGTGTCGTATACGTCTTGTATCCGGTCTCATACCAAAACGAGACTCATCAGAAAAGCACACGAAACGCCATTGTTCTTCTGCCCAATTTCTGTGTTCAAGAGCCCATTGATATCGAATCCTACGATTGTGCATTGCTATAGGTGGTACCCGTAGCGGTCTTCGGGAATGAAGGTTCACTTCATGCAAGCGGTTTCTGACTGTTTGGTCGCTAATTAAGTTCCCTGAAGAGTGATGAAGCCTCACGGCTAACATCATGGCGGTTATTGTTGGAGCTCTTCGAGTTAAGATTTGAATGTATCGGTCTTGTCTCCGTGTGGTGCAGCGATACCGTCCTCCATGGCGCTCAGCCACGGTACCAGTGCTTCGGTAACGTGTCCAAAGTCGACTGATAACACTCTGACTTGTATTCAGAGCTAAAGCCACAGTACGTTGCCGGGAACCAGCTTCTATCATTCCCACGGCTCTGAGCATTTCTTCCCTGCTTAAATGACGTCGCCGCTCCATAATAACGTTGGTTTTAATCAGTAGTAGGGAAACAGTAGCACTAATAATGTCTTCAATGCGTTGTATGTTTTTATAGGGAAAATATTGACAGCTGATTTTCATCTTTTACTCGAATTTGATTCACAGTTCCTGATTCAAATTATGAAATGCACCAAAAGGATCCATATAAATTTATAAAATCATAAATTTATTACAAAGCCACATCTCAATCTCAAGAAATCCGCATAAAAATGCTTGATCCCTAGACACTTTTGATGTGTGTATAAGACTTAACGACGTTTTGAATTGTCAAAAAGTCGGTTAGTCTTATTTCTTACTCATCTTACTAATATACTTATCCCATTAATACACATTATAAATAGTTTGGAAAGTTTGTAAGGTACATATGAATGATTGGATGAATATTTTTTATTTTTTCAAGCAAAAGCTTCTGAACGAATTTTGAAGATATTTGGCACACAGTCGTGGTGGCCTAGTGGTTAAAACACCAGCCTCTCAAGTATGAATGTGCGGGTTCGATTTCAGGCCAGGCAAGTACCGATGCAACTTTTCTAACTTATACCTATGTACTTTCTAAGTATATCTTGGACACTAATGACTGACCAACCCGCATTGAGCAAGCGTGGTGATTACGCTCAATCCTTCTCTGTGTGATAGGAGACTTGTGCCCAGCAGTGGGACGATAAAAAGGTTGATGATGATGATGATTGGCACACAGATGGTTTATAACCAGGAATCATCATCATCATCTCAGCCACATGAAGCCCACTGCTGGGCATAGGCCTCCCCCAAGGATTTCCAAAAAGAGCGGTTGGACGCGGCCTGCATCCAGTGCTTCCCTGCGATTTTGGTCAGATCATCCGACCACCTAGTCGGTGGGCGTCCGACGCTGCGCTTGCCAGTACGTGGTCGCCATTCAATAACCTTTCTGCCCCATCGGCCATCGGCTCTACGAGCTATGTGCCCCGCCCACTGCCACTTCAGAGTGCTAATCCGCTGGGCTATGTCGGCGACTTTAGTTCTTCTACGATCTCCTCATTCCTAATTCGATCACGTAGAGAAACACCTAGCATAGCCCTCTCCGTAGCTCTTTGTGCGACTTTGAGCTTTCTTATGAGACACATAGTGAGGGACCAGGTTTCTGATCCATATGTCATCCCCGGTAACACGCTAATCCAGATTGATAGTTCCGGCTTCAAGGACGAGGTGTTTCGACGGATCCGACTCGGCTGGGCAGCGTTCGGGAAGCTCCGTAGTGTCTTCTCGTCCAAAATGCCTCAGTGCCTAAAGACAAAAGTCTTTAACCAGGAATAACACAACATATTTTAATTTCAAATCAACTTACTACAGAAATAAAAGAACCCAATCAGATGAAATGATTTACAAAACTCTCCAGTCACCGAGCCCTCAGTCTAATGAAGCAACAAACAAAACAAAACACTTATTTACAAAACAGTCTGCTATTTGTTTACAAAACACTTATTTACAAAACAGTCTGCTATTTGTTTACAAAACACTTATTTACAAAACAGTCTGCTATTTGTTTAAAAACTCTCCAGTCACCGAGCCCTCAATGTAATGAAGCAACAAACAAAACAAAACACTTATTTACAAAACAGTCTGCTATTTGTTTACAAAACACTTATTTACAAAACAGTCTGCTATTTGTTTACAAAACACTTATTTACAAAACAGTCTGCTATTTGTTTAAAAACTCTCCAGTCACCGAGCCCTCAATGTAATGAAGCAACAAACAAAACAAAACACTTATTTACAAAACAGTCTGCTATTTAGAAAACTCTCCAGTCACCGAGCCCTCAATGTAATGAAGCAATAAACAAAACAAAACACTTATTTACAAAACTCTCCAGTCACCGAGCCCTCAATGTAATGAAGCAACAAACAAAACAAAACACTTATTTACAAAACAGTCTGCTATTTGTTTACAAAACACTTATTTACAAAACAGTCTGCTATTTGTTTACAAAACACTTATTTACAAAACAGTCTGCTATTTGTTCAAAAACTCTCCAGTCACCGAGCCCTCAATGTAATGAAGCAACAAACAAAACAAAACACTTATTTACAAAACAGTCTGCTATTTAGAAAACTCTCCAGTCACCGAGCCCTCAATGTAATGAAGCAACAAACAAAACAAAACACTTATTTACAAAACAGTCTGCTATTTGTTTACAAAACACTTATTTACAAAACAGTCTGCTATTTGTTTACAAAACACTTATTTACAAAACAGTCTGCTATTTGTTCAAAAACTCTCCAGTCACCGAGCCCTCAATGAAATGAAGCAACAAACAAAACAAAACACTTATTTACAAAACAGTCTGCTATTTAGAAAACTCTCCAGTCACCGAGCCCTCAATGTAATGAAGCAATAAACAAAACAAAACACTTATTTACAAAACAGTCTGCTATTTGTTCAAAAACTCTCCAGTCACCGAGCCCTCAGTGTAACGAAGCAACAAACAAAACAAAACACTTATTTACAAAACAGTCTGCTATTTGTTTACAAAACACTTATTTACAAAACAGTCTGCTATTTGTTTACAAAACACTTATTTACAAAACTGTCTGCTATTTGTTTACAAAGCGGAGAAATGTGGGTCACAAAGTTTTTCATCATTACATAAGCCATTAACTTTGTCAGGTTTCCTGCTGAGTGCCCTGCAATGGCATCCGAATAATTCGAACGGGTGAATTTAGTTTTATTGTGTTAAACAGCCCATATAGTACAGGTTGGTTACGGTACGGATGTTTTTTTCAAGGTGGTTCGTATTTTTTGATATTGTAAGCATATGTCAGCGTCTCGTTGTAAACGGCTCGAGCATCAGGCCTCGCGCTACGTCGTTGTCCACTTCCTCGGTTTGAAGTGGAGTCGAGACTCGCTACGTCGTAGCTTAGTACGTCGTAGATTGCTACGTCGTAGATTGCTACGTCGTAGATTGCTACGTTGTAGATTGCTACGTCGTCGTATCTGGGTACAACCCCACGAGAGGTCCCCATTTTTGGGAATCGAGAGACCATATCCACGGGTGAAGGGCCGTATAGAGTTCCAAAACCGTCTCCACGTTTTCTCGCCCCCTTGGGGATGCAGATAAGTGAATTCTGGCATTCTGGTTTCAAGCGTGGCCCAGTACACAGGTTATATTACTCCTTGCTATTTTTACTCTGTTATCTGAACTAAGGTATTACTGTGATACTGGGTCATCATCATCATCATCATCTCAGCGTTTATCCCGGTTGCATCCGCGGCTTTCGCGTTGGAGCCCGGGGTCCGCTTTCCTGCACATTCTCCTCCATTTCGCACGATCTTTAGCGTCCTGTGGTAAGAGCTTGTTGGCATGCATGTCATCTCTTACAACGTCAAGCCAGCACTTCTTTGGTCTACCCCGCTTGTTCCGGCCCGGCGGAGGCGCCATGGCAAGACATTTGTTACCCACGTAACATGCCGGTTTCCGTAAGACGTGGCCGTACCAGCGTAGGCGACCCTCCTGCAGTTTGTCTGCAATGTCACGGACACGAAGGCTGCCCCGGATGCGGGAGTTCCTGATGCGGTCTTTCCGCGTAACTCCACACATCCACCGCAGCATATTCATCTCCGTGACACGCAGCTCCTGCTTGTGTCGCTCAAGCACAGGCCACGCCTCACTGCCATACAGGAGAACAGGTCTAATGATGGTTTTATAGACCTGTCCCTTAAGCTTAACCGCCATTTTGGGGTCACAAGTGACACCTGTCACCTCACGCCATTTCGCCCAAGCTGCGGAAATACGTGCCTTGACGTCGCAATCAATGTCGCCGGACGCGTGAAGCACAGACCCCAAGTATTTAAACTGGTCCGTGCGCTCGACCATATCTCCGCCTATGCGCACAGACATGGGGTCTGTCGTGTTGCTGGCCAAGTATACGGTCTTCGACACGTTGAGTTTCAGACCTCCGTTCTCAAGCGAGTCCTTCCACGCATTCACACGCCGCACCAACCGTTCCCTGTCCGCGTACGCCAGCGCGATATCGTCAGCATACATGAGTAGCCAGGGAGGCTGCTCATGTGAGTCCTTGATGCTGTCCGACAAAACGTCTAATATCACGCTGAACAGAAACGGACTAAGGACGGATCCCTGGTGGACTCCGACGGTGATGGGGAAGGGTTTAGTGTCGCCAACAGCGGTCCTGACAACGGAATCGGAATTGAGGTCTCGAATTATGTCGACATAGGCTTCAGGTACCCCTTTGGACCTCAGTGCCCACCAGATGACCCCGCGTGGGACACAGTCGAAGGCCTTCTGCATATCTAGAAAGAGCATATGCAGAGGCGTGTTCTTCGATCTGTATCTCTCCATGGCGATCCTTAGTGCGAAGATAGGGTCCATGGTTCCGTACCCTGGCCGAAACCCATATTGACACTCCGAGACAGCACACTCCTGCCGGATTCGGGAGTCTACGATCCTCTCAAAGATTTTCATGGTGTGGGACATGACCTTGATACCGCGATAGTTGCCACACTCCTGAACCGAGCCCTTGCCTTTAAAGACTGGAGTAATTATACTCAGCCTCCATTGGCTCGGGATTTTGCCGGTCAGGAGCACGCGATTGAAAAGTTAGTTAGCATGCCCACACCGCGAGAACCCATCGCCTTCCAGGCCTCAATGGGGACTCCATCAGCTCCGACAGCTTTCCGATTCCCCATACGACGAAGAGCCGTTTGGACTTCCTCAGGCGTTATCAGAGGCACTAATCCAAGGTTCGGAGGGAGTTCCGGTGTCTGCACCTCTTGATGCTGCTTGTTCAGCAGCTCGTGAAAGTACGAGCGCCATCTCTCCTTCACCGCGAGGTCCTCGCATAGCAGGTTGCCATTTGGGTCTTTTACACAACGGCACTTGGATATATCCTGTGCCGCTTTGACCCTGGAACGTGCCAACTTGTAAATGAGCTTTTGCCCCTCAGACGATTCCAACTTCTCGTAGAGAGGTTGCAAGTGATCTCGTCTGGCTCTGGCTACAGCTCTTTTGGTGGCACGTTTGGCAACCTTGTCTGCATCGCGATCTTCAGGAGATCCGGTCGCTTGCCACGTTTTGAAGAGGGCTTTCTTCACCTTAGTCTCCCTCTGGACTGTGTCGTCCCACCACCAGGTTTCCTTGTCACGTTTGCGGCCGCCCTTAGAGACGCCGAGTACCACCCGCGCCGCCCCCGTAATAGCTGCCTGGATCCTGCCCCAGTGGTCTTGCACAGGTTCTCCATCGGTACCGACGCACTTGTCGCCAATAACCGACGCAAAATCCTGGGACCTGTTTTCATCAAGCAGCCACCACCGGATCTGGCGCCGACAGTCCTCTACACGTCTACGTTGGGCCTTTACGCAGAGGTCCATGACAAGGAGACGGTGTTGTGCAGTGAGACTCTCACCGGGTATGACTTTGCAGTTGGCTACTTTGCCGATGTGGTGCCTCCTAGTTAGTAGAAAATCGATCTGGGTAGCGCTTCGCCCGCTCCGGTAGGTGACAAGGTGCTCCGGCTTCTTTTTGAAGTAGGTGTTCACGATTGCAAGGTCCGCAGCCGCACACATTCGGAGAATGCTGTCTCCTTCCGCGTTGCGGCTACCGTACCCAAAGCCACCGTGAACACGATCAAACTCGCCACACCTCTCACCCACATGACCGTTCAAATCACCACCCAGAACGATTCCCTGGGATAACGGAATCCCGCGAAGCAATCCTTCGAGCTGGGTCCAAAACAGCGTCCTTTCGGCTTCACTGCACCCGGCCTGTGGAGCGTAGGCACTTATCAAGTGGGTTATAACCCCATTGCAAGCACCCGCACCGACATTAGCCGATCGCTGATGCGATTCACCTCCAAGACGTCATCCTGGAGCTCGTCAGACAACACCACGGCGACCCCATTTCTCCCACTAGGTGCACCCGTGTAGATCAGCTTGTAGCCATTCCCAATAAGCCGGGATCTGCTGCCTTTCCACCGAGTCTCCTGCAGGAACGCCACGGCCACCCTCCGCCTGTGGAGAGTTTCGGCCAGCTCTCTCGCGCGTCCAGTTATCGTGCCAACGTTCCACGACGCGAAACGGATTTTCATGGATTGGGCTCGCTTCTTCAGCCGTGTCCGCCTCTGACACGGTAGCCCTAGCCCACAGGTCACAGGAGTCGGGCGAGGCTCCTGCGCGCCGTTTTGCGGCGGCGCCCTAGCTGTGACATGTGCATTTCTTATTTTCCTCACCATGATTGATTGGCTTGTTTGGCTTATTACGAGTGCGACTGCCGTCTGACCACTCAACCCCGAAGGGAAAGCCGGCGTCAGAGCCCCGTTCGTGAGTCAGCAGGTGCACCATCTGGCAGGTGGGGTTGACTTGGGTCCCAGAGATGGAGGTGGGACCCCAAAGCACCCAATTGTGATACTGGGTGTCATGATTTAATAAGATAAAATCTTAACCTTAAAAATGATTTCATGTGTACTGTCTGTTTATGCCTCTAAACAACATTATTTTCTGTTTATGCGAAACCCGAAAAAATGTCCAATATTTTTAACCCTTTTCAAGGTAGAGGCAGTATACATGCCACCAAAAAAAAAAATTTTTTATTCCTGACTGTATCGTTCACCGGAATTGAATTTTTTATTGATGGCAGCATTAATGATTTTTACGTCAAAATTATGGGTCCCTTTGACAAATGCTTGAAAGCTGTCAATTTGAATTCGTTCATTATCGCTTGAAAGTGGTGTTTTTCGGTTAGAATTTTTCATCCAGTTGCATCTTCTAAAATTTTGGCTAAAATGGTAAGAAAAGTAATTTATTTTATTAATTTGTTTCTATTTATTATGTCTTGCGTGTAATTTTGGCTATGAATGTGTTGAAATTTGTTTTATTGTAAATTTTATTGGTGGTCGTATCTATGCCACTGCCTGCTCACTGACATGTTCTGGTGGCAGTATAAATGCCATTGCCTGTTTATATTGCAGGCATACTTGCGTGATGAAGATATTGAAAATGAAATTGAGCAGATGTTTGGACTTCCTGAAGATCCTGACAACTCAGAAGATGAGCACGAGGGCGAAGATAGTATAGAAACCAATTTTGAAATACATTCGTGCGATGTTAGAGGACCAAGATATTGTTCAAGTCAAGGAAGTCCAACACCTGTGCCACCAAAGCGCCCAAGTCCAGTAGATGTGAGTTTGCTTTCACCTAATGTAGATGAAATAGAAAATATTGATCCTAAAAGAGTACCTGATATTGAAAATAGCGAACCCGAAGAAAAATTGCGACCAATCAGGCCTTCACGATTATCAAATCTGCGCTCTCGGCATATTTTGGAGTCTTCTCCAGAAGATTCTGTAGACTCTTCCTCAGAAGATGAGAACGACAGTGGCTGGAAAAAAGGTATGTGGTCGGACAGGCCAAATGCTGAAAATTTGACGAAGCCACCTTGAAACCTAAAGTTTTCTTTCCGAGTAGAACTTCTGCAGTGGCTTATTTTTCAAGATATTTTTGTGAAGAAGTAATTGATTGAGCAAACAAATTTGTATACCTCTCCAAAACAAACCCTAAATTGGGAAACAGAAAACCGGATATTGATGCGTTTTTAGGAATTGCCACCGTAAATGTAAATAGAGCAGACTTGCCGAAATTCGTAAAAGGGATAAAAAAGGAAAGTAAAGCTTGACCGTGGAAACTACTAATGGAGAAGGAAGAATAATGTTGGATTCATAATTTGAAAGAATACAAAAAACGTCACAAACTTTTTGTCAAAAAACTATGAAGGATGGCACAAAAAAGAATTTTCCTTGCCCATTGGCAATCACTAAATACGTAAAGAGGATGGGAGGAGTCGATAAATTCGATCAAAACAGGCACATATGAGGTTGGACGACGGAATAGGCGTTGGTGGTGCTGAATTTCTTATTTCCTAATCGATGTTGGTATCATAAATGCTTTCATATTATAATCTGTTTCACGGCGAAATCCTGGAACTCCATCGAAGCTATAGTTTCGCATCTAGATTGCTAGATCGCTTATCGGAAACTACACAACGAGAAAGAGGACCCTTTCTAGCGTACCTAATTTTATTGCAAAGAAGAGAGCTACAGGCAGTACCAACTACCAGAAGTCGTAGGAGTGCATGATGACATTCATTTCCAAGATGTTAGAAAACATTTGATAGCTAAGTCTGACACACCGCGTAAATGCCGTTTGTGTAGTACAAAGACAAATAAAGTTTCCGAAGATCGCAAAGGTTCACATTAGCATATTTTTATAAAGAAAACTCCTCTAAAAATAAATATTTTTGTGTTGAAAATTATCACATGGTTTTATTTCTAATTTCATAAAATAGAAAGATGAAAAAAATAGAATTTATTTAATTTATAAAAATATTACCTATTTCCTAGTATGGGCAGTGGCACATGTACTGCCACCAAATTTTCCACTCATTTCCCAACACATTTCCGATTTAAAAAAAATCTTAAAAATCAAATAAAAATACCCTTATTAAGATACCAAAATTTCATTTCTGTACTACCTCTAGTTTTCTCGGCCTTATAAAGGGTTAAGTAAAGAATCTATGTACAAAATTTCAAAAACATATCATAAAAAACCACCAAGTTATAAGCTTGTTGTATTGTACTTTGTTGTCCCAACAAAAATATGGTCCACGATCCGCTAGGGCGGGCGAGCAGTGCATTGATCTCTGGCGTCAGCTGTTGCGCGGGCGATGATCTACAGTAAGCTGCGTGGCGCGCTCGATAACCACACTGCAACAATTACTTAATGTATTTGGGAAAAAATTATAACACGGTGTAAAAATTATTGGAATCGTTTCAGTTACTTATTCTGAACAAACTGTATTCAGGTTTCGCAACAAAAAATAACTTTGTATATTGAATTCGTTTCTTAAGGTTAGCTTTTATAATATTAAAAACAGATCAATTAATTTAACAATCGCTTTATGCTTTGCCATCATGTTCGCATGGTAGTGACAACGGTCTTCGGATTATGACATTACATATACACTGGGGAACGACAGTCTGAATACATAAAGAAATCAACCATAGGAAACACCATGCTACGCATCAAAACTCAAGTAGCGGATATTGGAGAAAAAACAATCAGCTTGAAGTGGGAGGGGGATGGACAAGAGAAGGAAAAACGATTGTAACTTACCGGACACCTCAACACCTCAAACAGTAAAATCATGATAATCATCATCATCATCAACAACCTTTTATCGTCCCACTGCTGGGCACAGGTCTCCTCTCATACAGAGAAGGATAGAGCGTAATCACCACGCTTGCTCAATGCGGGTTGGCGATTTCAGACTTTTAAAGTCCAGGTTTCCTCAAGATGTTTTTCCTTCACCTTCAGTCATTGGTGTCCAAGATATACTTAGAAAGTACATATAACTTTAGAAAAGTTACATTGGTACTTGCCTGACCTGGAATCGAACCCGCGCGCTCATACTTGAGAGGCTGGTGTTTTAACCACTAGGCCACCATAACATGATGATGATAATCATAATAATTTAAAAATAAATCTTTTTTAAATATATTCAAAATATACTTATCATATTCACCTAACTATATACAGGGTGTATCTGACGTCGTAACGCAAACTTCAAGAAAAGACTACACCGCATGCCAGTAATAAAATTATGATAGTCATTTATGTCGTTAATGAGCGGTTACAGAAATCACAGTGTTTAAGAAAATATGTCGGCTCGGCCTTTTAACGTTGCAAGCGTGCCGCCGCGCGTGTTTGTGGGTATGACGTTGACCCCTGATGTGAACTCTATTAAATCAGCTGATAGGATAGTTTTTCGAGTTTTGTTGACATTTCGCTTTTTTGTGTAATTAGCGAAATAATTAAATTTTCCTTTAAAATCTTATTGGGTTATAGGTAAAAGTATAGCAATTATGAACGGTTTAAAGTGAAAAAAAAACTGCATTTTTTTTTTTGTCAGGAAAATACCGACGAATAATTCCACCACTGGGTTGGATTGTGCGTCGATGTCAGAGACACCCTTTATGACTTTAAGCACAATTTATATAGACATACATATATGTCGAAGATACATTTATCTGTATCTGTTTAATTAGCCGTTTAGCTAACATTCTTTTAACTGAATTTATTGAATAATATGAAATACTTTAAAATTTAGATTGAACCTTTAACCATTCAAGGGCCAGCCAAATTGTTTGCAGTAACTTAGCAAGGGCACCCCGACCTAATGAGTTAGGTTAAAACCGTGATCAACTGCGAGCGAACCGAGAGAGAGAAGTGAGGCGAGCAGAATTTATGTAGTGCCTTTTTTATATATATATTATAAACTAGCGCTTGACCGCAATCCTGCCTGATGGTAAGCAGTGACGCAATCGTTGATGGTAAAGCGCACTAGTTTATTAAGAGCCTATTCACTCTAGCCTTGAAGACACTCAAATTGTAGTCCGACGGAAACACCGCCGCTGGCAAATTATTCCAGTCCCTCGATGTACGCGGTATAAAGGAGGAGGCAAAACGCTTCGTCCGGATCGTAGTGGTGTTAACAACGTAAGGGTGGAAACCAGCCGTACGACGGGTCGTCCGCTGGTGGAACGGAGATAGGGGAATTAAATCATGCAATTCCCTCGCACACTCCCCGAAATGCATCCTATAGAACACCGAAAGGCTGGCTACTCTACGCCTGCCTAACATAACATAGTCATCCTATACATTTTCCTTTCATTTTTCTATATTGTTCCCACTGTTGGGATACAGGCCTCCTCTCGGTGTGGGCCGTAATCTATCACGCTGGCCTGTTGCGGGTTGGTAGATATCACATGTCTTCGAAGTTTTGTCTCCAGGACAAGCAGGTTTCGTCTCGATGTTTTCCTTCACCGTTTTTGTGAGCAGTGGTGATGAAATAATTTACACAAAGTAAAGCGCCTGATAGGGTTCGAACCTAAGACATACAAATTGTAAGTCGTGGCCGATACCACTAAGCCACCATGTGTAAATAATAACCAAAGTCATCGACATAGCTCTTCGGAGAGCTAAAATTAAGTGGCAGTGTGCCCCGCCGGGCACATTGCTCGTAGAACCGATGGCCGATGGGGCAGTAAGGGGCCACATCCGGGTAGGGAGGTTCCCAATAAAGTGGACGGATGATCTGGTGAAGGTCACGGGAAGCCGATGGATGCCGGCAGCATAAGACCGGTCATCGTG
Organism: Sesamia nonagrioides; assembly: GCA_017933935.1. NCBI lineage: Eukaryota > Metazoa > Arthropoda > Insecta > Lepidoptera > Noctuidae > Sesamia > Sesamia nonagrioides. Next base: position 521,310 of record JADWQK010001264.1, on the reverse strand, counting down.
GAAAGCCTTGGGGGAGGCCTTTGTCTAACAGTGGACATCTATAGGCTGAAGAAGAAGTAAAAAAAAGTGAAAACATAACCGATTCATTGATACTGATACATTCAAATATTAATAAAAAACAGCCCATATTTTTTTAGTCTAAAATAAAGCTGTATCTACATGAAATCTCGTAAATCTCTTCGCCCTAAATAAATATATTCAATTTGGTTCATGTCAGTATTAAAAACAACAATACGAAATTGGCAAAAACATAACAATACATATATTGGTATATTTTCGGCAATTTCGATTTGTTGTTATTGTTTAATTGAATGTATGTGTATTGCCCGCAAGTGCCCGCCAGGCAACCCGGAGCATCTTCCCTTTTCTATTAAAGATGAGTGATCTTTACATCCTGTTCCTCATGTCTCTAAACTGATGACCCCGAACCTTCGTGCAAAAACTTCAGAGCGACGTCATCATCACCACTCCTGTAAGCTTTTGCGGCGAGTCACTCAGCCGGCCACCACCCATGATTTTAACGGGTATCCTGACCACTATTTTGGGGACGACTTCCAGTCCAAGTATTTTACTTGGATAACTGGCCTAAGCCTGGAGCACAGGCAAAGAGTTGCCAGGTGCCAGAGGTGGTCTATAGGATGCATTATGGACAGTGTGCGAGGGAATTGCATGACCTAATTCCCCCATCTCCGTTCTATCATCGGACGACCCGTCGTACGACGAGTATCTACCCTTCGTTGATGACACCACTACGATCCGGACGAAGCTGTTCGCCTCGTGTTTTCTACCGCGTACATCGAGGGACTGGAACAATTTGCCAGCGGCGGTGTTTCGGTCTGACTACAATTTAAGTGTCTTCAAGACTATAAAAGGCTAAAATAGGCTTATAATAAACTAGCGTGCTTTACCATCAACGATTGCATCAATAAGGCGGGATTGCGGTGAAGTATTTGTTTATAATTATAAAAAAAAAACAATCTAACCTCCTTTGAACAGTTGCTAAGTGATACGATACTTCTTGTTAAGAATGCCTGTTAGACTTTCCCGTAACACTGTCAAAGAACCGGTTATAACAGCCGAGGTTATGAGACACGAACCGACAGCAGTAAGAACAGATGAACCGAAAAGCCGAATCTCATAATTAAAACCTTTAAAATCTAGTCACATCTTCATTTTGGCTACAAGTACATGACAAAACTTGTCTAAATGTAGGGAAATTAGACGTATTATTGACAAATTGATCAGCATGACAGCCTCCGTGGCGTAGCGGTAGCGGACGCGGCCGCTGCGCAAGGTGGCGCGGGTTCGATCCCCGCACAGTGCAAGTATTTGTATGCATGAATATGAATATTTGCACTGGTCTGGTCGTGCCTCGGAAAGCACGTTAAGCCGTTGGTCCCGGTTGCTATACGAACATCTAGTGGCAGTCGTTACGGGTTGTTGGAGCCCTCAAAAATCCAACAATTGGTCTAACTGCAATGCTTCGATGTCGCCTTCGGGTTGTGGAGGTCAGACGGTAGTCGCTTCACGGAAAATGTCGAAGTTTAGCCATATCAGCAGTTGGACTGGTAAAGCGGCCCCAGACTCCAAAGCTGAAAAGGCTTCGGATGCGACTGGGATTAACGCTGTGATGATGATGATTGACAAATTGATCACACTGTGAACGTTCTATGATAACTGGAACTAGATGACCGGTGCAAAATATTCGTACGGTCTGTTCGATCGTAAATTTTCGAAACATCACTGAAATGTGAGTAATTTGAATATTTCTCCGGTGTAGCGGTCTAGAAAAGCTTTAAAATAATGCCTCATTTATGTATATTAATAAAGTATGAACGAAGTTATGACGTACCGACAAAAAAGACGCCCTTGAAAAATAATGTATATAATTGCCACTCTGATTGATGGGCCATGCGTCTTTCTCTTCAGATCCTAACAACCTCACCATTATCATCATCATCCTAGGCCTCTATTTCATGCCATTCAACTCAGTTTTTAGCAACTCTCATCCAGCTACTACCAGCCATCTTGCGAAGATTGAAGATCCTTACAAGATGCTAATGTAACAATCTTCTTCAAAGGTGGTCACTATAGCTTAATTCGAGACGTTGATGTTGCTCGCCGCATGATCTCTCTCCATCTATCCCTGTTGGACGACAGTCTGGAGCATTCATTTACAGGTCCCCCCACTACCAACTTGGTTTGGTCGGTCCAGGTTTCTTCCGTCTACTCTGCCCTGGACAACCAAACGTTCTTTGGAGTTATTATTGCGCCTTGACACCTGACCGAAAAATCCGACCATAAGGGATTGTACTAATTGTGAAAGACCCTGTTTGATGCAGAGTTCTTGAAGTATATAAACGTTCCATCTAAACTCGGTCCATGATATCCCAAGCATTATTCTCCAACACCACATTTCTAGAGCGACTATCTTTTTCTTTTCCAGTTCTCGTAACGTCCACGTTTCAGCTGCGTAAAGAAATATAGTAAATATTAGTGCTCGGATGAGCCTGATCTTAGTGGCTTTAGTTATATCGCGATTCCTCGATATTTTCTTGAGCTTGTCCATTGCCCCTCTTGTCATGACCTTGCGCCGATTGATCTCCTCCACACTACCGCCATTTTTTGAAACCAAAGCACCCAGGTAGACATACGAATCGACTACATCACAATTCACGATCTCTGTTACCTCGTGTGAATTATCACCAGCACGGTCGACGATCATGATTTTTGTCTTACTCCGATTAATTTTCTAAGCGTAAGATTCACGCGCTCCATCTTGAATGTAACAATATCTTTTGATTAAATGCCCAACAATATCTTTTGACTGTTATTAATATAAGAAACACGATCAAGGTTACTTCGTCGAAAATAAAAAGCTATTTATAAACAAATTTATTCATCGCTCGTCATCCTTTAATAGCAGGAATTCATTATTTTTACAGTTGGCTCGCGAATGATTAGGGTCGGCGAAATCACCCCTATTGTGACACCGTTCGTTTGTTTATTTTGAGAATAAAAACCTGGGGTTTCAAATTATTCTTTCTTGGAACGTATATTTACCTGAAGAAAAATTGGAGAGCTTAATATCAAACAAAAAATTTTTTATCGTCAGAATGATGTGATTTTTCATTATAATAACAGAGTTTAGGACTGCCTCGTTGGTATTGGCTTAGTGGACTACTGAGTCAGAGGTTCTAAATTGGGCAAATTGTTACATTGTTTTCTACTGGAATTTTCTAGTAATCCAATGAATGGACTTGGAACCCCTGTTTCTAAGGACTTATACTATAGGTATATTTCTGCTTAACCCCAATGACACCAATGGTCTTGTCATGTGATGATATGTAAAATAATTTTAGCTGTCTACACCTCGTTAGGTTAGGTTGAAAATACACTATGATTAAAGATCTTTTGCGTAGCACTTTGGTCCGCTACGACCGTAGCTTGCGTAGGCGTGGCTTTACTACGACGTAGGAACAGTGTTCATCTTTGAACAACCCTTACACAAACAAGATCGGCAAGATTGTAAAACATTATAATAAAAAAAACTGTTACTACGAGTTACTAACACGTCACATATTTCTTGGAAAGGCTAATTAAGGTGACCTCTCGTAACATACGTATTCGCCAAAATGTAAACTAGTAAAAGCTCAAGGAAAAGCAAACTTAAATTTCTACACAATAAAGTTCAAGTCAATATCAATAGTCAGTCTGAAATAAATTTGTGCTTGAAATAACACTAATATATGATACGAAATTTATTTTGTCAAAGTATAAAATGCAACATTTTTTATTAATCACGTTAACTAATCTTTTAGACAAATAACTTCGTAACAGCGTGACATTTTTAGGGTTCCGTACCCAAAGATTAAAAACGATTCCCTGTTATTAAGACTCCACTGTATGCCACCAGGCTGCATCTCATGAACTGTGATAGCTGACCTGTTACTGCTGTCGAAGAGACGAATTAATTAGTCTGAAACTCAATACTTTTAACGTAAATAGACAAAACAGTCTTCCTATTGTAGCGGGTAGGAAGAATAAGTAGTCCAATATGTTATTCAGATGCTAATTCAGCTAATTCTACCTAGTCAGATAGAAAATGTATCTACCTACGTTAATTTTTGGCTCCGTACAAATGATAAAAAAACCCTATAAATGAAAGTCCACTGTCTGTACGTCTGTTTGTCACCATGTTGTCTCATTAACCGTAATGGCTAAAGAGTTGAAATAAAAAACAGTTTTTTTTTTTTTATAATGGCGGTTTCTTTTTTTGCGCGAGTCAGACTCACACTTGGCCGGTTTCTTTTATATATGAAGTGTAAAAGTGATTCTCACATCCTATTACCGGAGTAAACAAATTCAACATATTTTTTTCAGAGAATATGCCATGACAACACAATTTTCGCCAACAGCGTCTCCCTGTCAACGCCACTCGAAGTCAAAAGATTTCTCAAGGGCTGGCTCTAGACAATAAACATTTTTTTGGATAAACATAAACTCTGCCCAGAGGATTCATAAAGCCTCGATCCGGTGCCCTATCCCGATAAAAAGTACGACACATCTCGAGAAGAGCTTCGGGAACTTTATAAAGCGTGCCAGGGTCTGAAGCCAACTCGCAGAAGCCCCTGAGACGTTGTTAAATGATATGGAGACACAAACAAATTGTTATCCCTGTACGCACTACGCGAGTGCACTTTCGGACATCCCCCGGCTGGTGCAGGACTATTGTAGGATATGGGAACAATTTATATTGGGCTATAAGGCTTGGGTGGAGTGTAGTGGATCGGTGACCTTGAACTACGGAAGAAATATGTCCTCTGACAGCGATGACAATATAATATTCACAGATCAATTTGTGGTAGAAGATGACTTGCACAGTTAAAAATGGTCCCCCGAAAACTGCCGCTAGATCATAGTGTCCAAGTGACAAGAAGATGGAATGCCAAATTTCATTGAAATCAGACGGATGAAATTTTTGCCTGCGCAAATATGATCAGATATCCGAATTTCATACAAAGTCTAAGTCGCTCCCTATCCTCTTCGCCGGAATCCTCATCTTATTTCAGCTCTACAGCTTTTTTTAAATCCCAAAACCCCTTTTATCTTAAATAAAGTTTCAAGTTCTTTCATGACACACATAATAGTGTCTGAGGTTATCGACATCTTTCCTGAGGCGGTGACCAGCCCGTCGCACGACCGCGTCCCCGAGGGTCATGGCCTAGAGCTGGCCATGGAGTGACTAGAGAGGCGCCACGGTGCCCTAACCTTCCGTCTGACGCAGGTCCTCGCCAAACACAGCTGTTTTGGGAAGTCCCTGTTCCGGATAAGGCGGGAGGAATCGCCAGTGTGTCCCACTGTAGGGATCGCCCTGAGGACACACTGGAGCATACGGTGGAGGTCTGCCCGGCTTGGGTAGAGCTGCTCTACCCAGACGGCGGTGCTCTACTAGAGCACCGCCGTCTCCTCGTGGTGGCGATCGGCGGCCGTCACCTCCTTCTGCAAAGCAGTAATGTTGGCAAAGGAAGACACGGAGCGCGTGAGGTAACGGGAATCCCAGCGCCCTCGCGCCTCTACAACATATTGAGCTTCCGGCTACCGTAGGCGCGGGCTTGCGGGCAGCGAGCAGTGGGCAACTCGCCGCCCGGTAAGAACCAGGCCCGTGTCGACAGCGCGTTGTGTTTCACGTGCGTCTTAAAGAGATGTCATCACAAAGACCGATTCTTCCTGGATTGATTAAAAAGAAACCGTGACCCTGGTGTACAGGTAAATGAAGAAACACGGGTGGGTTTTACTCAGTAAAAGTCTGACACGCCCTTCCGCTCCACCCAGAGCGGGAGAGGTTATTTGATGATTTACCCATTCAGAACAAAAAAAAATGGCGTAAAAGCGGGACAAACAAACCCACTTTCACATTTATATTATTAATAAGGATTTATTGTAGAATATATGTAAATACACACTATTTACACTGTTTGTCTCTCCTTCCCTTTGATATTCCATCCAAAGGTTGTTTGTTAAAGTTCGCACCGCCCATTGTGGCACCCTTTGTAGTCTTCATATTTATGACCTGTAATTTATATGCTGTACCTAATAAACAGTATTCCACTCTATTCTAAATGTGACAGACAAACAAACAAAAAAAGACAAATATTTTCTATTTATAAGAAATGTATAGCTTTGCTGAGAACCATCTTGTTGCCCGACCTTCTTAAAAACCTTTAAAAAGTAAAATGAGTTTAAAAGTAAAGTTTAATTATGAGTAAATTTAATTACTATAATTAAAGGTACGCTTATTGCCAACTTTACGACTTTGCAGCGGAAATTAAATTAGCGTAGGCTTTCATATTCCTTTCCGTTTTAATGATAAATTGGTCCATATTTCTTTAAAAATGGGACAAAAAGCAATAAAATCACTGAAAATGTAAAGAAGAATGATACAATTTTTTAAGATACGGTTGACCTAGTAGTGAGCGATCAATTGCTGCGGTTTTTTTTTTTATTTTTATCATTTTCATCATCAACCTTTTTATCGTCCCACTACTAGGCACAGGTCTCCTCTCATACAGAGAAGGATTGAGCGTAATCTTTCTCTGTATTTTATATTTCATTTGATTTATTGTCTTTTATTCAATGGACGGGGCAGATTGCTTGTAGAATGCCGTGTGAATGTGTTCTAGAGTGTCGGCCACACAGTGTAAGGAGGCCCCCAACAAGATGGACCGATGACCTGCTAAGATCGATGACGCAGGAAGCCGATGGATGCGGGGAGCACAAGACCGGTGATCGTGGAACGCCTTGGGGGAGGTCTTTGTACAGCAGTAGCAGAAATCTATAGGCTGGAGAAGATGAAGATGTTTGTGTTGTATTAACCTCACTTCACCAGAGCTTTCATGGTGATATTTTTACAAAATACCTGTAATGGTGGTATTTTATCCCATGCTTCTTAGGACTTTAGAGGAATCAGAAAAGGTTTATTGCAGAAACTTTTACAGCAATTATTACACAGGACCGTCCTTTTACTTAAAAGGACCTCAGCGAGAAGGCACCGCCCGTCAATGACAAATTATAAAACAGTTTAAGTGGTGTACCAAAAATTTGTAATATATAGAGAAAAGTTACTGCGCCTGACTGGGATTGAACCTACCGTGTGCAACTCGTGAATCTGTCAGCGAGTATTAAGCCCACAGAGATATTAATTTAATAGAGTGGCCTCGGGGGCGTAACCGGTGAGAATAGAATATGGGCAAAACAGTAACATCGCTCTAAGAGGCTGTCAATTAAATTGCATATCGATAAATAGTTTACCGACTATCAATCACTAGCGTTGGTGTAAAATTGTTAATGTTGTAGTTTGTAGTGCGTAGGCGAATAGCAGCGCCCCTTTCTATGTGTGCGTTGATCAACGATGGGTCAAGATTTTTCATTGTACGCGTGGAACAGTATACTTCTTAATATGTGCATGTGGCTGTAATTTTTTTTGGCGATATCAAGCCTCGAAGAAATTGCGCTCTGTAACCGATCTCCTTATGTTTCGGATTCTGATTGATTATGCCCGTCAAACTAGCGTCTAGTGAGTTTATACTATCTAATAATTCAGCGATTAACTATTAATATCGATATGTTACTTTTACTTTCACGAGATCCATCCTCATTAGATCAGTCAGCCTTCCCCTCTTATAAAATCCTCAATGGCACTAATTATTCTCTTAATAAATTCTAAATTATTTGGCGACCTTTTCCTCAAAAGGTATTCATTTATATTTTTTGCTTTAAATAAATTATCTTCCAGAGCAGACCTTCGAAAGATAATCTAAGTGAATGGAGGAAGGAAATGATTAAAACAATAGGGCACTTAACAGGCGTCTTATTTGTCGGGAATAAAGGTCCAATATACACTAGAAGCGATACGATTTTATTGGTTACTAGCTGTGCCCGGTGTGCTCCGAGAACTTATGTGGCAGTGGGCGGAGCACATTGCTAGTAGAACCAACGGCCGATGGGGCACTAAAGTTCTGGAGTGGCGGCCACCTATCGGAAAACGCAGCGTCTGGAGGCCCTAACAATGTGGATCGATGACCTGGTGAAGGTCCCGGGAAGCCAATGGATGCAGACAGCACAAGACCGGTCATTGTAGAAAGCCTTGGGAGAGGTCTTTGTCTGGACAAAGGCCACTGCTGGCAGTAGACCTACCTTTATAGGCCGAGAAGAAGAAGCTGCAATTTGTCAGTACCGTGGGAATATCCGGATAAAATATCTTTTATTAACATAAGTAACTAATAGTAACATAAAGAATCATTTTTATCTGGACATTCCCATATACCTGCACGGCGACGTCGGAAAAAAAGTTTGTTTATAAAAGGTGAGTGCAGTTTTGTACAGCGGCAGGGAGTTCTGCGATTAAAATGAGAGTAATAAATTATTTTTTATAATCGGACTCTTATTAGTGTTACATGTGATAATAATTATCGAGATTTTTTTTTTTCTGAATATGTATAAATACTGTGTATCCAATATCTGATAAGTTGTCATTACGAGTGTTAAAGTGAACGATAAAATTTTTGCCCATTGCTCATTGTGTGCCGGATTTTCGTCAAGTTTTTGTTTGATTTAATATCTTAAAATATGACAAAATAATCCCTGAAGGAAAAATTTATCATATTTAGAAATTAAATAGACCTCTGCTAAAAAATAAGAAGAAAATAACGAGGATTTTACGAGCGCTCGGCGCGGCTTGATACCGATCGCGCGCTCGGACGTACAACGCTTTCCCAGCTGTCACATCGGGACGTTCAAGTGCGTAATTACATAACACACTATCAGTAGCAAAGGGTTTCATTTTGACAATTCAACAACATTCATTGCGTTATTTACATTGTTGAGCAAAAAACTTTTTTGAACAAATGGAACAATGGATTGGCAAAATGTTGTTATGGTACAAAATGGGGTCTTAGTATTAGGATTCCGTCTTTATTGCCCTTTAGGTACGGAACCCTAAAGAAAATATTCAAAAACAAATTTAAGTGTTTTAGGACAAAACGTTTACTAGACCTTTTTACCAACCTTTTTCTTTAAAATATTCCATCGCTTTTGCTGATCCACAGACATCTTATGAGTACAAAGAACAAAGCCGAGTGTCCTCAAGAAGGACGAAAATGAAATGTTTACAGTACAGTCAAACACTAAATATGTTTTATTATTGCTAAACTAGTGTTTTCCACTCGGCTTTGCTTTCTTGGTGACAGAAGTCATAGTATTACGTATGCTGTGAAAATGATAGCTGACCCATAGTTCACAAGATACAATGTGACAGACAGACCAATAGATAGTCAGCGTGGGCTTAGTATACCTTTAAAGTCGTGAAACGAAAAAGGGAAACAGATATATAAATTCATAAGATTTAACGTAGGCATTATACTTGAACACAGCACCATCTATCGAAAATTTAGAAAATTACTAGGGCTTTTCGTCAAAACAAAACCAATAGCTATAGCCTCGTTCAAATAATCCTTACTAATATTATAAGCTTTCACGCCGTAACTACTGAACCGATTGCTTTGAAATTTTGCAGACGTAAAGCTGCGGATTAAATAATAGGTTAAGTATTTTTAATCCCGGAAAAAATTGATATTCCCGAGGGAAAACTAAAAAGCGCGATATAACAGAACTCCATGCAGGCGAAGCCGCGGGCGGAAAGCTATTTCTAAATACAGGGAGTGCTGGTATCAAGTTTCAAGTTTGACACGGGAATATTTGTGACGTTTTGAATGCCTAGTCTGTTATTTTGAGTAAACTATTGGGCCAAATTGGGCATTGTTGTTTAGAATTCACTAGTATTACATATCATTGAGAAGTAAGCCTCTTGTATCATATACAAAAAAGCTCCAGGTATAAATAAATCTATTTTAAACGAATACACTCTTGGGATAAAGGCCTTCTGTCGGTCAGAGGAAGTGGGCCGTAATCTACCACCCTGACCCAGTATAGGTTGGAAGATGTCACATGTCTACGAAATTTTTGCCTCTAGGACATTTTTTTTTTTTAATAATTATATACTAGTGCTTGACTGTAGTCCCGCCTGATGGTAAGCAGTCATGCAATCGTTGATGGTAAAGCGCACTAGTTTACCTTTTCACTTAAAAAACTAAGGAATAGGAAGGATGACGGCAGTTGAGCGAGGTAATGCAATGTTACGCCCAAGACCAACACGACCAAACAATGCTGCGCTAGAGGGAGATTGATCTGGAGACTCTCCACGACCAAACTCCCGACACAACAACATTTGGCGCAACGTACCCGCCACACGTCGCACACAACTGCTCAGACCCGTCCTCCGTACGGCTTCACCAGACATCATGCCGGAACACGACGAATCGCTTTTCGGCAAGACTTTGTCTGGTGGGTGGTTCTTCTACTTCTGCCGGCAGTCGATGTTATGGCCTACCACCGAGAATGCCGGTTTCCTCACGATATTTTCCTCCACCATTTTGACAGCAGTGGTAGACGAAATAATTTACACAAAGTGAAGCATGTGACGGGGTTCGAACCTATGACCACAACTTGTAAGTTATGGCCGATACCACTAGGCCATCGCTGCTCCCTTCCCTATGTATAACGAAATTTATATAAATAAAAATGTAAATAAACTATCTACTTTTGTATCACTATGAACATTATTAAAATCTGCTATTATCCTCTTCCTGTATCATCATCATCAGCCTCTACTCATCCAATGCTGAACATAGGCCTCTTCCATGGCACGCCAACAAGCTCGATCCTGAGCAGTTCTCCGCCAGCCACTACCAGCAACCTTTTTGATGTTGTCGCACCATCTTGCCCAAGGGCGTCCTATTCTACGTTTGCCGAGACGCGGTCTCCGCTCGACGAGTCATTTACCCCAACGGTTTTCGATCCCTGCCCATACTTCAGGACCTGTAGCCAAAGTAACATCGCTTCATAGCGAAGCGAAATCGAATACCAAACCAACCAATGGCGGGAACGATTGTCCACGTGACGCAATAAATCACGTGATGAATCGTTCCTGCCATTGGTTGGTTTAGTATTCGATATCGCTTCGCTAGGAAGCGATGTTACATTGGCTAGGGCCCCAGCTTTCTAATCCTCTCAGCTATGTCGGTGACTTTGGTCCTCTGTCGAATCACCTCATTTCTGATGTGGTCCTTTAGAGAGACGCCCAACTTAGCCCGCTCCATAGCTCGCTGAGCGGCTTTAAACTTATGGACTAGTCTGACTGTTAGTGTCCACGTCTCGGCTCGTAAGTCATGACGGGTAGGACGCACTGGTTGAAGATTATATTCTTCAAACATCGGGGTATGGGCGACGAAAATACCCGAACAATTTTACTAAATGCTGCCCATCCCAGCTGGATCCTTCTATCTGCCCCCGTATTTCTCCCATTATCTTGAAACCAACATTTTGAAGGTTTCTCTTCTACGACGTGTGCTTGCCCACATTTTTTTTTTTTTGTATGTAGGTACTATGTCGTCTTTTTGTACGAATTGCAATATATTCTTTTTATTTCTTTCTTTACTCTCAGTACCAGCGCATGACAACGAGGCTGTCAAACACTTTTTCAAAACACAGATGTTTTATTGTTGAATAAAAATGTCATCAGACATTTTATGCTTCTATACAAAAACAGTAAAACGATAATTTCATTATATCTGTCAGTAATTCAAAATTATCTGGCGTTCCTTAAACAATAAACACAATCACAATTGAAATTACTTTTCTGTGCATCCTGTTTTAAAATAAGGGTTGTGTAGATACATAATTTGTAATTCAATATTACGTGCTAGTGTAATTTTTTGTGGTAAATATTCAAAAATGATTTATTCAAATTAAGCAGAGATTCAGCAATTTTGGACGTCGAAATTATAAAAGACAGTCCCCCAAAACGTCCGCCCTTCGCCATTTCCCGTTGTCCTTCGGTATTTCGTTCAATTAACCCGCGTCCCTAGCAGGTATTGTCAGCGGACCCCTACGCTATGTGGCCTTTCGTACGACCCTGATCCTTACCCTTCTCGAAACCAGGGGGGTTAGGGGGAGGCATTCACCCCTCCCCCCTCCCCCTCTCCTGGAAATCTCGCAGAACATGATGAACTTAGGGGAGTTCGCAGTAGACACTAACATAATGTACGGTATAATTGCCAAAAAACCGCGTGCGACTATAGAACACAAAGATTACCCTCTCAAAAAAGACTAAAGCACACAAAGATTACCCACTCAATAAAGACTATATCGCAACAAGAAACTTGACTTGTCCCCCCTACCCCCTTGGTCTGACAGTGGGTGAGCGGTGAGTGTTAAGGTTAGTAGGGATCGAATTTCAGAAATACGAATACAGCCGCCAAATCCCCTATTCACAAACTAAACTAAATTTCATTAAGAAAAGGACAGACTATGGTATATTATACCATAGTCTGTCCTTTGAAATTGTGTGTTCAGTAGTCCTGTCAAATTAGTCTGCACAATCAATTTAAATTGAATAAAAGATCATAACATTGAGACCATGTTGCTCATTCTCACGCAATCCTCAAATAATAAGAGAACCAATCAAAGAGGTATAATAAATATTTATACTTTATTCCTTTTGTAGGCTTCCATTGAATCTTCCAATTTATATTGTTGTCCTATATTATTAAATTTTGTGTGTTATCACGCTTCTTGGAAGTTTTTCCATTTATCTGGCTTCTGTTTTCAAGAAGTTTGTCTGGTTTATCATCAAATCAAGTTATGTAAAATAATTAATGTTAAATTTTCCGAATGGTAAACCGCTATTAACCTCTCCTCAGTCTTCCACAGCCAGTCTGCCCTAGCCAGCATCTTTTTAGTTCGTCGGTCCATCTAGCTGGGGCCCCTCAACTAGATAAATCAACGACCATCATGATGGAAGGACGCCCATCCCTCACGGCCTCACTATGTTTATTGATACGCAGTCTTCATTCAAGAACTCTGCTTCACCAGCTATCATTTCTTCAACAAACAAGACTAGCCCACTGCTATTTCAATTTGCTTAAAAACCCTTACAAGGCAAAAGTGCACTGAAATATCTTTTGTTTATAAACAAGAGAATCTGAATCATTAGTGTTATCTCTTCACCAAGAACAGCCTATCAATACCAATTCATCTTAACATAACTATCGAAGTATACAGACGGTTGATTTCATGCTACATTACGCAAAGTCTTCGTTGTATAGAGGGCTTTTTACAACAAGTCACGTCTTCAGCTTAAAGAAGTGACTGAGCTTACACACGCTGATCCGCTTATTCAGATCTGCTGAAAGGCTTATTTTCATTTAGACAGGATTTTTGGAAATATTCTGCTGACAGAATAAGGACATGAGAATGTGGCCATGCTTGTAAAAGCTTTAGAATCGGTAGAATCTGATACACGAAGTTATCGTTGTAAACTTCTATGTCATTACTTATCTTTGTCACCGCTTATTCAGAATTACATAAAATAATTAGCGCCGAAGATATATTGAGAACACTAGGCAACACACAAAATTTCCCGGGAAAAGTTAAAGCGTATTTTATAGATAACTAGCTGCAAGAATTTTTCAAATCGAAGGTAGTTGTTCCTGAGATTGGCGTGTTCAAACAACCAAACAAACTCTTCAGCTTTATATATTAGTATAAATAAATCAGCACCGGACCAACACTCAAAATTTCCTGAGAGACATTATAGCGTGGTTTGTAGATAACTAGCGGCCGCCAGCGACTTCGTTTGCGTGGTTTAGTTATGCTCCGCCCCTATTGGTCGCAGCGTGATGTTATATAGCCAAAAACCTTCCTGGATTAATGGGCTATCCAACGCTAAAAGATTTTATTTGAGAATAGAATTTAATTTGAGATTAGCGCGAACAAACAAACAAACATACAAACAAACTCTTCAGCTTTATATATTAGTATAGATTAGTATAGATTTAAAGCAATGGATTCTTCTGCAATCCAACTTTATGTGAAATAGTAAACGCACAGTAATCGATCGCCTCAGTATAAAAGCTTTATAAATTAAATTTTAGATACTTATAAAAATTGGGTTGCAAACATCAGTAATTAAGGATGCTCTTTCTGCACTACAAATGATATTTACAAACTTATAAAACTACAAATTATATAAATAAAAATTATAACCTACCCTAATTAAAAGTAATAAAAAATTAAAAGACCGCGTCGAAAAGTTCTTCGCATCGCATCGCTGTCGACTGGTAATGTACCCAAGAGCCTGGCGGCATTGTAGCGTTGAATGGCAGTGCTTAGCCTCTGGCTAAGATAAAAGCCAGTCCTTGGGTCACGGGAAGTGTCAACAAGCCGCTTAGACAATTCATTAAACAGGCAATGAGCACTCGGATCCCACAGCCCGAGGGTTAGTTTTTGATTAGCGAGACACCAACCTCTAACAGAACAGACAGGCCAAAAGGACAAAAAATAGTTTCTTTTTTATATCTCAATAATACAGTTACTTTAAAATAATTATGAATTTTTGTTGTTTAGTTTTATTAAATGGTCTTTTATAAAAATGTTTCAAAAGCACCTATTTAACAAGTATGAAGATAAATAAACGAGATAACCTCATAACCCACGGTCATCGGTTATGAGGCTGTATATTCTGCGAAAATTTGGACATCGAGGCTTTTTAAGCTCTAAGACCCTCCACAATCGCGAGATACGCAGTCTCAGGGAATAGGGACGTTCGAATACATCGAGATGTGATCGCGGTTGACAAGGGCCCGTTCCGCTCTCCTTAGCTAAATAGAACTGGCGCAAGCATTGTACTTGATCGCATGAAGATATGGCAGAGTAAGGAGCTACTCGGACTGTTCCGGGCCCTCCACGAGCTCGATGTAGATTTACCAGCGTCCGTAGCTTGACTGTGATTCAGTGACCTACTTGGGCAAACTGAAGGTTATGTCTGTGCAATTATGCACAAAATTATGATGATGAACGATTAACGGAGACTTATTGTGAAAGATAGCACAGTTGACATTGGTCGGGCACACATTAACTCCGGGTGTTCTCGTCTAGCTAACAGAGAGTACTTGCATAGACGCAACTTTGTAGCCAGTATAATTTATCAGCAACTTGTAAACAATCCGTACTCAGTCCGTTTCTGTTCAGCGTGATATTAGATGTCATGTTCATGGTTGCTCATGTTTGCTGATGATGTCGTGCTGGCGGACGCGGACAGGGAATGGTTGGTGCAGCGCGTGAATGCGTGGAAGGACTCGCTCGAGAATGGAGGACTGAAACTCAATCTGGCGAAGACCGTGTACGTGCCCAGCAACACCATGTCTGTGCGCATAGGCGCAGACATGGTCAAGTGCACAGACCAGTTTCAATACTTGGGGTCTGTGCTTCACGCTGTAATGTTTTGTACGTAGGTTGTATTACGAGAATAAAAAAAAGTTAAAAAACTAAAACCCAACTACGACAAAAAACGACGCTGAAAAAGTATAAAACAAGATTTTCAGAATACTGAACTGAACAAAGTTGCTAATGTAGTTGCAAGTAAATGGACACAGTAGTAATGTCATACAATACTATTGTATGACATTACTACATGTTTGGAAAGGCGTAGTCACACGTTACATATACCTACCTACCGTAGCACCTTGACAACGTGTGACTACGCCTTTCCAAACATGAAAAATTATCTCTACATAGTGAATATTGCATACTTCAGAATAGTATTGTATGACATTACTACTGTGTCCATTTACTTGCAACTACATTAGCAACTTTGTTCAGTTCAGTATTCTGAAAATCTTGTTTTATACTTTTTCAGCGTCGTTTTTTGTCGTAGTTGGGTTTTAGTTTTTTAACTTTTTTTTATTTGTACTATTTTGGTGTTAAAGTGTATTTGTGGCGCATATTATTAACAAAAGTTAAACTGATGAACTAAAAACTAGGTACTTGACATATTACATCTACACGCACATATAACAACATAAGCCCGAAGGCATATAGTGCAGAGGCCTTTTTATGGGAGATTTAGCCAGTTATAAAACTGTTTCCGCCTTCACCGCGTGGAGTTACTCCCAGCTTATGTCGTTTTCATTAGTGCATTACATATTCTAATAATGTTCACACTGCTCTACATTGCATAAAGCGATTCACAGTTCCCGTGATCCGCGCTTTACTCTTATCGCTCATATTTAACATCATTAAAGCATTCTTGTAATTATGTACAAGCATAAAGCACTCGTGAAGCTCTTTCACGTGATACCAAACACGGTATATTTATTTTAATTTTATATTAACATAGAACTTTTTGTCCGCTAGAGGGCGCAATACTAAATTTGGTGACAAGCTTTATAGCTCATAACTAACAGAATATCAAGGCCCTTCTAATGGTACTGCAGTGGTCTTATTCTGATAAGTAGTAAAGAAGCTATGAACGAAAAGATGTGAATTATATGCAACCAGCCCATGAATACAGGTAAAGTCACACGCAAATGCTAGCATATATATATATATTCAAAATGTACAAGTAAAGGGCTTTCAAATGATACCAAACACGGCATATTTATCTTAACTTTAGTTTTTTACTCTGTATGTTTTGTCCGCTAGAGGGCGCCACAGTAAATTTTGTGAAACCCCATATAGCCCATAACCAGCGGACAATTAAGACGCTTCTAATGATATATCATTTGTCGAATTCTGATAAGTAGTTTAGAAGTTACGAGGGAACAGATGATACATACATACATACATACATACATACATACATACATACATACATACATACATACATACATACATACATACATACATAGCCTGTCAAAATCATAACCCTCCTTTTGCTTTGCCGTAGTCGGGTAAAAATAAAGCTGTCATGTTGTGTCACTCATGCTTTCCACATATTTTTCATTAGCGACGAGGATTTTTATTATTTTAAAGAGATACACGCGTGAAAATGTCTATTGGAAAGGTCTCGGAATTCAAAGTGAGTGATGGTAACTGGTCCACGTACATAGATAGGCTGGAAAGTTATTTTGTGGTAAATAATGTGTCGGTAGAAATGAGACTGCCGACATTGATAGCGGCTATGGGAGACGAGGCTTATGAGTTACTGAGCAACTTGACCAGCCCGGTGAAGCCTAATCGGAAAACATACGCGGAAGTGGTACAAATCTTAAGAGATCAGTTGCAACCAGAACCGTCTGAAGTTGCGGAACGGTACAGGTTCCGTCAACGTAGACAGTGTGGCGGTGAAGCCATTCATAATTATGTTTTGGAGCTTAAAAAGTTGACGAAAAATTGCGATTTTGGCATTTCGTTAGATGAAAATTTACGCGATCAGTTTGTTTGCGGTCAGCGGTCGGAGATAATAAGGCAGCAGCTTTTCGCTGAAGAAAATTTGACTTTTGCGAGGGCAGTTAAGATAGCACACATGATGGAAGCTGCGGAACGGGATGCGGTGGTCGTAGAACATCCAGGGCCCGGACAGTATGATAAAGGCGGAAGTACGAGCGCAACTACGCCAGTACACGCGGTCAACTCGGGGCGGGGTCGAAGCAACCGCAGCGGGGGCGGACTGCCCTTCGGAACACGCCCGCAGCGGAACTATACCTTGCAGTGTGAAGCATGTGGTGGTGATCACATCAAGGATGATTGTCGCTACAAGAAATTTATTTGCGGTCGCTGTAGACGACGTGGTCACCTGCGCCGTGTTTGTCCTTAACGAGCTGGGAGTTACAAGTCCGGCAATAATACGGTTGCTCACGTCCAGATGGAGGGCCGTGGGCCGAATATGCCGGAAAACAGCGCTGTATCTGAGCTTTTAGGGGAGGACGAACCTCCGTCTTCGGACGAGGACACTTGGACAGCGGAGGAACCGGTACACCAACTGTCGTTAAATGGGTATAAACCGGTGAGTTTACACGTTTTTTGTGTCGATGGAAAGGATTTGTCGATGGAAATCGATACTGGATCGTTAGTTTCATGTAATAGTAAACAAACGTATCAAAGGTTATTTTCGCATCTTCCGATTGAAAAGTCATCAATGATTTTTAAATTATATGACGGTTCACAAGTACTACCTTTAGGAACAATAAAACCTTTAGAGGGGTATAAGATTAAAGAAAAGAATTTAGATTTATTTATTGTGGCAGGCGGAAGCACCTCGTTATTAGGCCGACAATGGTTATCTGAACTAAAAATTAAAATTCCAGTGTTTAATAATTTTGTTTCTCCCAATAGAGTTCACGGTCAAGATAAATTAAATGAATTATTTGACAGATATAAAGAATTGTTTACGGTGGGACTGGGTCGCTTCAAAGGAGGCAAGGCACGGCTGCGTGTGCGGGAGGGAGCGACACCTTTGTTCTGGCGCGCTCGTCCTTTGCCGTACGCGCTGCGGGACCGCGTCGAAGCTGAGCTGGACGGAATGTTGCGTGACGGCGTCATCGAGCCCTTCGACAGTGCGGACTGGGCTACTCCGCTCGTACCGGTGCGTAAGGCTGATAGTGGACTCCATATTTGCGCAGACTATAAAGTTACTTTGAACCCAGTTCTGATTGTAGATAGGTATCCGTTACCACGTATCGAGGACTTATTAGTCAAGTTAAACGGTGCGTCCATTTTCTCAAAAATCGATTTATCGCAGGCTTATAACCAAATAGAGTTAGATGATCCCGATAATCTGACAGTAATTAACACTCACAAGGGGTTATTTAAATATAAAAGGTTAGTTTTTGGTCTAGCTTCGAGCCCTGGAATTTTTCAAAGAATCATGTCGAATCTTTTAAGTGATATCCCTAATGTGGAAGTTTTCCTTGACGATGTCATTAAAGGAACGAAAGGAGGTAATATTACTGAACATCTTAATATTTTAGAACGGGTTTTTCATCGTTTGCATTCTAATGGAATGAAACTCAAACCAAATAAATGTCTTTTTTTAACTAACGAAGTAAAGTATTTGGGTTATGTTATATCTGCCGACGGAATTAAGGTCGACCCAGAAAAAGTGGAGGGCATAGTTAAAATACCACAGCCCACCAATATTTCAGAGTTGAGGGCTTTCTTAGGAACGATTAATTTCTATGCGAAATTTGTTAGCCGTTTAAGCACTATTCTCGCGCCTTTATACCGATTACTTAAGAAAGGAGTCGTTTGGGAATGGGATACCAACTGTGAAGTAGCTTTTTAAAAAGTTAAATCATTACTCGTTAGTGCTGAAGTGCTCGCTCATTATGATCCAGATAAGACCTTAATTTTAACATGTGATGCAAGTTCTAAGGGTATAGGTGGAGTTCTTAGTCAGCTGGAACCAGTGGCGGCATCATCCGGTTGCGTACTCGAGCGCCCCGTTGTTTATGTCTCGAGAGCGCTTTCGAGCGCCGAACAGCACTATTCGCAGATCGAACGGGAAGCACTAGCTATTGTTCTTAGCTTAGAAAAATTACACCAGTATGTGTGGTAGGCGATTTCTTCTACGTACAGATCATAAACCTCTGGTTACGATTTCTGGACCGAAACAAGGTATACCTTCTATGGTAGCGAGCCGTCTCCAAAGATGGGCCATTAAGTTATCCGCTTATACTTATGATATTCAGTTAGTTAGGTCAGAGGCGAATGGAGCAGATGGGTTATCACGATTACCAGCACAGACAGCACTAGTCTCTCCTACTAATAATTGTTGTAAAATACCAGATCAAACATTTTTACATTTCGCACAAAATGCATTATTGTTAGATTACAATTAATTAAAAAAGCAAACTCAGCGAGATCCATTGTTAGGTAGAATTTTGAGTTATTTGCGTAACGAGTGGCCGGTGACGTCAGAGATCCCTGCACTTCAACCGTATCATAACCGAAAACGCGAATTGTATGAAGAGCTTGGTTGTGTTCTATGGGGTTATAGGTTAGTGATACCGGATGCGTGTAGGTCAAAGGTACTATCGGAATTACACGAAGCGCACATGGGAATCGTTAAAACGAAGTCGTTTGCTCGTAGTTATGTTTGGTGGCCAGGTATTGATGAAACGATCGAATCGATGTGCAGGGCATGTACCGTTTGCGCGGCTGAAAGCGATGACCCACCACGGCATATACCGTGCCCTTGGCCTTGGCCTGAAAAACCGTGGGCTCGAGTACATGTTGATTTTTTGGGTCCGATAGCCCGTAAAATATATCTTGTAGTAGTTGATGCTAGGACTAAGTGGTTATAGGTTAGTCAGGTACCCAGCACAGCTGCTAACCACACAATTATCAGACTAAGTGATATTTTCGCTCGTTTCGGATTACCGAAACAGTTAGTATCTGATAATGGACCACCTTTTACCAGTGTCGAATTTTCAAAGTTCATGGAAAGTAATGGCATTAGCCACTTGTTCTCCCCTTCTTACCACCCCGCCTCCAATGGCGCTGCAGAAAATGCAGAAACAATTAAGAAGGCAATTAGAGGCAACTTAGACATTTTATTGTTTTTAAATAATTTTCTTCTACACTACAGAAACACAGAGCATTGCACAACAGGGGAAAGCCTGCTTCGCTTATGTTTGGCCGTAAACTCCGTACGAAACTTGATTGTTTGAGACCAAATAGAGAAACAAAGGTTAAAAACGCTCAAACACGACAGCAGGAATCGAGGGGTAGCGTTACTCGGAGCTTAGGTGAGGGGGAAGAAGTCTGGGTTCGTCAATATAGAGGTAGCTATAAGTGGGAGCCTGGCAGGATTGTTGAGAGAATGGGTGTTACAGATTACCGAGTTCTCGATGCGTCAGGTAGGGAAATACATAAACATGTGGATCAGCTTAAGCACAGACGGAGGTCATTGATCTGTCCTTCCACTAGTGCGAATCTCGCAGAGGAATCAGGAGTTTCAACTGTTGGTTCCCACGGAAGCATTCCGAGCGGTCCGCCACTCCTCAGCCCGCCACGCCTGAGTCCCGTAAGACCGAGTGGGGTACCAACCGACGATCAGTTCCAGGATTGCGTTGAATCTCCTCTTGCTTTGCCCACCGAATCGTCTCAGTCTTAGTCTCGTCCAGTGCGTAGTTGTCGCCTTAATAATCCAGCTAATTATAGAATATGACCTCTTATATTGTAAACCTACCTATCTTATTCGAACGTCTCTGGTTTTGTTAATAAGTAATAATGACTAAATTATCTGTTGTTGAGGTTAAATACATGTGTAATGATTAAGGGTGGAGGTGTTGTAATGTTTCGTACTGTTAGACGGGAAAACGTCGGAGAGGTTTTAAAAAAAAACGTTTTTAATTAAAACACTATATTTAGCACTTAGATACAGACAGGATGAACTGGTACGTCTAAGAGATGTGCTCGCGATGAAGATTGAACGCAGACTGCCTGAATGATGTACTCGTGACGAAAGTGCTGATTAAGCACTTTTGTGACGTAGAGAGCTTTATTGCTAATTTTGAAGTATTTTGGTTATTTATGCATTTTAGGGTGCATTTGGCAATCGTAACAGCCCCCCGATTTAGAGTGAACTACACGTTTTAAGGTGAAGTTTACGGGAAGATAAAAATATATTAGGGTTACCCAATTCGAAGGGCGGGAGCTGGTATAATTTGGGAAATATTAATTTCTTCGTCAATTGGTTTGGAATCGTTATTGTTTCTGTTAAAGCGATATAGTTTCCTAAACGCACCAGTTTTACAGATTTTGTACAGAAGATACAGAGTTATTAAAATTAAAGTTACAATAGTTATAGCGGAAAAATAATCGCCATATTGGACGATATGAGACTTTTCTGGTTTTTCAATGATTTTATCTAAGTTTTTTAACATTTCAGGATTATAAGCGACAGAGTCTAGGTTTACATTTTTCAAGGAAATAGAAGGTAAACTAGGTACAATATTATCAAAACTTAATCTATTACAGCATGAATCGTTAATTATGTTTAAATTTGTTTTTACAGGTTTTAATAGGACATTAACATTGTCTCGAGAAACTAATTGTGTATCTTTACAGTATGCCATACAACCCTTGGGTAGGTATAATATGCCACTACCACTTATATCTAATTCAGTTTACATTCAATACTTAATTTAGATTTTTCCGACATTACATATAACCATTTGTTATTTAGAAGAGGCTGCCAGATACTAATTTGACCATGAAAAAATTTAATTTTACATATTTCTGGAATCGAGGTTAGTACTTTACTAATTATTTCTGTTTCACAGCAAGGAGTTGCGGCGACAGAATAGGATATACTCGTGTCACAGAGATAGTGATCACTGTTTACGATTTTACAATTTCTTAATTCGTCAAGTTTACAATATGTTGATTTGTCTTTAGTTATTCCAACGTATTTAGAGCATGGAATAATAGTTGAATAAGATACAGGATTGTCAATCTCGTACGGCACTGGACAAGGTAAGTTATGATACAATGTGAAATGTTGAGGTTTAATCAAAGGTATTTCAAGGACAAACACTATTTGGTCCTTGCTATAATAACTAGATATAGTAGATATATTTAGAATAATATGTACATTTTCTAGACTTAGGAGAACAGGTAACTGTCTAGAGTTCGAGATGAATCTGTAGTTATTCACTAATTGAGTATAAAGTTCTATTGGTGAAAGAATAGATGGATGTAGAATGTTTGATCTACCAAACATAACTGAGTTCACTATATCCTCGACCTTGAATGATAAAGTTAGAAGGCTGTTTTCTATCATAGACGTTAATTCTAAAATACGGGATCGTATTCCTAATTCTTTAGAAATATAGGTTAGGTTTTTAATGTCTTCGTATAAAGCGTCGATGGCGACGTTTAATTCATGTTCATTGGATTTTATGGAGTTTAATGTGTTGATATAAGTTTTAAGGGTGGAAGTAGTAACGAGAATATTTTCTTTAAGCATTGATGCTATTTTGCTGGTATCAGCTTGAATTTCCTGAATGGCGTTATTATAGCGGATGGCATCTTCTTCATCCATAGTTCCAAATAGTTTTTTGGACAAGGTTCCAATAACACCCAGAAGTGCGGATCTTTTTACTTGATGAGACATGAGATAAGAGATTGCCTCGTTATCGCGTTTAATATCTTGGAAACGAGTTACCAGAGGTAGAAAAAGATTATTGCATTCTACATAATGAAGAGCTTTGCTTTTTTCGCACAGTGATTTTGAATTATCAAGTATATGATGTAAATTAATAATATGTGGGTCAATAAATGAGATTTCTAAAGGAATTACTACACTAAGATAACTATCGACTAAACTCAGGGATCCTATGGGATCGAAGTAAATCCCAGAACTATTCGTCAGGGGTTTGACGAATTCTTGACCCGTTGAGGGATTACTGGAAGGAAATAGAACTAGTATTAGTGTAATATTATTAATTACTATGCTTATATACTACTATTTAAAATAAAGATTTATGTATAAGACCTAGGAGCTAGTTTTACCTCATCATAGTGATGGGTGACATGTCGTCTATTAATTAATAGAGTTAAAGTGTTGCGGCCGTTAATTTTGACCACTTTATATGGACCTTTCCATACGGGTGATAAGGCTTTTCGCAATCTTACGTGATTCTTTAGGTATACGTAATCCCCTACTTTGTATTGTACGGGACGAGAGTGGTTATCATAATATTCCTTCGACTTTTCTTTTGATTTTTGAATATTTTGAAGGGCTTTTTCCCTTGAGAGTTTTAATCGATGGTGTAGGAATTTAATGTATTCGGGATAAGTCGATTGGGAATGTAATTCGTAAACAGAATCAGGGATGAAGGCTTTATGGCCGAAGAGTAGTTCGTATGGAGTAAAATTTGTAGAAGCATGGACTGACGTGTTATAGGCAAGCATTGCGGTATATACGTATCTATGCCAGTCTGTATGGTTTTCATTGACGTAAGACTTAAGGTATTCTTTGAGTGTAGAATGGCTGCGCTCAAGCGCACCTTGAGTTTGGGGATGATAAGGGGATGACCAGATTTGCTTAATCTTTAAGAATTCGCAGGTTTTCTTGAACATATCTGCAATAAAATTGGTTCCTTGATCTGTAAGGATCATTTTTGGAATTCCAAATAAGGAAATGAAATGGACGAGGCACTCGCATGTGTCCTCTGAAGTAGCATTTGCAATGGGATATGCAAAGGAAAATTTAGTAAGGTCATCTTGCATAGTTAAGATGAACTTAAGTCTTGTTAGGCCCGCCTCTGGAAGAGGACCTACGAGATCCATGCTAAGACGCTCAAAGGGTTTCGTGGAAGTAGTAGTTATCTGCATGGGTGAGCGGTTAGTTTGCCTTAGGGCTTTATTCGATTGGCATTGCGAACAATTTTTTATAGATAATTCAATGTCTGATCGCATGTTTTTCCAATGATATCTTTCTTTTATTCTATTTAGCATACGAGCCGTACCTAAATGTCCGGCGATAGGGATATCGTGATTTTCCTTAAGGATTTTCTTTATTTCAGATGGAGTTGGAAATATTAGTGAATTATGATAGATGTCAATAGATACATTCGAGTTATTGAAGATATAGGAGAACATATTATATATTTTTGGCCAGTCATGTTTATCGAAAGGGTTACGGAAATTAGTAATAGCTAAATGTATGATTTCCTCCCTTGATGTCGAGAGTATTTGATGTTTAAGGTTTATTAGACTTTTATAGATGTCTTCGTAAGAGCAGCTATCGAAATGGTAGACTTTTGTAAATAGGAAATAGAAGGCTTTAGATTTGTGTTCAAAGGGTAGGCAAGTAAACAACGTCCTTTCTTTACCCAGGAGATCTGAGGAATTTTCAATTTCACCTAAAATTTCCTCTATATAAGGGTTAGCCGTATCAAGGTCAATAGAAGTAGGTAGAACTATATGTTTACAAATACTTTTGAAAATATTTTCATTATGTTCTATAATTTTAGTATTACTATTAAACTGTTTTCCGGACATTGTTTTCAGGAATTTGGAATAGTTTTCACTGGAACTAGAAGTTAGTGATAGATGCTCCTCAGCATTATTATCAACCGTAGGATTTGGAAGGTTTGGATTTTCAGGTAAGTCATCTCTATTTTCAGGACCAAGAATATCTGTGAAGGAGTCGTCATTGTCTAACAACTCTACCGACGGAACTTCGTCAGAATCCAGAGGTATAGAAGGTAATTGTATATCGAGATCTTCTAGAGTTATAGGACTAAAATTAGGCGATTGATTTTCGTCATACCGCCTAGACGTAGAAGGAATAGAATTATCATCTTTATTTTGAACAGGGTTTACGGGGAATCGAGACAATGCATCAGCGTTGCTATTGATTTTACCTTTTTTGTACTCGATTTTGTAGTCAAATTCTTCTAGTTTTAAGCGCCATCTAACGAGTCGGGATCCAGGATCTTTGCAGTTGAATAACCATTTTAATGGTCTATGATCTGTTACTATAGTGAATTTATGTCCATATAGATATGGCCTAAACATTTTGGTACCAAATACTATGGCTAGACATTCTTTTTCTGTGGTGGAGTAATTGGTCTCCGCTTTATTCAACGTTCTTGATGAGTAAGCGATTGGGCGATCCTTTCCAATTTCGCCTTGGGATAGAATGGCTGATATTGCATAATTTGATGCATCGCAGGTAAGCACAAAGGGCTCAGAAAAGTCGGGATATATAAGTATAGGAGCGGAAATTAGTTTTCCTTTTAGTTCTTCGAAAGCTATTTGTTGTTCATTCAACCAAGAGAAAGGGACATCCTTTTTTAGTAATGTAGTGAGAGGTTTAGCGGTTTTAGAAAAATCAGGGATGAAACGGCGGTAATAGGATACTAGACCTAGGAATGATTTAACGTCCTTGGGACATTTAGGAATTGGAAATTGAGACACGGCCTTGACCTTTTCAGGATTTGGGCTTACTCCTTTGTCACTAATGATGTGACCAAGGTAACCGACTTCTTTGCGCAAGAATTCGCACTTGTCGGGTTGTAGTTTAAGGTTATATTTGCGTAGTCTATCGAAAACTTTTAACAATTTATCGCAATGTGATGAGAGATCGTGTGAATATATTACTACATCGTCAAGATAGACGTAACAATGAATGCCTTGAAGTCCGGCGAGAGCGGTATTCATAAGCCGTTGAAACGTAGCGGGTGCATTTTTTAATCCAAACGGCATGCGTTTGAATTCAAAATGCCCTTGAGGAACAGTGAACGCGGTTTTAGGAATGTCGTTCCTATTAACGAATATTTGGTGAAAACCTGAGCATAAATCGAGGGTGGAAAAGTATTTACTTTGCCCTAATTGGTCTAGTATTTCATTGATTTGAGGGATAGGATAACTTTCGCCGATTGTGATGTCATTCAGTTTCCGATAGTCAATGACAATGCGCCATTTTTTCTGGCCAGAGGAATCTGTTTTCTTAGGGACGACCCAAACTGGGAATGACCAAGGGGAAACAGAGGGTTGAATGATGTCCTGGGACAACATTTTAGAGATTTGCGTTTCAACTTCTTTTTTGTGAACCTCGGGAAACCTGTATGATTTGACATTGATAGGTTCCGAGGGGGACGTTTTTATTTCGTGTTTTAAGAGATCGGTGGTCGACAATTTATCGTCGGGTAAATGGAAAATGTCAGAGTATTGAGAACAGATATCGAATAAGCACGACTTTTCTTCGTCGTTGAGATGATTAGCCCGTAACATGTTAAGGACTTCTTCTTTTCTGATTGTGGAAGATTTAGAAGAATCAGAGTTTGGTTGGATTTGGAAAGAGTTCACCTCGAAGGGTTGTATTTCTAATTTTAGATCAGAGTTGATTGTGACTTGTTTTTCAGAGGTGTTGACAACCGATATATTTATTCGGTTGTTATCCTTAACTGTAACGATGCAGTTAGCTATCAACAAGGATTCGGAGATATGTTGATCGAGGATAAGTCCTTGTCGATGCTCAGGATTATTAACAGTACATTCTATAATAGTTTCAGTACGGGATGCGATTTTATATACGGGTTGGCAGTATTCTAATTTTGTTATGATATTACTAATTTGTAATGTGTCGGTATTATAGTCAATAATACCGTCTAAATCATTCAGGAGGTCAGTTCCAATTATGCCGTCATAATTTAAATCGATATTTTCGACTACGTGGAAACGATATGCAATATCAGAATTTGGAAATAATTCCAATTGGAAATGACCTAAGGTGGGTATGGTTTCGTTAGTGTTGTGAATACCTTTGAGTTGAATGATTTTGTTTTGAAGCACGGGCATTGATTTGATTGAGTTTCTTTTTATCAAGCTCACAGCGGATCCGGTGTCGACTAAGAAATTTAAACTACGGTTACTTAACTGAGTTTTAAAGGTAACATGAGGTACGTATCTTTTCGTAGAATTAGAAGTAATTTCGTAAATAATACTTTTTTGTGTTTCAGGAGTTGAACAACCCGCAATTGGATTCAGAGTAGGCTCAGTAAATTTAGAAGAATTTGGTACTTCAGATACAGAAGATTTAGAGGATTTCGAATAGGCTGACTCTTTAGGTACAGCTGGTACAGAGGATTTAGAACAGGCTGACTCTTTAGGTACAGCGGATACAGAAGATTTAGAATAGGCTGACTCCTTGGGTACGGCGGATACAGAGGATTTCGAATAGGCTGACTCTTTAGGTACAGCTGATACAGAGGATTTAGAATAGGCTGACTCTTTAGGTACAGCGGATACAGAGGATTTAGAACAAGCTGACTTCTTGGGTACAGCGGATACAGAGGATTTAGAATAAGCTAACTGTTTAGGTGCAGCGGATACAGAGGATTTAGAATAAGCTGACTCTTTAGGTGCAGCGGATACAGAGGATTTAGAATAAGCTGACTGTTTAGGTGCAGCGGATACAGAGGATTTAGAATAAGCTGACTGTTTATGTGCAGCGGATACAGAGGATTTAGAATATGCTGACTCTATAGGTGCAGCGGATACAGAGGATTTAGAATAAGCTGACTTCTTCGGTACAGCGGATACAGAGGATTTAGAATAAGCTGACTCTTTAGGTGCAGCAGATACAGAGGATTTAGAATAAACTGACTTCTTAGGTACAGCAGATACAGAGGATTTAGAATGGGTGTCTATTAAGTGCGAAGGCGGATTTAGAATTTGAGGGCTGGGCCCCACGTGACACCGTCGTGAGCCCATTACTCGTTTAAATGATTTTCATCGCTTACGGAACCTTGGGGTTCGTTGTCGTAATCGACGTGGTTGACATGGTTTTGTGTATTACTTTGTCGTGGAGTGGAATCGTCATTTTGATTGGATTTATATTTTTTATTATTATTATATTGGCGTTTTTTGCAATTTTCAATGGTATGGCCCTCAAACTTGCAATATCGGCATATAGGTGGAGAAGACTGGGGTTTACCTGAATTATGAGTTGTATTAGATTTAGAGCGATTTTGAGTAGTATTCAGTTTTTGCGGAGGACGGTTTAAATTCCTTCTCTTTGATAGTAGGGCCTGTATTTTCTCCTCCGAGATAGCAAAGTTAATGGCTTCATTCAAGGTGGAAGGATTTTTCATGCGAATTAAATTACAAATTTTGGGTGAAAGCCCCATTAAAAATGAGTGGAGGGCTAGTTCCTCCATAGCCGATATTTTTCCGACTAACTCGGTTCTCTTTTTATTGGAAAATGTGATTTCGGTAATTAATTTGGCTAGGCAAGACTCAATTTTGAGAGAATATTGACTTACAGATTCATCTGGCTGCTGTTGAAGTTCCTGTAATTCGGATAATAGATGTGCGTAATGTTTCGTTTCCCCAAATTGGGATTGTAAAAAGGACTTTACCTGTTCCCAGTCGTTAAAATCCTTTATGGATGCTGCTGACTCGGCTTTTCCTTCGGGTCGGCTTAGAATATAATTTAATAAAATAGGTTTTTGAGTTGTTGAAGCAAGTTTGTTTGCATTGTCGCAGTTATTGAGAAATGATTGAAGTTTCTCTCGAGACCCGTCAAAGGGTTTAATAAACTTGAAAAGAATACTTGTTTCCATTTTTTCTGACAGAGTAACGAGCTCTGCCCTTGATTCAGATTTTTCGGTTGGAATATAGGCCGGAAAATAAAACGAAACAAAGCTAATAAAAATAGAATACAAAATAATAAAGTACAACGGTTACAAAGTATGCTAAGAATGCGTCGAGTCGAGCTGATAAGCCCTCCGCTTCGTAGAAGTTCGTATGTTTTGACTAAGGATTTTATCACTAAGTCTCACTGTAACTTTGCACTGGATTATATTTTATTTATGATTTTGAACACACGGCACTGCACTGGATTTCGAGTTATTATGTTGATTTCACTTACAGGATTGCAGCTGCGGTGACGAGAAGAGACAGGAACATGATCACCTGATTTCAGGGACGGTGTAAGTACCTGAATGATTTTCAGGAACACTGGAACTGGATTTGCACTCTGAACTCACGGTATTTCACAGAAAGTACACACGCGGGTAAGAGTTGGATTTTATGGGATTTAGAATAGGTAGATAAGATGTGGATATAGAATGAGTCTGGTTCGGCACTATGATTTGCACACTGAGTGTCTGAGGCGTTTTCCAGATTTTTAAAATCCTTTTGCGCTGCCAGCAATTGTTAGACGGGAAAACGTCGGAGAGGTTTTAAAAAAAACGTTTTTAATTAAAACACTATATTTAGCACTTAGATACAGACAGGATGAACTGGTACGTCTAAGAGATGTGCTCGCGATGAAGATTGAACGCAGACTGCCTGAATGATGTACTCGTGACGAAAGTGCTGATTAAGCACTTTTGTGACGTAGAGAGCTTTATTGCTAATTTTGAAGTATTTTGGTTATTTATGCATTTTAGGGTGCATTTGGCAATCGTAACAGTACGTAGGTTGTATTACGAGAAAAATAAAGCTGTCATGTTGTGTCACTCATGCTTTCCACATATTTTTCACACGCGTCCGGCGACATTGATTGCGACGTCAGGGCACGCATTTCCGCAGCTTGGGCAAAATGGTATGAGGTGACGGGTGTCATTTGTGACCCCAAAATGCCGGTTCAGCTTAAGAGACAGATCTATAAGACCATCATTACACCTATCATTCTGAATGGCAGCGAGGCGTGGCCTGTGCTTGAGCGACACAAGCAGAAGCTGCATGTCACGGAGATGAATATGCTGCGGTGGATGTGTGGAGTTACGCGGAACCAGCGCATTAGGAACTCCCGAATTCGTGGCTTCGTGTCTGTGATATAGACAAACTGCAGGAGGGTCGCCGGCACGTCAGGTGGGTAACAAATGCCTTACCATAGCGGCTCCGCCGGGCCGGAACAAGCGGGGTAGACCAAAGAAGTGCTGGCTCGACGTTGTAAGAGATGACATGCGTGCCAACAATCTCTCACCACAGTAGGCTAAAGATCGCGCGAAATGGAGGAGAATGTGCAGCAAAGAGAACCCCGGGCTCCAACGCGAAAGCCGCAGATGCAACCGGGATAAACGCTGATATGACGATGATGATTAATATTATTGATTCGATATTACATTTACCAAATCTTCTTTACCATTCATCTTCTAAACGTCCACCTATCTTTACATCACACTTCTCCAAAGTAGAGCAAAGTTCTCTACCCTTTCTTTTTTTTTTTTTTGCTGTGGATGTGAAATCATCAAATTACCTCGCAAGCCCGCGCCTACGGTGGCCGGGAGTTGGATATTGTCTCCCGACCAGGGCTTCTCCTGCGACGGCTAGAGGCGTGACTGCGCTGGGATTCCAACTCCCTCACGCACTCCGCCTCGTACTTTGCCAGCATCACTTCTTCGCAGAAGGAGGTGACGACCTGCCATGTACTCTCGCTCCGGACCATGGCCTGGACTGGGGATCCGGGCCCGGTCCTTACTGGGCGGCAATCAGCGGGCAACACGCCGCTAAAACCCGCGCCTACGGTGGCCGGAAGTTCGATATTGTCTTCCGACCAGAGTGTCTACTGCAGCGGCTAGAGGTGTGAGAGCGCTGAGATTCCCACTCCCTCATGTGCTCTGCCTTCTCCTTTGCTAGCATCACTGCTTCGCAGAAGAAAGTGAAGGCTTGCCGTACATTCTCGTTCCGGAGCATGGCCTGGACCACTCCCACATATGGGCGAGGGTTTTGGCCTCTAGATTCCATGGCGGAGTTCTCTATCCTCAGAGTAACTTCCGAAGTTAATGAACTAATTTTGACGAAACTTCACTGACAGATAACAGATATTATAAGGAGTGATTGAGTCATCTTTCATTTTTTTTCTGGAAAAACTGTGATTCCGCGATAAAAAACCCAGGCTTGCATGCAGTCAGAGAGATGTTCTTATCTTTGGTTGAGTTCAAACAGATTATGTTAAGACATATTCGCTTTCTATCATCAAGACATCAGATAACTTGACTCATGGACTGATAAAACTAAAATATAGGGTTGCCAATACTTTGAAAATTTTAATTAGTGTCGCAAAACGTGACAAAATAAACGTGTTATTGCACCACTTAACCTTTTACATATCAAAGCAAAACCAACATCGACATCATAATTAGTTTACAGTGAACTCAAACATATGATGTTCCATACGTATAATACGCTACGTACATATATATAGTATCGAAGTACTGAAGGAGTTATGTGGTCCTTTTAGCGGGGATAAACAAAACCCCTACCACTCCTAGTTATATTACTTAACTAAGGGTCGTAGCGTAATGTTATGTTGCCTATAATCTTCCTTAAGAACTGAGCTATCAAATTCAAAAAGGATTATGCGTAACCAACTTGTCTCAGAATTAACACACGGAACCAAACACCCCCATTACAATATTATGTTCTAATCTTAATGCATACACCGGATTTATATTATTATGAACTAGCGGCCGCCCGCGACTGCGGATGCGGGTAGTTAGTCATTTGAACCCCAAAAGAGAAAATTTCTATAGATGCGTTATTACACTTCTAGATCATAATAAAGCATACACTTCAAATTTGATATGCTGCGCTCCTATTGGTCGCAGCGTGATGTTATATTATAGCCTAAAGCCTTCCTAGATTGATGGGCTATCCAACGTAAAAAGAACTTTTCAAACCGGACCAGTAGTTCTTGAGATCAGTGCGTTCAAACAAACAAACAAACTCTTCAGCTTTATATTTAAGTATAGATAAAGCGTTGTTTGTTTATTAAATTAGTTTAGTACACAGATTTTAGGGGGAAAACTGTGGTCGCGTTACAATTCTCGGCACGCACATAGTCAACACATAGTAGCGTACTTTGTCTATTTTCGTTTATTCTGGCAAACAGTGTTTGTACAACCCTAATCAACGTAACATTACGATTCTGTACAAGTCTTACAGCATCCGATGCAATCAGAAATATACCTACAGTCCGTTGCAATCTTTTAGATCATCCAACTGTATACCTATTTGATAAGTTTGCAAAGTCAAAACGGCCATGTCTGTTGCTACATGAGAACAACAACAACTACTACTAGTAACAGTTGTTATGGGTAAAAAGAAGCCTAACAGTCTGACAACCTATAGTTACTAATAGTAATAATTTGTATGCATGAATGTATGTTGTATGTCTGGTCGTGCCACGGAAAGCACGTTAAGCCGTTGGTCCCGGTTACCATACGAACATCTAATGGCAGTGGTTATGGGTTATTAGAACCCTCAAAAAGTCCAACAATTGGTCTAACTGCAATGCTTCGATATCGCCTTCGGGTTGTGGAGGTCAGTCGGTAGTAGCTTCGCAGAAAATATCGTTGTTTAGCCAAAAGCAGCAGTTAGACTGGTAAAGCGGACCCCAGACTCCAAAGCTGAAAAAGCTTCGGATGCGACTGGGATTAACGCTGAGATGATGATGATGACTAATAGGTATTTTCCCCAGTAACTGGGTTTTGAGGGTCAGACATGCAGGTTCCTCAACTAAAATACTGGTCCCCCTGTATTGTCAAATTAGTCAGTGCATGACCTAAGTTGACGCATTTTTAGTAGCCGTGTTTTTAATCGCCTCTAAATTGTCTATGGAGTATTTTAATTTGACAGGGCTACACAATATTTTATGTTCTATCCCTTTCTTAATTAAATAGAAAGCAAAACATACATTGAACTTAATTTTAGTTAAGTTAGTCGCTTAAGTTCGTGATCTGGGCCATTAGCAATCCTATAAAAATCGAAATCGTTGACACCTACACCTTGTGTTGAAGGACAAGCGTTTGGGGACGTTTGAAAAATAATGTTTCTCAGCCTGATTTGAATAAATAATTTTTGATTTTTAGTAGGTACTCTTTTTAGGGTTCCGTTGCCAAATGGCAAAAAACAAAACCCTTATAGATTCGTCATGTCTGTCTGTCCGTGTGTCCGTCCGTATGTCACAGCCATTTTTTTCCGAAACTATAAGAGCTATACTGTTGGAACTTGGTAGGTACCAGAGGACCGACCACGCTGGGAGAGAAGCGCGAAACTTCGCGCTTTCTATGGGCCTTTCCCAGCTGGTAGAGCAAGCGACTAGGGTGCCTGTTGTAGTTGGCCATACTGCCAACTGTTTGGACCTTCTGCTGACCACTGATCCGGACAGATTAAACCTCAGACTGACGTCTGGGAGGACCTCTTATCCGAATGGCAAAGTAGGTGGGATAATTCCATAAAGGGCCGGCACCTCCATCTGTTCTTTCCATCCGTTGGCGATCGGCTGGCTAAGACATGGCTGGAGGTTGACCACTGCGTTGCCCAATTTCTCACAGGTCATGGCAACTTTAAAAGTAAACTGTATTCTTTTAAACTTGTTCCTTCGCCTTTGTGTCAGTGTTCTACATCGAACTGTGAATTTGAACAGTCCGCACATCACATCTTGTGGGAGTGTATTCTTTGGCAGAATGAACGCAATATTATGTTGGATAGTGTACAAGTTACATCCGGAGTTGTTTATTATACGGACCTTGTTGAAACTAGAACTAATTTCCGTGCGTTCAGGCGCTTTTGCCATACCTATTATTGGAATCAATTGTAACAGCAAATACCTACTTAGGACCCATTAACTTGATCAAATGTTATTCCGTGGTGCTTGGCAATCTGGGCTTCTCCCAGTTGCAATAATGTCCCTTTGTGCCGATTGGCCTAGTTCTATTCTGTCTCCTGCTTATTATGGAGGGAAGTGGAAAAAATATCTTTTTTCTTACTCCTCCGCTATTCTTTTCTGATTAATTTCGTTGCGGGACCCAAGACAGTTGAAACATTTCTCCGGGACTCGTCGAGCTTCATTGCTCGGCGTTTTTCTGGCGGTCTCCACTGTTGATTCTGGCTTTCAGGAGTTGCAGTGGGTTGGGAACAGTGTGGCGGGTTTTTGATCCGGACAGATGTGTCGTAACAGCTTCCTCACCGTTGGGAACTTCAAACCACTGTCTGGTGAAGTCTGTATCGTCCTTCTCCCCACCAGATCACGACTTTCGTGGTGAACGGCGAATGTGGCGATACAGGTCAGCGGATTGGGATGAGATGCGCCACTTCTTTGCGTCTTATCCTTGGCAGCAGGTCTGTTTCTCTTCTGACAATCCGTCGAGCTGTGCGGACGCTATAACCGATGTGGTGCGTCAAGCTATGGAGTATTTTATCCCATTCAATGACGTGCCCGTCGGTGGCTCGGCTCGCCCATGGTTCAATGCCGATTGTGTCCAAGCTGAACAGCGTAAGCACACGGCATTTCTCGCCTGGGTTGACGCTCGTGACCGTGGAGCTCCGGATCTAATCTCAAAGAAGAGAGCCTTTAACCGTGCTGCCAAGTCCTACAAGAAGGCGCTCCGCATTACCCATATTGGCAACAAGTTATCTGCGCAGCCATCCGGTAGCAGATCTTTTTGGTCCCTTGCCAAATCGGTTGAGGCGAACTTCTGTCGGCCCTCACTGCCTCCGCTGGTTAGACCTGATGGAACACTGGCTCATACAGCGAGAGAGAAAGCAGGTCTCTTTGCTTCTCTCTTCGCCCATAATTCGCGTCTTAATACTGGCAGTGCTACTCCACCTAACTTACCTCATTGCGGAGCCTCAATGCCTGAGGTTCGCATTAGAAACAAGGAGGTTCTGAGAGTACTGTGTCGTTTGGACGTGAATAAGGCTAGAGTGGTCCGGATGGTATACCAGCGATTGTTCTTAAAGCATGTGCGCCCGAGTTGTCTCCTGTATTGACGCGCTTGTATCGCCTCTCATTTAGGACTGGTATAGTGCCCAAGTCCTGGAAGCTTGCTAACGTGCAGCCCGTGCCCAAGAAGGGTAGTCGTGCCGATCCTGCCAACTATCGGCCGATTTCGATCATCTCCATACTTTGCAAAATTATGGAGCGTGTATTGAACTCGCGCCTCTTGGCATACCTGGAAGATAACGATCTCCTCAGTGACCGACAGTACGGGTTTCGCCGCAATCGGTCAACTGGGGACCTACTAGTGTATGCCACTCACTTGTGGGGCGAGGCCCTCGAGAAGAATGGGGAAGCGATTACTGTCTCCCTTGATGTCTCGAAGGCCTTCGACCGGGTATGGCACGCTGGCCTTTTGAGTAAGCTTCCAGCGTACGGCATTTCCCCTAGCCTGACTGGCTGGGTAAAAGACTTCCTGACTGAACGATCCCTCCGAGTTGTTGTCGACGGATGCTCTTCTGAGCCCATGTCAACTAATACCGGTGTTCCTCAGGGGTCTGTTCTCTCTGCAACTCTGTTCTTGCTGCATATTAACGATCTGCTGATGCCCGGTATCTATGGGTATGCAGATGACAGCACAGTTATAGAGAGATACCTGCCGGGTGCTCGGGCTAGTAGGGAATCAATCCGGTCCGAAAGAGAGGCCATGGTTGAGCGAACGAGTGTTGCACTGCAGGCAGTCTCCGAATGGGGCAATGCCAATCTTGTAGCATTCAATGCCGCCAAAACACAGGCGTGTCTTTTCACCGCCAAAAGGAGCCCGTTCACCTTGGCCCCTACTTTTCGGAATGTGTCCTTGGAGTGTTCCGACCGCCTTCAGCTTTTGGGAGTTGAGATTTCCTCGAACCTTAATTTTGGGCGGTTCATTGAGTCCAAGGCCAAGGTGGCTGCCTAGGAAACTTGGCGTTATCGCAAAGGTCCGGCAGTACTTCACACCTGGGCAGCTTCTAATGTTATACAAAGCACAGGTCCGTTCATGTGTGGAGTACTGCAGCCACATTTGGGCTGGTGCTGCCAAGTGTCACCTGGCCACTTTGGATTCCGTGGAGAGACGTGTAAAGAGGCTGATTGGTGACCCTGATCTAACTCGAGTTGGTCTCCAAAGCCTAGAGCACAGGCGTAGAGTAGCCAGCCTTTCGGTGTTCTATAGGATGCATTTCGGGGAGTGTGCGAGGGAATTGCATGATTTAATTCCCCCAACTCCGTTCCACCAGCGGACGACCCATCGTACGGCTGGTTTCCACCCTTACGTTGTTAACACCACTACGATCCGGACGAAGCGTTTCGCTTCCTCCTTTATACCGCGTACATCGAGGGACTGGAACAATTTGCCAGCGGCGGTGTTTCCGTCGGACTACAATTTGCGTGTCTTCAAGGCTAGAGTGAATAGGCTCTTAATAAACTAGTGCGCTTTACCATCAACGATTGCGTCACTGCTTACCATCAGGCAGGATTGCGGTCAAGCGCTGGTTTATAATATGTAAAAAAAAAGGTAGATGTATTCTGTGAACCGCATTAAGATTTTGATGCAAAAATAAAAAAAATAATAATAAATCTTGGGGGCTCCCCATACTTTACTCTACATACTACCTTTCTTACATCGAACACATACGTGTGTCATACCTATGGATAGGTCTTCAAAAGTTTGCGTGACAGACGCTTCCAAAGTGGAAAAAAGTTGGTCCCCCCCTCTAACTTTTGAAATAAGAAAATGAAAAATCTAAAAAAAAAACACCACTACACTACTATAAAAACTACCAACAAAAATTGTTTTGAACGAGATCTAGTAAGTAGTTTTTTTTAATACCTCGTAAATCATAAACCGCTTGTTACCGCGTAATCTTTCATACAAATAACTGAAATCCTTTAATTTCATAATGGTACGGAACCCTTTGTGCGTGAGACCGACACGCACTTGGCCGGTTTGTTTTATATTGAAATGTAGTTAAAAGTAGTTCCGTCTTGGGGTGCTACCTCTCTCAGATTTCTTTACCAAAACAAGGCATACTTGTTCTAAATGCTCACAGTCAGCTAATCAAGGCGAAGTGTCTGCAGAAAATTAGTATTCATTGTTTGCGTTCCACTTGGGCTTATTAGAAGCTTGGAAACCAGAACTAATCCTACACCGTGAATTCCGTCGTGTACATGATTATGCTTGCAATATGCTGCCAAGTATTTTCTTTGTCTCATTCAATCATTGTTACGTATATAATAACATTGGCGATGAGAAAATTATTAATTAAACATTTTTACACGTGTGTGTAAAATTTAAACATGCTTTTTGATCAGAATAGTTGAAGTTTTCCAAGTTGGAACTCAAAACTGGGACACTTATGTTCGTCGAATTAAATAATTCATTATGTTATATCATAGGACCTATTGATACGATATTACACGTGGCAACGCCCGTAGGACCAATGACAGATGGGACCGACGGGCTCTCGAGTGGCGACCACGCACCGGAAGACGCAGCGAGGGTAGGCCTCCGACAAGGTGGACGTCTTTCGGCTGAAATCATGATGATGATGATGAAAGCCTATGTGCAGTCGCAGTGTTACGACTTAATGTGCGATTTATGTTCACCGGCTCAGCCAGAAGATAAGAATTTCGATGTGCTCGTTAACCTGGTGAAAGATCGTTTGGAACCCGAAAGACCCGAAAGACATATATATGTTTATGCACAGAAAGCAGCAACAAGATGAAAGCGTTCGTTCGTACCTACAAGATTTGAAACATGTGGGTAAAACCTTCAATATTGGTGCCTTACTAGAGATAAACCTCTATTATCTTTTTATAGTTTATTTCCACTCAAAATTAGTACTCATTTATTTAGTTTAAGTTACTACTTATGTTCGTGAATGTTGGTTCACCCGTTATTGGCAACTGTATAAGTCTTTTGCTCATAACAACTCTATTTGTTCATTTATATACAGAAGCGGTTAGTGTACCTTTATTAATAAATAAATAAATAAAAATAATAAAAAAAAATCTCCGCGTCTAGTTTGTATCTAACTTGTATAGAGAGGAGATTCGCCAGGTGGAGTTGGCAATGGCTCTGGAAGCGCTGGAAAAGCAAGCAAGCGTGACGAGCACTTAGGCTACGGAGACCGTGAGCGCAGGCTCGAAGGCTGGCGCGTGCGACGGCCTGCACCGCGATGGTGGCGCACGCCCATGCTACCCACGTGCGCCGCGGCAGTGTAATGACACCTGCCCTCCACATGCCTTTATAAGCATTATTCATGTGATTATCATCATCCCAGCGTTAATCCCAGTCGCATCCGAAGCCTTTTTAGCTTTGGAGTCAGTCCAACTGCTGATATGGCTAAACTTCGACATTTTCCGTGAAGCGACTGCCGTCTGACCTCCATAACCCGAAGGTGACATCGAAGTATTGCAGTTAGACCAATTGTTGGACTTTTGAGGGCTCCAACAACCCGTAACGACTGCCACTAGATGTTCGTATGGCAACCGGGAACAACGGCTTAACGTGCTTCCCGAGGCACGACCAGACCAGTGCAAATATTCATATTCATGCATACAAATACTTGCACTGTGCGGTGATCGAACCGGCGCCACCTTGCGCAGCGGCCGCGTCCGCTACCGCTACGCCACGGAGGCTGTCAAGCATTATTCATGTGATAAGTGCGGTGAAAAAGGGCATTCACGATAATTTCATTAAGAAGCCAAATGTAGGTACTTTACGCAGCGCACATATAGCGATCTGCGCATTCAATATAATAATACTTTCCGGGTGCTAATGGGACTGCCGTGCTACTGCAGCGCCTCGGCAATGTTTGCGGAGGCTGGTACGGACGGCTTTGCGGCCATCATGCGTAAACGGTGCGCTTCCATCTTACGACGCACGCGCGACAGTCCCAATACCATCCTGCGCGTGTTGGTGGACCGCTGGGACTCTCCGATGCTGGCTCGCTGGATCAGACTGCACGCAGTCATATAGCGATTTTCCACCATCACCGGGGACTCCACTCGATCCGCCATTTATTGTTAAAAATTTATCTTTGTCATATTGTTACTAACACTAGTCTATAAGCTTAAAATTGTACTAACAAATATGGAGTAATCTGAATTAAATGAATTATTATTATTATTATATCTATCTTCGATGTAGGTTATTCTATCTTGACAGTTCTGTTACCAACTCGGATCCTGATAACGATTGTAATTCCTATAACATAGGTCACATCGATCATAGTAGTAATACAAATGTAGATATGTGAGGATGACACCCTATTACATTAAGTTGAGTTCTATTAAGTTGAATTAAGAAAAAAGTTCTACGATCAAATGTTTAATAAGCTACCGAAAACTAGTAAAATATTAAGTTTTAATTCTTATTTAAGAGATATAATTATTCCGATTATTTTTTACATATACGTATTCATTTACATTTTTAAATATTTATAAAAAACATAAAAACATTTAAAAATATAAAAAATAGTATTCCACCGATGGCGGGAGCAGGGTCCAAGCTACCGGTGGTTAGGGCTCCAGAGACAGGAACCTCCTCACGATGCGGGCCGTATCGAGGAGTACTGCCTTTTGAATCAAGCCTTTGATCCAACTGCCTAACGAGAGCCTCAATAGATGTTGGTCGAGGCTCTTGGCTATCAAACCATTGGCCGATACGACAATCGGTACAATGACAGCCGAGTTAACATTCCACATGTCAACAACCTCGTGCGCCAAGTCGAGATATTTCATTTGTTTCTCTTTCTCAGCTTTCACGAGATTACCGTCATGTGGAATGGTAACATCGACAATCATTGCGAGGCGCGCTAATCGATCTATCACTACTATATCAGGCTTATTTGCAACAATAGTCCTGTCAGTAATGATAGACCGATACCAGTATAACGTGGCATGGTCATTTTCAAGAACTGGGTCGGGCGCATATTATTATTATTCGTTTATTTATTTTACTTACATATAATTTACATTTATAAATATTTATATAAAAAACAAAAACATTTAAAAATATAACAAATAGTAGCCCACCGGTATCGGGAACAGGGTCTAAGCTACCGGCGGTCAGGGCTCCAGAGAGAGGAACTTCCTGACGATGCGAGCCGTGTCCAGCAGTACCGCTTTCTGAATCAAGCCCTTGATCCAGAAGCCTAACGAGAGCCTCCTGAGGTGTTGGTCGAGGCTCTTGGCTATTAAGCCATTGGCTGTCACGACTATCGGTACAATGATTGCTGAATCCACTTCCCACATGTCGACAACCTCGTGAGCCAAGTCAAGATACTTGATTTGTTTATCTTTCTCAGCTTTCACGAGGTTCTTATTGTGACTGTTGGCCACATGCGTTATATCAATAGTTTAAAAATGACAAGTTACACGATGTCAAACTCTTACCAATCCATTAATTTCTAATCTTATGGCCTGTCAGCCGACCGTAATTAAGAGCAAAATATCCTATTATTTTAAGTTAGTAAAAACTACACAAAAGCGTCTTAGAAAGCTATTCGTTGATATTTTATGGGCATCCCGAACTCAAAGAAACCCTTAAAATAAAGCATTTTAAGATTTTGGACGAAATTCTTAGAAGGTCGAAGTACAGCGGCCGGCATCGGCCCGCACATGTTAGCAATAACTTAGAGCAATTCAAGGCGACGGATTCTGTGCAAATTCCTAAAAGAATCGGCCTCTCGAACATGTGCATCTGGGACAATTGACGGACGGCTACAGAAAAAATGGTAGAATGACTCCAGCATGGACCTTTTGGTAGTGTGGGATTTTATGAATTTTAAACGGAGAGACGGGGAAAGGGCAGTTAGTTTCTGGCCGCGACGAGCGACGGTTGAGGGTCGATCTTGAACTGCGATAGGGCGAGGGCTAGTGTCCAGGCTAGTTAATTTAGGAGATTTGGGAAGTAGCCTATGTCCTAGTATATCGCGAAGTAGTGAGTGAAATAATTACGTCAGACATAGTTGGGTTTAAGCCCAGATTAGATTAGTATAATATAATATAATATAGAATATTAAGTGCGTGTAAGTGTTGGCGTGATTGGGTGAGTCATTTATTATAATAACTGTCCCAGGCTGATGAATTTACTATAGTTCCTGTAATTAAGCAGACAGATACGTGTCCCTGTTTATTATAATAAATGTATTTATAGTTTGGATTCAGTACGGGTGATGCAGCAGAGAAGCTACTAATATAATTTATTCCAGACTGACTCCAGATAAACCATTTATGTGATTGTATTCAATCATTGGAGCCGATTTGTCTAGTTTTATGTGCCCATATCCTGGTCCTTACCTTAGCGGGTATTTATCAGCTTCGGGTGGCTATAGGGGAAGGATCGTATGTACCTACGGAGACCGCCCTCCGCCTAACTTGACCATGAGCCCTGATGCTCTGGACTCTAGACTCCTGACGACTACTGACTATAACAGGAGGGCAGAACCGTAATACACGCAGCTCATTCAAATCTAATTAGGCAAACCGCCTATCTAGAATCAGATTACCAGCCAAACGTTATTGATAATGTCCGCTTCCAAAAAGGTCTTGCCACAGAGCACTTGCGTGAAGATTTGACGCGCACACATTCCCGGGAGATGGGGTAGGCATTACTAAGTACCACTAACTGAATCAGTAGGTGTCAAAAGACACTAGGGAACGTATTTCGATAAAATCCAACCCGTCCGTTCTGTAGGACTATTTATGAATCGTCACTGTTTATCGAAACACGAGTACTACAAGATGCAATGCGTCTTTCGAATGGGGCAGATTAAGGGGATGTGAGGATGACGAGATTCCACCTCGGTGTGCAGCAGGAATAATCGCAATGAGTTCTGCTAGAGACTGAGTCTACGGTACGCTTGTACTAACTTGTGTAATACCTTAGAATTGGGACGGTTTGTCAAGGGTGTCAATCACATAATATATTTACAAGTCATAAACTCAGAATTTGTCTCCCTCGACAACAGGGAGCTTCGCAGTTCCCCTGTCCTAGGGTGGAAGGAGACATTTATTTAGTGTCTAGGGAGCGTGTTCTGTTAGAATCGTAATAGTATCCTCAGAGGTTCTATGCGTTAGGTCTAACAGAACACGTGCAACGAAGCATACGTTAATATAACGGTTCCCGGCTTCACTAAAGTTGGTATAATTCGTAGTAGATAAAGTAACGTGATCTAAAATTACTTATAAAGTGCAAGCGTAACGATCCCCCACCACGCCACATAATAAGGTTTATTACAGATGGCGGAGACAGCCCGCGTGCAGCATTTATATAATAGTTCTTAATATATTACATTATATAATTTTGCTTTTCCTCTCGTCTTCTTAGCGTCATATCATATCTATTATTATAAATTGTATACTTGTGTGTCCTAACTGTGAATTCCCATACTAACTTCCTCTGACCCCCTCCGGTCCTTGAACTTTATAAGCGGGAACCGGGGGTTTAATACATGGGAATTCATTTCTTATATCGGTGGGAGGATGACCAAGTCTGGTGACGAATTCCTACAGTTACACGCGGGGTTGGGGCGTGTTTCCTCTCCCGCAGGGAGAGCCGCATTTAACTGTAATATTACCACAATTAGGAAAAACGAAAATTTTATCAGCCTAGGATAGTTTAGGTACAATTACATGTGGTGCCGTGACCAGGATTCTCGTCATTAAATGTACTGATTCAATTCAGTGCAACGAGAAAGAACAATGTAAGGGTTACTACGAAATAAAGACACAACGTACACCAAAGAGACAAAACTATTGTTTTGTCAGGAACGATGGGTTTATTACCTAACATAATTCTATAAATAAATAAATAAATATATACGGACAAATCACACAGATTGAGCTAGCCCCAAAGTAAATTCGAGACTTGTGTTATGGGATACTGGCTCAACGATACTATATTTTATAATAGATACATATATAGATAAACATCCAAGACCCAGGACAATTAGGAAAAGATCGTTTCCCATCATGACCTGGCCGGGGATCGAACCCGGGGCCTCCACGTCGCAGGCAGGCGGGTTGACCGCTGCGCCACGGAGACCGACAAAATTACTTTCACTACATTATTAATTCTATGGTCCCCTACAAAGACGTTCAGTGCAACGAGAAAAAAACAAAGTAAGGGTTGCTACGAAATAAAAACACAACGTAGACAAAAGAGCTAAAACTATTGTGTACGTTGGCGATGGGTTTATTACCCAGCATAATTTTAGGATTCTCCACAAAAACATTGGCAACAAAAAAAAAAAAAAAATGTTACGACGTTTACAATCACCTATTATGTTATCGTCTGGTAACGATGGTTGAAACAAGCCAACTGTTGACGAGCGGGTTCGATTCCCGCATGACTATTTGCTAAGATGCTTAGATTGCATTACCATTCATATCGTGTTCGATCACCAGTGGAGTTATTATGTCTGTAATTATTTGGAATTTCTGTGTCACGGCTTGTAGGTTCGATTCCCGCATCAATTGTAGGATTTCGATTACGACGTTAATATATTTAGTGGTAAGAATGTTGATTGGGTGGCTGAGTTACTTAATATTAAGTTCAAATATCTGCAGAATTTTGTATCTGGCCGTAGGTACTTATATCTAGAACAAAGGGTTCGATCCCCTAAAATTGTGAATTTAGTACCTTTCAGTAAGTACCTAGTAATATAATACGTTTTACTCAAACCAATAAAGGTGAAATCAGTGTCTGAGAGGTTATATCAGTTATAATGGGTTCGGCTCCCTGCAAATGTGAGTGTTGTATCTGACAATATGTGGAGTCCAGTAATAAAAGTTTCAAATCGCTGACGATGCAAATATAGTATTTGGATATAAGAAGGTGTTTGTGCATTTGAGATTTTATGCGTGTAATGAGAATGCGTTCAGGAGTAAGGTACGCCTTATTACGAGTAGTTCTAATATAATAAGCGAATGGTACCGATGGAACGTGGATCTTATTTATAATTACAATGTACTTACTAGGGAGATATATCAGCTATCATCATTAGAAAAAAAAAAAATAACTCTCTCCAGCTCGTTAGGAGGCGATGCATGTATAACTGAATGGATACTCGTTTGGCCTTATTTTAAATTCCAGGATGTTAAGTCTACACTCTGCTGCCA
The DNA here is from genome assembly GCA_017933935.1 of Sesamia nonagrioides. Lineage (NCBI taxonomy): Eukaryota > Metazoa > Arthropoda > Insecta > Lepidoptera > Noctuidae > Sesamia > Sesamia nonagrioides. Next base: position 477,059 of record JADWQK010001264.1, on the reverse strand, counting down.
CTACGCTAGGTGTGCCTGAACCTCTGGGCCCTTGGTTTGTGAGTTGCGGTTGGTTTAAGGTTCCTTCGAAACCAGCTGGCATAAGGTGACTTCGACGGCAGTAGCTGTGGCGTGGTTCCTGTTACGAAGCTAAGTTTCACTTTTATTACGCACACTTGATTAACTACAGCTACGTGAAATATTTTGTTAACTCATAAAATATTGTAAGATCATGTTTTAAAGCAATGGTCTATAGTCATAAACATATAGGTAAATTATATATATATAAAGGATTTAGGAAACGGAAAAAGAAAAATTAACGTCAGCACGAGAAACAATAGAATAGACTCTTTGTTATGCGCACCATATGGATTACAGAAACGTGAATGTGAAGATTTTGCAAACGGTGACACAATGGGCGGTCTTGTCGCTAAGAGCGATCTTTTGCGGACAACCTTTGGATGGAAGAGTAAGGGGAAGGAGAGAGAGATAATGTAGATGGTCTACAGTGTACTATTTACAACTTCACATAGTTTATATAATGAATATGCACGTTGAGTGTATCATGCTAGTCTAATAAATATATACATCTAATTAATGAAAATCATACAAAAGCAAATAAAATAAAAACTGAGACATAACAATGCATCAAAGTCTGTCAATATAAATGCTTCTGTCAGAAATTCCTTACTGTTTTAGGAAGCTTATTGTCATATAAATATGACTTTAGTTGAGGTATCGAGTGTACACTAATCAGCTCCCTAAAATTCTGAGGCAACATGTTATAAATAATCGGAGCCACCGAAAAAAAAAAAACCACTCTGGCGCATAAGTTCTGCTCTGCCCCACTTGATAACGTCTGTTTCTTGTGAACTTATCTGCCATTCGCGAAAATGTCAATGTCAGAATGTGATATAGAATAAAAATAGGGTTTACGACTATACTACTAAAACTTTCCTCTCTTTTGGTATATATATTAACTTATTCTGCTTATTTCTGCTACTTGTTTTCTGTTAATTAAATAAAATTTTAAGCGCTCAAGGACATTTCCTCTTATGTCATAAGCGTCACTCAGTATCAACGATTGGTTACAGCGAAATAATGTTTAGAGCATATAGCAGCTAGCAGATTAGTGTTCTAGTAAGACGATAACTGATTACACAGTATAGGATGTCTTTTCGAATTACTATAACTTGCCAACTCTTATAGGAATTCAAAACTGTTCTCGCCTCTTACAATCAGAGGGGGGCATCTAGTTGGAATCGAGTCTAATATGTTCATGTGCGAACTATTTCAGTGCTTCCTGGATATATCTGCCGGCAGCTGAATTAAGCTGACTCAACATGAGGAGCATAAGGAGAGGCCTCTGCCAGCGGTGGCTACAACATGCCGAGTTTAGAACGAGCGAGCACCGTAGGTAGCGTGGCTCAATAACACAAATACTCTTGAAGAGATCCTGGTATGTAAAACAATATTATAAGCATGCACAGGATTCTGGACTTAAATGGAGGCGCGGTAATGTTAGTTGAATTAATATACAAAGAGTATTTGCAGAACAGTATTAGTTCGAATGTTATAAAACGATTGATACGTGTATTAGGTGAAGATTCTTCTGCGACATAGTAAGAGCAGACCTTGCATCCAGTTGGAATCTTGTAGGATTGAATACAATAATGCTAATAATACATACAAAATTACAATATTCTAGTTGGTATTTGATTAGATGAATGCATCAGATAAGGGTAGGTCTACATAGGCATAGGTCATCCTATTGTGAAAGCTCAAACGCTGTACTGCGTCACGCGTCTGATTTTCAGAGGGGGGAATGTGACTGTTGGCCACATGCGTTATATCAATAGTTTAAAAATGACAAGTTACACGATGTCAAACTCTTACCAATCCATTAATTTCTAATCTTATGGCCTGTCAGCCGACCGTAATTAAGAGCAAAATATCCTATTATTTTAAGTTAGCAAAAACAACACAAAAGCGTCTTAGAAAGCTATTCGTTGATATTTTATGGGCATCCCGAACTCAAAGAAACCCTTAAAATAAAGCATTTTAAGATTTTGGACGAAATTCTTAGAAGGTCGAAGTACAGCGGCCGGCATCGGCCCGCACATGTTAGCAATAACTTAGAGCAATTCAAGGCGACGGATTCTGTGCAAATTCCTAAAAGAATCGGCCTCTCGAACATGTGCATCTGGGACAATTGACGGACGGCTACAGAAAAAATGGTAGAATGACTCCAGCATGGACCTTTTGGTAGTGTGGGATTTTATGAATTTTAAACGGAGAGACGGGGAAAGGGCAGTTAGTTTCTGGCCGCGACGAGCGACGGTTGAGGGTCGATCTTGAACTGCGATAGGGCGAGGGCTAGTGTCCAGGCTAGTTAATTTAGGAGATTTGGGAAGTAGCCTATGTCCTAGTATATCGCGAAGTAGTGAGTGAAATAATTACGTCAGACATAGTTGGGTTTAAGCCCAGATTAGATTAGTATAATATAATATAGAATATTAAGTGCGTGTAAGTGTTGGCGTGATTGGGTGAGTCATTTATTATAATAACTGTCCCAGGCTGATGAATTTACTATAGTTCCTGTAATTAAGCAGACAGATACGTGTCCCTGTTTATTATAATAAATGTATTTATAGTTTGGATTCAGTACGGGTGATGCAGCAGAGAAGCTACTAATATAATTTATTCCAGACTGACTCCAGGTAACCATTTATGTGATTGTATTCAATCATTGGAGCCGATTTGTCTAGTTTTATGTGCCCATATCCTGGTCCTTACCTTAGCGGGTATTTATCAGCTTCGGGTGGCTATAGGGGAAGGATCGTATGTACCTACGGAGACCGCCCTCCGCCTAACTTGACCATGAGCCCTGATGCCCTGGACTCTAGACTCCTGACGACTACTGACTATAACAGGAGGGCAGAACCGTAATACACGCAGCTCATTCAAATCTAATTAGGCAAACCGCCTATCTAGAATCAGATTACCAGCCAAACGTTATTGATAATGTCCGCTTCCAAAAAGGTCTTGCCACAGAGCACTTGCGTGAAGATTTGACGCGCACACATTCCCGGGAGATGGGGTAGGCATTACTAAGTACCACTAACTGAATCAGTAGGTGTCAAAAGACACTAGGGAACGTATTTCGATAAAATCCAACCCGTCCGTTCTGTAGGACTATTTATGAATCGTCACTGTTTATCGAAACACGAGTACTACAAGATGCAATGCGTCTTTCGAATGGGGCAGATTAAGGGGATGTGAGGATGACGAGATTCCACCTCGGTGTGCAGCAGGAATAATCGCAATGAGTTCTGCTAGAGACTGAGTCTACGGTACGCTTGTACTAACTTGTGTAATACCTTAGAATTGGGACGGTTTGTCAAGGGTGTCAATCACATAATATATTTACAAGTCATAAACTCAGAATTTGTCTCCCTCGACAACAGGGAGCTTCGCAGTTCCCCTGTCCTAGGGTGGAAGGAGACATTTATTTAGTGTCCAGGGAGCGTGTTCTGTTAGAATCGTAATAGTATCCTCAGAGGTTCTATGCGTTAGGTCTAACAGAACACGTGCAACGAAGCATACGTTAATATAACGGTTCCCGGCTTCACTAAAGTGGGTATAATTCGTAGTAGATAAAGTAACGTGATCTAAAATTACTTATAAAGTGCAAGCGTAACGATCCCCCACCACGCCACATAATAAGGTTTATTACAGATGGCGGAGAAAGCCCGCGTGCAGCATTTATATAATAGTTCTTAATATATTACATTATATAATTTTGCTTTTCCTCTCGTCTTCTTAGCGTCATATCATATCTATTATTATAAATTGTATACTTGTGTGTCCTAACTGTGAATTCCCATACTAACTTCCTCTGACCCCCTCCGGTCCTTGAACTTTATAAGCGGGAACCGGGGGTTTAATACATGGGAATTCATTTCTTATATCGGTGGGAGGATGACCAAGTCTGGTGACGAATTCCTACAGTTACACGCGGGGTTGGGGCGTGTTTCCTCTCCCGCAGGGAGAGCCGCATTTAACTGTAATATTACCACAATTAGGAAAAACGAAAATTTTATCAGCCTAGGATAGTTTAGGTACAATTACATTATCATGCGGGATGGTTACGTCAACAATCATTGCACGCCGCTCTGATCGATCCACCATCACTATATCAGGCTTATTGGCAACAATAGTCCTGTCAGTGATGATGGATCGATCCCAGTACAATGTGATATGGCCATTTTCGAGAACTGGGTCGGGCACATACCTGTAGTACGGTACCTCCGATTCCACAAGGTTGTATTTCAGAGCAAGTTGTTGATGAATTATCCTGGCTACAAGGTTGTGTCTATGCAAGTACTCTCCGTTAGCTAGACGAGAACACCCGGAAATAATATGTCTGATTGATTCTCCCGGCCGGTGACATGCCCGACAGATGTCAACTGTGCCGTCTTTCACAATGAATCTCCGGTAATTGTTCGTCAACATTGCACCACCTCGGTCGTTAAACATTGCATCACCTCGCTCAACTGCCGTCTTCCTTCCTATTCACTCAGTTTTTTTGAGTGAATAGGCTTCATAAGCTAGTGCGCTTTACCATCAACGATTGCATCACTGCTTACCATCAGGCGGGATTACAGTCAAGCACTAGTTTATAATTATTAAAAAAAAAAATCTCTCCTCGCTGTACATCCATGACCGCACATTTGTCCACACCGAATTCCATCCTGATGGCGCTACTGAAAGTTTGAGTAATTTTCAGTAGCTCCCTCAGTTGTAAATCGTTGAGAGCAAATAGTTTTAGGTCATCCATGTAGAGGAGGTGCGATATAACCTGACCGCCTCTCTTCAGCCTATAGCCGAGACCTGAATTCTCCAGCAATGTGCTTAGAGGATTCAAGGGCGGATCCAGGGGGGGGGGGTCAGGGGGGTCATGACCCCCCCCTGGGCTGGGTCCGGGAGGACCCAGCACAGGAAGATTTTATTTAAGTACTTTCAATATTTATTCAATTTATTTAATACATACTTTGTTTGACGGCAAACGCATTATACGGGAACGAACGCATTAAAAATTTGAATTTTATCGCGCTACCACCCGCCACGGCCGCCAACATTCAAATGTTTCTTTATTATACCAGTGTGTGTGTGTGTTCACACTAAAATATTATTGTTGTAATGTTCTTAAAGTACCTCGTAGCTATATAAGTAGGTGCCTACTTACTGAAAGAGGGGGATTGGGCCTCCGTTAATGGGACACATGGATAAAACAGTTGTAATGAAATGTACAAAGACACAAATTTCGTCTTAAAGACATTCTGTGAGGCTTCATGATAAATCCACGCAGAGCTATGGGCAGTTGAGGTGTGGCTTACAAAAAAGAACCTCCAAAGAGGAGTCTCCTGGTGTCGTGGAAAACAATCAGAACAACGCCCAACAGTAGCAGTCCTTCCCTGCAGGAAGAAATGCAAATAAGTGTAGGTATAGCATACATTACACAGATTAAATTATCAAGTTTCAATGCACTTAATAGCTACCATTATGTATCCGATATATTTTGTGTTAGCGGTACATGTAGGTCATCACATATGAACGTCTTTAAAGCTGTGTTGCAGGCATTATTTATTTATTTATTGGGATCTCCAACAAAGGATACACAAATACAATAAAAAATTACAACAATTGAGTAAGGCTTTTTTACGTGTGCTCCTTCAATTATAGAAGACCACAGAATGCACATACAACTAGGTCTAAACACGATACAAATAGTGAAAATATATGAGGAGTGCAAATCATAAAAAAGGAAAATATATAAGGAAAATGGATGCCTTTGGATTAATTATAAAAAAACCGGCCAAATGCGAGTCGGACTCGCACACCGAGGGTTCCGCCGTACAAACGTAGCGGTTTACAATTTATGACGTACTAGCTTTCCGCCAGCGGCTTCGCCCGCGTGGAGGTCGGTTATATCGCGCTGTTTAAATTCCCCTCGGGAACATCAAATTTTTCCGGGATAAAAGGTAGCCTATGTTCTTTCTCAGGGTCTAAAGATTGTCTGTGCCAAACTTCATCAAAATCGGTTGAGAGGTCTAGGCGGGAAAGCGTAACAGACAGACAGAGTTACTTTCAAATTTATAATACTAGCATTGATTTAGAATTTTTCACAGTTTAGAGACAATTAGATTTAAGAAGTGTTTGATATGAATTTCAACTTTAATATCTCTACGCGTTCATGTGAAAAAGGGTAGGTAGTAAGTTTATAATTATTAAAAAAATATTTTATGTCATGTAAGCAAAAATAATATTTTAATATTTTATGTAACTTCAAATTTATCATTTTCACAATTTTTCCTTTATCTGTCTGTACTATAATATAACGTTGCTTCGTGCCGAATTTCAAGATTCTGAGTTCACGGGAAGTACCTTGTAGGTTTTGATTCCCTAGCGTGTGACGGAAATTCGTCTAAGGTGTCGGTATAAACTGCTGTATCTTTTGATCGCTTTAACTTAGAAGTTTGATTTTTTCACCGCTTAAAGGGACAATAGACTTAGGTATTTGGTATAAATTTTAATTTGATACCTTTATTAGTTCGTGAGAAATAGGTTCATTTTATTAAAATATGTTTATTATATTATATAACTAAAAAAATGTAATTTTCGCAATTTTTCCTATATTTGCATTATATGACAATCCTTCATGCAAAATTTCAAGATTCTGAGTTGACGGGAAGTATCCTGTAGGTTTTGAGTCCTTTGCGAGTGTCGAAAATTTGTTGAAAATATCGATATATCGGCTGTATCTTTTGATTGGCTTGGCTTAGAAGTTTGATATTTTCACAGGCTTAAAGGGACAATAGACCTAGGTATTTGGTATAAATTTCAATTTGGATAACTTTATTCGTTCGTGAGAAATAAGGTAGTAAGTTCCATTTTATTAAAATATGTTTATTATATTATATAACTAAAGAAATGTGATTTTCGCAATTTTTCCTATATTTGCATTATTTGACAATCCTTCATGCAAAATTTCAAGATTCTGAGTTGACGGGAAGTATCCTGTAGGTTTTGATTCTTTTGCGAGTGTCGAAAATTTGTTGAAAATATCGACATATCGGCTGTATCTTTTGATTGGCTTGGCTTAGAATTTTGATATTTTCACAGCTTAAAGGGACAATAGACCTAGGTATTTGGTATAAATTTCAATTTGGATAACTTTATTCGTTCGTGAGAAATAAGGTAGTAAATTCCATTTTATTAAAATATGTTTATTATATTATATAACTAAAAAAATGTGAATTTCGCAATTTTTCCTATATTTGCATTATATGACAATCCTTCATGCCAAATTTCAAGATTCTGAGTTTACGGGAAGTATCCTGTAGGTGTTGATTCCTTTGCGAGTGTCGAAAATTTGTTGAAAATATCGACATATCGGCTGTATCTTTTGATTGGCTTGGTTTAGAAGTTTGATATTTTCACAGCTTAAAGGGACAATAGACCCGAGTATTTCATGTGAATTTCAGCTTGATACGTCTACGCGTTCTTCAGATAAAGGGTCTTGACAGACAGACAGACAGACAGACAGACAGACAGACAGACGGACAACAAAGTGATCCTATAAGGGTTCCGTTTTTTCCTTTTGAGGTACGGAACCCTAATAAAAGTGACATATTAAGAGGGAACTCTAGTGGTGCTTTCTCTATGCAAACGAATTCCGCTGTTTTCGTCGTGGATAATGCTTTTAGAGCAATTATTATTTTTCTATCATGTCGAATAATGTAATGTCGAAGTTTAGCCATATCAGCAGTTGGACTGGTAAAGCGGACCCCAGACTCCAAAGCTGAAAAGGCTTCGGATGCGACTGGGATTAACGTTGTGATGATGATGAATGTCGATTATGTAGAGGGCACAAAATATCAACATTTAATCATGACTAGGGTTCTCAGGTCCGGGCCATGAATAAAATGGCACGCACTCACTGCTTCCTATATACGATTTAATGTTTCTCACTGTACATAGTTGCGGGTTATCTGTTTAATTTTAACTATACCCGGATAACCTTCGAGAATTTCTTGAATGTTTTAACTAACAATAACAATTCATCCGTTATCTAAGTGTAATGAGTTTTTTGTTGATTCTTGATCGATGTAAACCTGTAACGGCTACCCAAACATTGTATAACGGACAATTTTATTAAGGCTACAATAAGTGGAAAGTTTGTGTATAAGTGGAAACTTAATGGTTGCTTAAAAGATATCTTTTTCTTTAGATACCTATATTTGTGGGTATCTCGTACTCGTTCTATAATCCAGCTGAGAGGGAGACGTGATAGGCTAAATAATTCTTCTTCGATTTTACAGCATTTATCAGCAGTTGGACTGGCAACTGCTGATATGGCTAAACTTCGACATTTTCCGTGAAGCGGCTGCCGTCTGACTTCCACAACCCGAAGGCGACGTCGAAGCATTGTAGTTACATACATAATCGAAATTATTTAAAAATAATCTTTGTTTCTCAATCTCACACCACGGGATGCCAGAGATCGTGCGAAATGGAGACGTATATAAATGTAGTAAAGCGGACCCCGGGCTCCAATGCGAAAGCCGCGGATTCTACCGGGATTATACGCTGAGATGATGATGATAACTCTACGTGGATTGAAGTCAAGCAAGTGAGCACCACTCATTCGAGAATTCTTCATTGTCAAGAACATTACAGTTTTATTTACTAACTAAACATTCATATGACTACATTTTTAAAATCATGTTGTGGTCTCATAGGTACCTAAAGTGGAAAAGTCAAATAAATTTTGGAGGTACTGTATGTATAAGATACGACCGAATGAAGGAAGTCTGGTACTCTACATCCCCGCCCTATAAAAAGTGAAACAAATATCACTTTATTTCTATGAAAATACGAAATATGTAAATACGTCGCAATGTTTTTATAGGTTTCATATGCCATTATATTTATCTGATTGAACGAACCTATTTTAAACATCAAACCTTCACGCATTACTAGGTTTTTCCGATAACGACTACGTGGTTGTTTCCTACTTGAGGTGTATACTAGCATCTATTGAGTAGGACCAGCATATTTCCAAGCATTCTTATCTTGAATATAATTGAATTGATTTTTTGAATTGATTATCTTGAATATATAGTTTTAATACATCTTCAAATTAATTTCAATGGGTACCTACATCACAAGATATTTTGTTGCAATTTTTAACACAATACCCTATAAAAGATGTATTTACTTTAAATAATTCTTATACGTTGTGTCTCTAATATCGGATTTTATTAAAAAATTGCAGATATTTCTTTACATACCTGTACAAAGGCAAAGAAATCAATAGTATTTTATTCCTGAGACTCGTATATATTTAATCAAACACAGAGATTGAATAAATTAGATTTATTTTAATTTAAATAATACTTTTAAATATCACTATAATATTATTGCAAAATAATAATTTTATTATCACAAGGCATTTCGGAGTAATTTACCCCAGAAACCAGTTAACAAAATTTAAGAAAATAATCAATAACTATTCTGGAACGCTTCTCCTTAATTTATAAGCTACAACGTCTAAAGCCTGAGGGCTCAGATTCGTTACTTGCCAGCCTCCGTCAGGATACACTCTCGAGCTGAACACTACTTCACCTTCACCACAAAACAGTTCCAGAGAAGAAGCATCCAAAAAGATCCTCCACTGTTCTGAACCCAGTGGAAGCCATTCTACTTGTCTGACATCTCCTTCTCTATCCACCACAACTTTACGGACTTGAGGGTCCCACCGAAGTGAAACTTGCCCGCCTCCATTACTGCCTTTGATTTCCAACTCTATATTTTGGCTCAAATCAAAGTTTACTAGTAATTCTCCAGTCTTTTCAAATTGTATCGCAACATTTTCTGCAACCTTCCCATCCCATACTGTTTCCTCTCTCAGGCTCGACATCATTTCAACAGGCTTCATCAAGATACGGTTACCAACTAAATCGAGTTCTCTGAAGATAGTCATAGCTCCTGCCCAGCCATCAACGTCCTCGGGATATGGGACCTCCCACATTCCGAACCATGCGATCAGATACCTTATTCCATCTTCTTCTGTAGTTTGACTGGCGTAGAAGTCATGACCAAAGTCGATTTCTTGAAAGCTGCCCTCGGGTAAGAATTCGAAAGTTTCGTAATCAAAATGTCCAATGATATATCCTGTTTGGTGAGTGTTCTTGTACCTGTCTCCTTGTGGGGTCATCCCTTGTGGAGACATCAGGAGAACATGTTTTCCTTTAAGTTCGAAGAAGTCAGGACACTCCCACATATAACCCATTTCACCCGTAGATTCTCCTAGGACACTTAAGAATTCCCAGTCAATCAAGTCTAAGGATCTGTATAGCAATACTCTGCCTCTCTCATCATCAGTCTTGCTGCCAAGCACAACATACCAGTGTTCACCATGCTTCCAAACTTTAGGATCTCGGAAATCTGGGGATCCGTTGGGTGCACTTTTCAGCACTGGGTTACCTTCATACTTGTCGAATTCCACGCCATCATCACTAAACGCCAAATACTGACTCTGATTATAGAAAGGTTCTACGTTCGTTATTTCGTGGGCTGTATACATAAGCACCAGAGTGTCATCCTTAACGATAGCACTTCCTGAGAAGCACTGTTCCTGTTCAGGTATTAAGGCTGTAGGAAGTTGTCTCCAATCCACAAGATTTGGGCTCACCACATGACCCCAGTGCATGGGACCCCACTGGCTGTCGTATGGATAAAATTGGTAGAACAGATGATATTCTCCCTTGTAGTACGAAAATCCATTAGGGTCGTTCATCCATCCCACAGGGGGTGCCACGTGGTAGTGTAGCCTGTACCTGGGGTTAATTTCTGCCTTCTTCTCTTCAATATAAGCTTCTAGTTCTGCTTTCGCATCGCTCTGTTTAATAGTCTTTAGATGAACAGCAGTGACCAAAGTGAGGAACACCAAAAAGGAGTTTATAAGAGTCATGATTGATTAATATATCGCGTTGTGTTGTCATGTATTTATATACTAGGTTGTAGGGTGTGATAAGGTATTTCAAGTGTTTTGTTTGTGATAAGATTATATAACCCATGTCAACCGTTGATTTTATCTCTCCCCTGTAGCATTAATAACGTCCGTGTTGGTCTGAGAGAAATCTTGTGAAAACTGATGTCAATAAATAGCAAAACATAATAAGATTATTAAAATTATTATCGCATAAATTATAGTCCCACGGAAACACCGCCGCTGGCAAATTGTTCCAGTCCCTCAATGTACGCGGTATATAAGAAGAGGCGAAACGCTTCGTATAATGGTAGATACTCGCCGAAATTTGTGTTTTTTATGCTATAAGCTAGTTACAGACCAGATCATCATAATTAGTTTGACTTTATTGGCAGCATAGTTAGCACAGTGATAAAGCAATTGACTGCTGCGCTGCGTGTAGCGGGTTCGATTCCCGAACGGAACAAATTTATTATTTGAAACACATGATTATGATTTTGTTTAAACTTAAAGGTCAGCAGCAGATTCCTGACGATGTAAGTAGCACGATCTCTAAAGTAGTCCACTTTTTTGCTTGACCGCAATCACGCCTGATGGTAAGAAGTGATGCAATCGTTGATGGCAAAGCACGTTAGTGTATAAAGAGCCTATTCACTCTAGCCTTGAAGACTATCAAATTGTAGACCAACGGAAACACCGCCGCTGGCAAATTGTTCTAGTCCCTCGATGTACGCGGGATAATAGGCGAGGCGAAACGCTGCGATCGGATCGTTGTGGTGTCAACAACCTAAGTGTGGAAACTCGCCGTACGAGGGGTCGTCTGATGATGGAAAGGACATGAAGAAATTAAATCATGCAATTCTTTCATTTTCTTTCTTTCCAAAATGCATCCTATAGAACAGCGACAGGCTGGCTACTCTTCGCCTGTGCTCCAGGCTTTGGAGACCGTTTTGAGCTAAATCTGGGATACCAATTAGTTATTAAAAATTACCACTGAATCTAAAGTAGCCAGGTGGCATTTTGCAGCACCAGCCCAAATGTGGTTGCAGCACCCCACAAACGAACGGACCTGTGCTTTATAACATTAAAAGCTGAAGCAGAGAGAGCTGAGCAGAAGGTCGGTCAGTCAATAAGATGAAGCTAGTCGCCCATTCCAAAGAGTAGGTACCTATGGAGAAGAACGGGCAAGAAACTCCATGGACACTCTTTTAAATTTTCAAGCTAATTTTACAAAAATTTGATTACATCATTCATGTTGAAATCAACCGTGTGAGAACGATGCAGAAATAAATTGTACGCCGAGAGCGTCCATTATGGAAAACACACAAAAATCAATTCAGAAATTAAAATACGCCGTGGCAGCTAAGAGATGACCAGTCCCCTCCGAGGGCGTCCGTTCACGAACATGACGAATGGATCAGCATCATTGAGCTCAACCATATTGAAGGGAACCTAATGACCCAACACACACGCCACCATCAGCGAGACATTTGAGTGAGCATGACATACTCTCAACAGCCAGAGCACTATCAAGTCAATAAAAAGACTAACCCAACAAAAAAATGCCTTACAGCACATTCGTACATTGTGCTCACACGTTTGCCATGCAATTATACAATACTAAGAAATTGAATCTACACAATGCTAAGATAGTTTTGTCCAAGGTTTAGCAGCTCCAACAGTGTTTCCGAATACTAAGTTTAGCTCCTGTGCAGCTGTACAAGTGCCGAACACCTCTATCAGCGATACAATTCCGTAACGTACAATATGCTTGGCTACATAGTGTGTAATACAGGCTTTGAATTAATAACATAAACAATTACATGTTAAAACTACAAGAGGAAAAATCAGAGAACAATCAGTGTATGATGATGAGACACGGTTCAAAGTTAATATAAAGAGAAATAATTTATTCCTTTTCATCTCAGAATATACTGACTATTAATAATATTTACATAATTCAAAAAATTCAAAATAATATTATGCACAAGTCTATAAAGTAGGAATGGAAATAATTAGGGGGCTTTAAAAATTCATCCGCATCGCTGTCAACAAAATATTATATATTTTTCAAGTTTGTGAATGTGAGGCACCATGGACTATGGTTTGTTTTTTTTTTATATACAACTTGTTTGACATTACGAGCATGGCAGTTGAGAATTTGTCATGCTCACTCAAATGACTTACTGATGGTGGCGCGTGTTGTTGGGTCACCTTCAAAATGGTTGAGCTAAGTGGGGCTGATGCGCGCGTCATGCGCGTGAACGGAGGCCGTTGGTGGAGACTGGTCATCTCTTAGCTGCCGGTGGGCTTAATTCATTTTCTGTATTTTAATTAATTTTACATTGTGCTCACATGATAGAAGCAACATTAATATGTAACGAAGAAATGTAACCCATGTTATAATTTTAAAAGAGTGTCCATGGAGTTTCTAGCACGTTTTTCTCCATAGAGATCTACGCTTTGGAACGTGCAATTTAGCTTCACTTTTCTTGGACTGACCGACATTGACTATTCAAAAGCACCAACTGTCGGTTAATTTGAAACAAACAATTTTGATTTTGAATATGTGCCCAAAAGGCTGGCAGCATTGCCACGTTGTATGGCGATGTTGATTCTTTGATCAAAGTGAAGAATTGACTAAACGTTTGGCGATTTCTCGAAATAGTAAGTGTGTGTGTAAAGCAGTGGCGAAGGGTGAAATTTTGACAAAGGGAAGCCGGTCCAAAAAAATAAACACTTAAACACTTACCTACTGCAGGATATCTTGGAGGAGGTCTTCAGATAAGAATAGTATTAAAAGCCCCACCTTCACCATACAAAAAGGACTGATGATTTGATAACAGTGTCTTTCAAGTATGATAAAAGCGGCTTTGAGAAAAGCCTTTTTCGACGTGCATCTCCATACCACACATGCATGCTTGTTAGTAAGTACTAAGTTAAGTACCTATTGTTAGGGAATAAGAGTCAAGAAAAAATAAAATAAAAAATTACAAAAATAATAAAGTGTTAAAAACCGAACCACACAAACACCGATCCAAAACCAACAAAAATATTAAGCAAAAATAAAGCAAATTATACACAATCACAACGTTATTTATATTGTAATGCAATGCGTCTGTTTTTTTTAACAAAATGAGCTAAAATGTTGTTATAAAAATTCGGATTACTTTTCATTTTATTAAGCAAATTTTTTTCAATGGACATGATAGCCAGATCGGACAATCTCTGCTCTTTTTGGCAGTTTCGCACATACGTGTGAATGCGTTTTAAAGCAGAAAATGACCGCTCAGCTGAAGCTACTGAAATGGGGAGGGTCAGAATTAAACTGCAACGAGTCGAAACTTGAGAAAATGCGTCTTTCAAAGACGTATTCTGGAGCTGTAAAAAAAGCTCATAGGTGTCCAATTTATTTAACGACGCTGACGTAAGACTTTAAGTTCATTCAGCAGGTAGTCTGTTGAGCAGCACTCTATATGAATTAAAGCCATAATAACAAACAAAATCCACAGTATTTAACCAAATCTGCGATTAAATTACCTTACAGAATCAGTCACAGTTTAAATAACACAAATATTAAAATATAACAAACGAAAAACGAAAAACACGAAAAACGAACACATGTCACATAGTAACAATAATTTATTTTCAACCAAACGAAATGGAACACGAAAATATGCCAAAATAAAAAGAATATGACTTGCGAAGGATTTCATTATAACGCTAATTCTTTTTAATTTTGTCGTGTTCTTTCTCTCGTGCCGTGGTTTGAGTGATTTCTTTGTCTCTTTCTAATAGAGGAGAGGAGAGAACTGCAAGCCGGTCGGCATTAGCCTATCTTTTATCAAAAATTACGGATGGTTAGCGAGCATTAGAAAGAGATGGTCTGACACGCTGTCTCTTTTCGCCTCATAGTAAAACGTTTGACCGAGGTAGGCTGTAATTCGTCGAGTTGCCTTTAATGTAATGTACGAAAAATTTAAGCGCTGATTAATTTACGCCGCTCAGGGTTCCGCATAAAACGACGGTTGGATATAATGGGAAGGAGGCGCAAATACATTAAAATCCTCACATAGTCGACGTTGACATCTTGTAGGTAACCCAAGCCAGGCTTACTAACGTCAATCAGCCTTTACATTAAGTAATAAAATTCATATATGCAAAGTTTGCGAGCTGAAATACAATGCTAAAATTGTCTTCATGTTTCAAAGCTACACTTGCAATTTAAATAACAAACGCTAGCTGCATTTATATTAAAGCGTAATATCAAAACTGGCATGAGCAGAATTTCGAGTGGATGGCGTTATATAAAGAGATTCAGGCTCGTTTTAAACGGTCCGTTTGGCCTTCAAAGTATCTCGAATTTTCTACAAAATGGAGTCTAATGAATTATATTAAGAACTAGTTTACCTAGTAACCACTACAACTCCAGAAAATCTTAGACGCTAATTATAATTGTAGGTTGATCAGCTACCCAGCCTTTTCTTTACTCATCATCATCATCACCCCAGCATTCAGTCTCGGTTGCATTCCGAGGCTTTCCCGTTGAAGCCCGGGATCCGATCCCGGGATTCTTTGGTCTACTCCGCTTGTTCCGGCCCGGCGGGGGCGCCTTTTCTCTACTATAGAGACTATTTGGATATAGCTGTATACTGCCAATCTGACCTCCACAAACCAGATACTGAGTAACACAATATTAATACATAAGCATATCGGAGAGGGGTATACCGATCCACAAGAAAATGCCCCCCTCTCCCCGTTAGCATAGGATTTAACTCACAAACTCACTCCTAGTTTATAAGTAATTTCACGTCTAGACTTAATGGGATCCTAATTGCAAAATGTCTCAAACCTGTTTTATATAGTTCAATCTTATAAGAAGAGATAATAGTTGCAATAGATGTCTCTCCAGACAAAGTGCGCCAAAATGCAAAGCAAATACCTAAAGCTCTTGTTAAAATTACATTCTATAAGAATAACACAATTATCTTAACCAATTAAATAAACATCTATTCTCTTCTCACAACAATAGAACAATAGCCTTGCAAACCAGTTAAGAGAGACACAGAACATCAAATTAAACTATTTTTCATCTGTCAGCTAGAGTTCAAGGGTCCCGTTAACAGCAAATAAATAATACTAATTTGTCTGCGGCAGTCTTTCCTTCAGACTACAACTTATGTGTCTACAAGTCTAAAGTAAATAGGCTCATTATAACCGCTGGGTTGCTTCTGGAAACGATTGTTTCCAAACAAAAAAACCGAACTTTGCTCGTGGAAACATTATTGTTTCCACGTCTTCATATTTGTTAAACGGTTTAAAACTCTATTAATATGACGTTAGAGTCCTTTCGAAACATATTAAAATCATAGACTAGTAACAGATCTACCGAGTGAACGCAAATTTACAACATCGATAGACAACATTTTATTTCCAACATCGATAGACAACATTTTATTTACAACATCGATAGACAACATTTTATTTACAACATCGATAGACAACATTTTATTTACAACATCGATAGACAACATTTTATTTACAACATCGATAGACAACATTTTATTTAATCTTTTGAAGTGAAACTGAAGTCGCCAAAGTTCAATCAAGCACTAGTTTATAATGTTAAAAAAACACATATTTGTAATAATGTGAATAGTTCCGTCGAACATTCCCCTGTTTTCAAATAGCGAAAAGTCAAGCGTCACAGATGCCACGCCATGTATTCATTCATAACTTATAAGTTACACTAGCATCCAAATAGTTTGATTGGGATGTTTATACAATGTGTAAAGGAAACCCTGTCCGACCCATAAGGATAACTATAAAGGTTAGGTAAACACTTGACCAAATATGATATAAAATTTTACATAATCATCATAGTAACAATACTAATGAATTTTGAAATAATCCTTTTTTCCCGGGAATTAATTCCAATTTCCCCGAAATTAGTAATTTTTAAAAAAGTGACAACACCGGTATTATTATAAGCGAATAGCGACGCGACCACGTCACAGGTGCCGCGTGCCCTGCCCCCCGCCACCCGCGGAAGGGTGTTGCTTACCGCAAATGTATTAAGTTACCTCTTTTTGCGAAAATATATTTATTTTTTTAGAGGGATTTTTTTTTAAGTTTAGCCTGTCTTTGTGGGCTTAGTAGAATCAGTTATCGATACCTAACAATACCTTCACGGATCGGACAGGGTTTTCTCTACATATTGTATAGGTAAAGTCAGTGCTGGTTTAGTCTAAAGTAGTAGGTACTTTAGACTAAACCAGCACTGACTTTACGAAAGTCGTTCTAACAATAAAGTTAAAGGGATTCTTTCAAAAAAGAGTCATTCAAGTGACCTTATAGTACTTAGCTTTACTCATTGATTTATAAATTATTAGCGAATAAAATTGAAAGGCGCATATAGTTCAGAATAAAGCCTTCGAGCGACAACCCCAAAGGCCCGTATCTTAGCTTCACATTTGTTTGCATAATGGCGCTAATCTCTGGAACTTTTAGTCGGTTTTAACAATTTTATTTTGTACTAGCGGCCGCCAGCGACTTCGTTCGCGTGGAATTAGTCATGCTCAGCTCCTATTGGCAATATGTACGACAGCGTTAGCTCCTTAGCAGCGTTAGCGTTAGTTTTCGCAACATTTTTTGTTACTGCTCTGCTCCTATTGGTCATAGCGGGATGTTATACCGCGTAGGTAATCTTTCATACAAATAATCCTTTAATTTCATAAATCAATGGTACGGAACCCTTTATGCGTGTATCCGACACGCACTTGGCCGGTCCTATTGGTCACAGCGTGATGTTATATAACCTAAAGTCTTCCTGGATTAATGGGCTATCCAACGCAAAAAGATTTTTTCAAATCGGACCAGTAGTTCCCGAGATTAGCGCGCACAAACAAACAAACAATCAATCAAACATACAAACAAACTCTTCAGCTTTATATATTAGTATAGATTAGCGAATGAAATTAAAAGGCGCATCTAAATAGTTCAGAATAAAGCCTTCGAGCGACAACCACAAAGGCCCGTATCTTAGCTCCACATTTCGCTGCTTCAATTCAAAACTGCCATAAATAAAAAAAATCCAAAAATGTTTTTATTGCAAAAATACAATCCTGAACCTTTATATTTTCATATTTGTAAAAGACTCCCATAGATTTTGCATTCTAAGATGCAAAACCCCGCAACTGTTAGTTTTGAATTTAAGTTTTAAACGCGCAAAATATAATCAAAACCGCCATATTTTTAGTTGCGCTTCGAAAAACGAACTTCTTTTGTGCAAAAGTGCCACATCTCCAAAATTAATGTCTGTTAATTATTATTTTTAAAAAGAAAACAACACCATTTAGAAATACTGCAGATTTGCATAAAGGAATCACTTAAGTATTACATTATTTTTAAATCAAAAGAACCATATTTCAAAACTGTTTGTTTTGCATAAAAGATATACCTAAAGAAACATTATATTTTCAAATCAAAATGAATTTATCAAACAATGTGTTCGTTTTGCATTTAATTTAGTTAATATGAAGTACAGTATTTCAAAATGGTTTCTTTTCAATATAAAAAACACTGTTTTTTTCTATTATAATTATAAATTAAGACGACATTTTTCAGAAATACATTCCTTTTTCTTTTATTTTGACAGGGTTGTTTGAGTAAAATATATTAAACCTGACGTTATCTCAAAACAAATTTATAGTTTTTAAGTATTGTATTCACATTTATTTCCAAGGTATGTTGAACGGTCGGCAGGCGTTGGTCGGTTGTAGGTATTTTATGTTAAATATCATTTTATTTTTGCGTGATTTATTTTGTTGTATACTAGTTATTGTTTTGATAGTATTTTTGGAAGTTTAGTAATTTTAAAAACGCCAGGGTTTAAATAGGTCACATAGATGGGGCCTGCTTAAGTACATTGTATTATTATTTATTACAGAATGAGTAGAAGAGTCCATAAAATACTCAACAGGGTGAGAGGTAACAGTAGAAGTAGCAGCAAACTGACAATCCAATGTTGGAAGAACCAGATGTGTTTCTGAAAGAGTCTATGGATAGTAATTCTATACGTGACAGTCAGCGTGGTGGTAATAGTAAGGGGAATAATAGATAAACACGAACAAGAACACGTTCCTGTATAAAACATCATATAATGATAATGAATTTAAATGAAGTGTCCACGCTTAATAAGGCCAGGCAGATGAAAAGGAATTAATCTCAGAATATTAGTTCACCAAACAAACTTTATAATCAAAAATTAAATGTAGCGCAAGCAAAGAAACATGGTATTCTTTACCTTATTGATAAAAATATTATTCCTAAATAATATAAATCGTTCTTTGAAAATCTCTAGGGCTGATAATTTAGATTAAGAGTAACGCAGTGACCATTGAGTACGTAATTTGGTCAAGTAACTTTTAATACTAATGATACATTTTAACTTAGTATAAATTAACAAAATATTGTTGTTATTTTATGATCTTATAAGTGATTCAATTTATTTTTATAATACTATTATATTTTTAAGATTTTAATAGTTATGTTTGATTCACGATTGACGGGTCACTCCGGGACCGGTTGCCGTAAACGGAATGCCGCTCGAAGTTGTTTCAGAATATGTATACCTCGGGCAAACGTTGCAATTAGGGAAAAACAACTTCGAAAAGGAGGCAAATAAAAGGATCCAGTTGGGATGGGCAGCATGTGGTAAACTTCGTCGGGTATTTTCGTCGCCCATACCCCAATGTTTGAAGACAAAAATCTTCAACCAGTGCGTCCTACCCGTCATGACTTACGGAGCCGAGACGTGGACACTAACGGTCAGACTAGTCCATAAGTTTAAAGTCGCTCAGCGAGCTATGGAGCGGGCTATGTTGGGCGTCTCTTTGAAGGACCGCATCTAAAATGAGGTGATCCGACAGAGGACCAGAGTCACCGACATAGCTGAGAGGATTAGCAAGCTGAAGTGGCAATGGGCCGGTCACATATGCCGCAGGACCGACAACCGTTTTCCACTCGAGGACTCATTTACCCCTCGTAAATGGGTCCTCGAGTGGAGACCGTGTCTCGGCAAACGTAGCGTGGGACGCCCTTGGGCGAGATGGAGCGACGACATCAAAAAGGTGGCTGGTAGTGGCTGGCGGAGAACTGCTCAGGATCGAGCTTGTTGGCGTGCCATGAAGGAGGCCTATGTCCAGCATTGGCGAGTAGAGGCTGATGATGATGTTTGATTCTAACTTAACAGTATAATGTCATAGACTTTTATTTCAAACGTTTGGAATACTTTTTAAAAGTTTATAAAAGCTCTGTTTTATTTTTAGTTTTGAAAATTTAGGGTACTTTTGTATAGTAGCTTTTCAGTTTTATTATTTTTCTTTTGTTTCCATTGTTTGAAAAAATATTTAAAAATAATTACTGATTATTTTAATAACAATTTCGATATTTTTACTTGTTATTTTCAGGACAACTTTGATTTGTTTCAACTTTTAGATAGCATTTTAGTAATGTTATTAAATTGAAAGGCGATTATTACTATTTTCCTAAAAGTTTTACAGTAAAACGTGATTAATACAATAATTTTTTTGATTTGTGGTTGTTTTTCTCCATATTCTTGCATAATTTTAACATATTTTTATATTCTAAAGCAACTTATCTGCTTATAATTCCTCTAGTATTTAGTTTATTATAAACCTAATTAAAACATTTGATGCGTCTTAAAAATACGCTTCTGACGAAGTATATTATGTATATATACCTAATTCTTTCTTATTTCATAGCAAGTGCTATGAAATAAGAAAGAATTAGGCAAAAAATAGTTTTGATTTTTTTGATTAGTCGTCCTGTAAAAAAGTGTTATTTGTAATTGTGGCAGTTTTGAATTGAAGCAGCGATTTGTTTGCATAATGGGGCTGATCTCTGGAACTTTTAGTCGGTTTTATTGTTAAAACCGACTAAAAGTTCATATTTTATTTTGTATTTAGTAACCTTATTCTTGAGTAATGTAAATTACACTAAGACCGTTAGGAGCCGAGCAAAAATAAATTTGTACAAAGAACGCTAAGCAAAAACTAAGTAACAGCGTGTCGGGTGGGATGCTGCCCAGTGTCAAGGACAAAGATGTCACGTAATTGAAGTGGTGGGTACTGCCCACGAGACTCCGCACTGATAACGTGCATCATTTCGCCAATGTAAAATGTTTTAATAAAGTTTATTGACTGTAAAATGTTTTAATAAAGTTTATTGACTGTAAAATGTTTTAATAAAGTTTATTGACTGTAAAATGTTTTAATTAATCCAAAGGTTAAATTATTTTTGCCGCGATGGGATCTGGAGGCCAATGTCCTCGCCCACATGGGGGAGTGGCGAGAGGAGGCAAACGCCGGGGCATAACTCCGCTGCCGCGAGAAATTGCGGTACGGCGGACAGAGCTCCAGCGGGATCTCATGGCAACATGGAGAGTGCGATTGTCGCAACCCAGTACTGGGCACGCCACAATAGCGGCCGTAAGTCCCCTCTTTGAGGAGAGGCTAGAGAGGCGCCACGGCGCCCTCACCTTCCGCCTGACGCAGGTCCTCATCGGACACGGTTGTTTCGGGAGGTTCCTGTTCCGTATAAGGCGGGAGAAAACGCCAGGGTGTCACCATTGTGTGGATCGCCCTGAGGACACGGTGGAGCATACGGTGGAGGTCTGTCTGGGTAGAGCATCGTCGTGTCCTCGTAGCGGCGATCAGCGGCGATCTCTCGCGTCCGACCCTGGTCCAGGCCATGGTCCGGAGCGAGAGTGCATGCCAGGCCGTCACCTCCTTCTACGAAGCAGTAATGCTAGCAAAGGAGGAAGCGGAGCGCGTGAGGCAACGGGAATCCCAGCGCCCTCACGCCAATAGCCGCCGCAGGAGACGCCCTGGTCGGGAGATGACACCAAACTCCCAGCTACCGTAGGTGCGGGCCTGCGGGCGGTGAGCAATGGCCAGCTCGCCGCCCGGTAAGGACTAGGCCCGAGTCGACGTGACGGGGTCCACGAAGACCGATGCCTCCTGGGTCAGGGTTGCAGGTTGGTTAAACAAGAAACCGTGGCCCTGGCCGTCCCACAGGCAAGTGAAGAAACACGGGTGGGTTTTAGTCAGTAAAAGTCTGACACGCCCTTCCGCTCCGCCCATAGCGGGAGAAGTCATTTGATGTTTTCCCATCCCAACAAAAAAAGGGTTAAATTATTTGTTGTGGGAGTTTGATCGTGGAGGATCTCCAGATCAATTTCCCTCTGACACAGCATCGTTGTTCGTGTTATTGGGTGTAACAATGCATCACCTCGCTCAACTGCCGTCTTCTTCCCTATTCACTCAGTTTTTTTGAGTGAATAGGCTCTTCATAAAATAGCGCGCTTTATTATTTATTTATTTAATGATTGCATCACCATCGGGCGGGATTGCGGTCAAGCACAAGTTTATTTATGACAACAAATATGTGGAGACATGAGGAAGTAACATTGATAAAATATTAAACAGATACGATATATTCTAACAAACTGACCAAAAAAAATGTGCCGAACACAGCAGCAGCACACATGCATATTTTTATTCGGCATACATTGGTACAGTGTGAGTGAGATGGGGCACAATCTAAAGCATAGAGAAGAAAAAGATGGCTAGTGTTTGTCGTTTGCGCTGTTAGTGTTTGTCGTTTGTTTTTACGAGTGTATCGAGAGTGACTAAGGCGAGATGCAGGACTTTCCTTCCTTTTGTACGCTTCATTTTCAGTGCGCTAATGACATATCTAAGTACCTTAGTTTAATATTTTATCAATAGGAAGTAACCGTTAAGCTAAAAACTAAAAGTAAAGCTACAATATTTAAAACCATATTCTCTGTATACTAACTTAGTTTTTGTGTTAAGTTCTTATAATATGGATGTGTGAGGGTCCGAACATATGATTTATTTTTATTATTATTAAAAACGTAGTCAACGTTGTAAAGATAGTCGTGGTGGCCTAGTGATTAAAACACCAGCCTCTCAAGTATAAATGCGCGGGTTCGATTCCAGGTCAGGCAAGTACCAATGTAACTTTTCTAAAGTTATATGTACTTTCTTTTTTCTTTCACCAATGACTGAAGGTGAAGGAAAACATCTTGAGGAAACCTGGACTTTAAGTCTGAAATCGCCAATTGAACAAGCGTGGTGATTACGCTCAATCCTTCTCTGTATGAGAGGAGACCTGTGCCCAGCAGTGGGACGATAAAAAGGTTGATAATGATGATTATTATTAAAAACAAGGTAGTAACCTTTCAGAACCACCTGTATGAAAGATAAGAAGCAGCGTCTGCTTGCTAACAGATTAGCTCTGAACATAATTAATTACTATAAAATTAACATAGCTAATATCTGCGCGGCCATGCAATTTGAGGCCTAACCACCTCCGTCCTGAATACATCAAGGAATTTAGGAAGCGAAATTTGGAAGGAAGTTTGTAGAGGGTGTGTTATCTACAACGTCTCATATAAACAACGCGTCGTACTGACGTCACGGAAATCTTGCATCTCGCAATCAGAGTTTACCGCGCAGCTAGCATAAATATAACTTCCCCACACCAACCGTCGGGCAAATGCCCACCAGTGTGGCTACCATGAGTTTTCATTACGAGACTCGGTCATCGATATCGACCGCGTTTGACTCATCGATTGGCCCGCTTCAAGGTTGAAAGAATTTTCAACCAATAAAAGCGCCAAACGCGGCCGATATCGACGATCGAGTCTTGAACACTTGACACAGAAATGGTCTCTTGAAAGGAGTAGATATCCGTAGGTTGAGTGGACCAGACCTGAAATTTTCAAAAGCCGCCGTAACCTGAGAATCTGATTTAATTATATTGTCATCATTAGCAAGGCTGTAGTCCCTACTTCGATTGAATGACTTTTTCGTTTCGCTGTTGATGTTGTTTTAATAACGTGGTTACCATTTTTAAACTCAAATAACGAGACTTGGCCATACAACAAACTTTTTTTTTATATATATTAGGACAGTTCTTAATACTTGTATGTTACGTAAGTTATATACCGTGGTTATACTAATTCTTTCATCATATTATATACATATAACTCATAAAGTCGATTTCTACTCATGTGTATACCAATGGTGGCCCAGTCACTGAAGGAAACTTTATGATTAACTGAGAGTGTCTTTGGAATGAATGTATTATCAAATTGTGTGCAATATATATTTAAAAAAAATCTTTCTAACATTGACTAGCTTTCCGCCCGCGGCTTCGCCCGCGCTGAGTTCGGTTATATCGCGCTTTTTAGATTTCCCTCGGGAATATCAAATTTTTCCGGGATAAAAGGTAGCCTATGTCCTTTCTCAGGGTGTAAAGATTTATCATCAACCTTTTATCGTCCCACTGCTGGGCACAGGTCTCCTCTCATTGAGAGAAGGATTGAGCGTAATCACCACGCTTGCTCAATGCGGGTTGGCGATTTCAGACTTATAAAGTCCAGGTTTCCTCAAGATGTTTTCCTTCACCTTCAGTCATTGGTGTCCAAGATATACTTAGAAAGTACATATAACTTTAGAAAAGTTACATTGGTACTTGCCTGACGTGGAATCGAACCTGCACATTCATACTTGAGAGGTCCACAAGCCGGCCGGTTTGGCCGGTTTTAACCACTAGCCCACCACGACTTAATGCTGTGTAAAGAGGTTTAAGCGGGAAAGCGTAACAGACAGACAGACAGACAGACAGAGAGAGGATTAGGGTCATCATTAGGCAACAAAAGTGGTCATTTACTCAGGAGTAGTTGTAGTTTTAAATGTTTCTAACCGATTAGTTGCTTTTGGGTTAACAGTGATATCTTTTCCACAATGATCTGAATCTAATCCATACTAATATTATAAATGCGAAAGTAACTCTGTCTGTCTGTCTGTCTGTTACGCTTTTCCGCTTAAACCTCGCAACCAATTTTGATGAAATTTGGCACAGACAATCTTTAGACCCTGAGAAAGGACATAGGCTACCTTATATTGAAAAATTTTATATTCCCGAGGGAAATCTAAAAAGCGCGTTTAACCGAATTCCACGCGGGCCAAGCCGCGGTCGGAAAGCTAGTAAACTAATATTTTTTATGTGGTTTGGTATAACATTTATATAAATGTAAACTAGGCATGTGGCACTAGTAGTAGTTATTCTAGAAACAAACTCATAATTTTAGTAGTTAACTCAGATTTATCTAATAAATTAACATTATAATCATTTGTGTGTAGTAGAAATTTTGTGTAACACTTCATCCATGACCTATACAAAACAATCATACAATTCTGAAGGAGGTCTGTACACACTTAATATAATGAACTGCTCCAATTCTATGCAGGCTTTCTCAATTATCCGCTCAACAGAGAGGCTCACAATATGCTTACGGTCTTTTAATTTAAGCTGGTTATTTACTAATATTAATGAGCAAACTCTGCTGAACGAACTACCAACCTGGTGATTACTAAAATTAAACATGGATTGATACATTAACAGTAAATTGTAAAACAAAGTCATTGTCAAACAAAGAATATCTAAGCATATTTTTACAATTTAGGAATCTAATTCTTTATTCAAAAACCATTGAATGTTTTGATGCACCAGGTTGATTCTATTCAAAGCTTTTACACTTTCTTTCACATCTTTACATCAAATTGTGTGCCTTCCTTACAGTTTTGCAAGTTAGGAAGCATTAATGCATTATGTAGTGTTTATTATCCACTCGCTCGTTATTTTTTTTTTTATTTCATACTATAGTTGCCATAACTCATGACAGCCTCCGTGGCGTAGCGGTAGCGAACGCGGCCGTTGCGCAAGGAGGCGCGGGTTCGCTCCCCGCACAGTGCAAATATTTGTATGCATGAATATGATTATTTGCACTGGTCTGGTCGTACTTCGGAAAGCACGTTAAGCCGTTGGTCCCGGTTGCCATACCGAATATCTATTGGCAGTCGTTACGGGTTATTGGAGCCCTCAAAAGTCCAACAATTGGTCTAACTGCAATGCTTAGATATCGCCTTCGGGTTGTGGAGGTCAGACGGCAGTCGCTTCACGGAAAATATCGAAGTTTAGCCAAAATTAGCAGTTGGACTGGTAAAGCAGACCCCAGACTCTAAGGCTGAAAAGCTACGGATGCGACTGGGATTAACGCTGAGATGATGATGATGATGAGTTACCATAAGTCACTTGTATGATTTATCGAAAATCAAAAATGTTATATTTGAGTCTATGTAAATCTATGTAATATAATACAGGAAGAAGGTGGCGTTGTGGCCCCCGTTTTGTTTTAGAGATATAAATACTATTTTCATCCCACCATCTCGGAAAGAGTATTTTTAATCTTCAATATCTGACTGGAAAAGCCGTTTTTATTCTCTAGAGGATAAAGTAAATTGAATTTAGAACATCGTGTGCACTAAGTTTGTAAATTAAAAAAAAACATTAAACCTATTTACTGTTACCTCTATGGTGCCGAATATATCATACAACTTTTTTTTAATTTGTTAAAAACTCAGACTCGGAACCTTCTTGGTGTTCTTTTTTCAATTTTCTTTGTACGCGGTTCTTTACGCGGCATTTTTTCACGTCATTGTTAAACCTTATATTAAAAAAAAGAAACTTGAAAACAAGTGAAAAACTAAAGTGAGTGATTCTAGCGACGAGGAAGTTTGTTTGACGCCAACAGAATTGACTGAAACTGTTAATAATGCGCAAATGAGCTTTCTACCTCAACAATCACGCGAGAAGTATTTAAAACAGTACGATATGTTCAACACGTGGCGACTAGCAAAAGGAGCCAAAACTTTCTCAGAAAACGTTTTGCTGGCATATTTTATAGAATTATCCGAGAACAAGAAAGCAAGCACTCTATGGAGTACGTATTCGATGCTAAAAGCAACAATAAAGATGAAAAAGACATACATATCGATACCTATCCTAAATTAGTAGCATTTTTAAAAAGAGCCTCATCTGGTCATCATCCAAAAAAATCGAAGGTTTTCACAGTATCTGATATTGAAAAGTTTCTTAACGAAGCACCCGATTCCGTATATTTGGCGGCAAAAGTAAGTCAGTTGCACATTCAGTATCTACTTAAGTACATATATTAATCTCAATTAAATAGTATACTTAGTAAATGTTGATAGGCATAATTATGCGTTCATATTAATTTTATTCATTTATCTACTACAATACTCTTTACATTGCAGGTTGTTCTTATTATTGGAATAAACGGAGCATGTCGAACTAATGAACTGACACAACTTAATGTCAAAAACATTGAGAAACATTCAGATGACTTACTATTAATTAATTTACCTAATACAAAGACAAAAAGAGACCGCAACTTTGTCATTCGCAAGGAATACGTAACGATTGTTGAGAAATATCAAGCCTTACGGCCGCCTAACACTCCAATCAATCGTTTTTTTCTACAGTATCGCAATGGAAAGTGTGTTAGACAGCCTATGGGTACTAATAAAATTGGCAGTATCCCACGAGAAATAGCAACATTTCTTGAACTTCCAGAACCCCTGTTGTACAAGGGTCATTGTTTCCGACGAACTTCAGCCACACTTTTGGCTGATTCCGGAGCTGATCTCCTGTCCCTTAAGCGCCACGGAGGCTGGAAGACCAATGCAGTTGTAGAGGGATACATAGAGGATTCCATCCAAAATAAGTCTAAAATATGTGAAGGCATCGTAGGAGCCATTACACTGAAAGAGCCTCAATCGGAAACTTGGACTGGCCCTTCTACATCAAAAATAAGCCGTTATGAAACACCTAACCATCTCCCTCTCTCTCCAACATTCACGCCAAGGGAATCCGATGAATCGGTACAACTATTAAGTATGACAGACAGTTTACCGAAAAACAGTACACAAGTGACTAACATCAATATTACAGTACCAAACAAAAATATTACACTCAATTTAAATAACTGTTGCAACGTTACTTTAAAATTTTCTTAATTATACTTTAGTATTATTTTATTATAATTTAAAGATTATTCTGTAATACTTACCTGTCATAATGTAGTAATTAATAACTGAAATAAAAGTGTATCTATCTTGTGATTGTAAACATTTTTTTATTGCATTTAGTCATTTCCTCGCTGAGGTGGAATGAAAAGTTACGTGTTGCAGTCGAGTGCAAAGATTTTTGACCTCGTGTCCTTTTGATTCCCTCGCTAACGCTCAGGATTCTAATTTTGAATCACTCGCTGCGCTCGTGATTCAATTTTAGGATCCTTCGCTTGCTCGGTCATCAAAATTGAACACGCGGTTAAGAAGCAACTTTGCACTCTTGTATAACAAATAACTATTAACACCCTTTGGAAACTTTTATGAGCTATCACAAGGCTCTAAATTTAATGAGTTCCGTTTAAAAATATATTATGAATGAAAGTATATTAGTTTAAGAGAGCAAATATGTTTATTTAAATGATATAGAAATGGCGGACCTTGATACCCTGATGGTAATTTGGCGCCCAGGGCCATATTAAAAGTATGAAACCAGAAATAATGTATCTCTGTAGGTAAATACTGTTTTCTAAAAGTTAATTTGACGACAAAAGTCACAAATTTAGTATTCTCCTTCAGGACCGGCACAATTCTGATGATCCCAGAGCTCACATGCCTGGCACTGGATCCATGTTTCTCGTCTTTTGTAGTGACATCACTAAATATGCAATTAGCGTCCATGTCTTCAGCTGCCCCCCCATTCAAATCATGCTCAGTGTCATGATCACTGTTCCTAAATTTATTTTGGGTTAAATGACATGCAGCGACGAGTTTGAACCATTCAGAGAGCTTGAACATTTTGCGCCAATCAGGTGATGTAAAAGTGCTTCTATGATGCACATAGTGCAAAAGCAAAAATGAAGGTAGCGTTAGTGGTTACATTTATTAGAGCAGGGGTCCAGTTTAACAGCAGGGGCCACGATTTTCGGGCCTTCTCCTATACAAATGAAATGTAAAATAATTACCTAACTTTTTATTACTGTGATAATACCTACAATTATCCTCTTCCCGAAGTTTTACATTCGTATTATTATCTTGGAACCAAAATTTTTGCAGGTGTCGCCTTCTACCACGTGCTAATATTTTTTTTTTTTTATCAGACTTTGAACTTTCATAAATTTGAAGCGACCTCCGCAGGAAGCTGCTGTATGGAAATCCGGTAAAAAGTCCAGTGCTTGTCGGGAAGCTCATATCCAGCGACGTGAAATGGTAATTAAAAAGATATGACCCGGACCCGGATATGTTCACAATGTAATAACAACGAACTTATTAAATATAAAAATTACCGAGTAATATTTTTCTCGTAAACAATAGATAACAACATTGACGTAGTTAATATTATTGACATCGATAATTATGAAAAAAAAACATCCGTGACCCTTTATGAAACTTAATGTTTGGAAAAAACGTGTTACCTACATATAGATAGGTACCTACTTTACAGTGGTTAACCTCCACAACTCAATTATTGGGTAACAAGATACCCATTTTCGGCCTTCGGGCTACTGAAGACCCGTTACTGTCATAGATCTATTAATGACAGCCGGTACCAAAGGCTTAAGAGGGGACTCTAGTGGTGCTTTCTCTATACAAACATATACCGCTATTTTCTTCGTGGACAACGCTTTTAGAGCAATGTTTTTTTTTCTACAATTTCACACATTAATTATACGGGCCCCTATCATTTGATTTTTTCGAAAACTTAATTAATAATAGAAATATGATGTTTCAAATTCCCGAAAAATGACCCATTTTTACCGCGATTTTCAGACGACTATTACATAAATGTGATATGTTTTTGACAAAAAACAAAATAATAGGGGCATAGGTATACTCATCCTCGAAATTTTAATATAAAAAAATTGAAATCTGTTGTTTTTTGAACAAGAAAACAGCGGAATACGAAACATCTTTTGGTCAACGTTATTGTAGGTAAAATCGCACTTTCGCACTTTACGGGGAAAGGTTGAAAGCGGCGCTAGGGAAATAGTTTCTTCAAATACCTATTTTTCAAGTTCCTCGGCACTAGAGTCCACTCATAACGTTCTTTCCGAGACACGGAGGGTCTTTAAATGTAAAGATGATCACTAATCCAAGAGCCAACCATGGCAAGAGTAGCTTTTTCTCAACCCGATTAGACTGTGCCGGGCCCGTGCATGTCCTTGTGGTACCGGGCTTAGAATAGTACCATCCCATATTCTCCCGTGGGTGCCGTAAGAGGCGACTAAGGGAACTTTTCACCAAGGATGCGGGCAGCAGCGCTTCTCGTGTGGAATATCAAATCACTGCGATCACAACCCGCCTGCCAAACGTGGGGATTATGCTAAACCCTACCAAAGTTTTTTTATTTTTATTATGGCATCTCTTAGTTGACCTTGAGAGGTCGTGCCTACTTAACCGGACTACATCCCCTCCCGAAGCAATGAAAGCCTTGGGGGAGCCCTTTGTCCAACAGTGGACCTCTATAGGCTGACGAAGAAGTAGAAGATGTCTAATCTTCTACTTCTTAATAATAGAAAAAAAATCTTAATAATAGAAGTCGACCATGGGCGTAGCCACACTGGGGCAAGCTGGGGCGCTTGCTCACCCTGACCCTGATCTATAAGGTACCAAACGAACCAAAAAAAAGAGGGACAGGCAGGGGATAGGTTGACTGCTGCCCCACGCTGAGCCCAAAGCTGGCTACTCACATGAAGTGAACCCAATATGCATAGTATATTTCTTACTAAGTAAATTTCATAATTTACTTATCTAAAGTTTTTCACTTTAGATAAGTAAATGATGAAATTTACTTAGTGAGAAATTGAATTGAAATGAATACTCTTTATTATGTACACTATATAAATAACAGAACATAAATTTACAACGGGTGACACACTGGGGGTCTTATCGCTAAGAGCTATCTTTTACAGACAACCTTCTGAGAAATTCCATTTTAAAATGGAATTTCTCAGAAGAACTCCTGTGGTTATTATCTGCGTTGATATTTGAATGTGTACGCATCTTCAATCAATTTTGATCTTTGTATGGAACTACAAAGAGACACATATTGTCGTTTTGGTGGTGCTTAATCTAAGAAAGCATAACTACATAAATGAAACAGTTTTAATTTTCTCGAAAATATATTCTTACGTCTGAAGTTGTCTAGGAAAAATCGACCTAATGCGAATCGGACTAGTGCAGGAAAGATTCCGTACCCTTATTTATACAAACAATAATTTTGGTATTTGCTCACTCATAGCATCATCATCAGCCTTTACTCGTCCAATGCTGGACGTAGATCTCGCCAACAAGCTCGATCCTGAGCAGTTCTCCGCCAGCCACTACCAGCCACCTTTTTGATGTCGTCGCTCCATTTCGCCCAAGGGCGTCCTACGCTACGTTTGCCGAGACGCGATCTCGCGTCATATAGCGGCAAACAAATAATTCATTTGTGAAAATTTCTACTGTCTAATTATCACGGTTCATGATAAACAGCCTGCACCCTAATTGCGTTATACACTCATCATCATCATCTCAGCGTTAACCCCAGTCGCATCCGAAGCTTTTTTAGCTTTGGAATCTGGGGTCCGCTTTACCAGTCTAACGGATGATTTGGCTAAACTTAAATATTTTCCGTGAAGCGACTGCCATCTGACCTCCACAACCCGAAGGCGATATCGAAGCGTTGCAGTTAGACCAATTGATCGTATCGTTTCTCCGGAACTCGTCGAGCTTCATTGCTCGGCGTTTTTCCGGCGGTCTCCACTGTTGATTCTGGCTTTCAGGAGTTGCAGTGGATGGGATAATGTGTGGCGGGTGCTGTCCAAAAAAAAAAGATCTATTGATGGAATTTTGAGGGCTCCAACCACCTGTAACGACTGTCATTAGATGTTTGTATGGCAACCAGGACCAACGGCTTAACGTGTTTTACGAGGCATGACTAGGCCAGTGTAAATATTCATATTCATGCATACAAATATTTGCACTGCGCGGGGATCGAACCCGCGCTTCCTTGCGCAGCGGCCGCGTTCGCTACCGCTACGCCACGGAGGCTGCTAATGCGTTATACATTATTACTATCAATTGGAACTATTTTGAAGTATATTGTTAATCCATTGCTCCATATGTATATGCAGCATAATGCTGAGCGGCAGCCGTTTTGCGTGGATGTGACGCATGTTTCCTCAACTATTTCTTATTTTTTTGTAAGCTCTTGTGTCATGTTTACTGCAAATAAATGTTTTTCAATTTTTCTTTATATGTTCGAAAACTGTGTTTACTCAATAACGTAAATAATACAATGCATATTGTTGAACTGTCAAAATGTAATGATAGATTTTTACTGCTATATTACTACTGATGACTGAGTGTTACGCAATTACCCTGCTGGTCTTAGTAAAAACATCCTGTTTTCACCCTTTGATGCCTCAAAATGAAAGCTCTCTATTTACCTTTAATTATTATTATAGAACGGTATCTCATGAACATTTTAGGGTCAAAGGACAAACACATATAAACAATACTAATTAATTTATTATGTATAAATACATCATTATTACACAACTTGTTAGACATAACTGTTTTACAATCAGCATTTATCACAAAACACTAAGATTGACCTCTTCCTCACTGGAATCAGGTCACGGCGACTATCAAGAAAATTATTGTATATAATTGCAAATAATTATACTAAATATATCACAGACCTATCAATACTTAGAAAAACATACAAAGCCGGAAGTCACATGGCATCGAGTTCTTCCTCCTGTTGTTGCTGATACGCGTAGCCTCGAACAAAGGTCTCCGGACATGACCTACATCTCACCTCCACTTTTATCCGTTGCCGGTTGAGAACATATAGCCCACCTGATGACAACTAACGTCTGCAAAACTATGGCTTGCAAACGCCCTACCGACTTTTAGGTAAATGCTCAAAAGTTAAAAGTGCCTCTGATTTCACTGGCTCTATTACACTTCAAACAGAAACACTGCTTTGTCGTTTGCGATAAAAAGAGAATGGTTTTAGCACTTTCCCAGTCGAGATCTTTTTAAAGCCCTGTTCTTAAATTCAGTAGACAGCTTTGCCGAGAATCTTCCTTATGTACGTCATCCACTAATATTCGTTAGTATTGCGGAAACCTTCATATTTTACACTTTTGTCAACAAACAAAATCAGTAGTTAGGTATCTTCAGTGTAGTGAACCAGTAAAAACCTGTTTCTGTTTCAAAATCTTATAGTAAATGTATAATCATCTCTCATATACGTATCCAGAGAGTTTAACACTTCGTCGTTTAGAAGCCTGGGAGCGTCGATTGCCCAGAGGTAGTCCAAATGGTTGAACTTCTCGTCAGGAACCAGGAACATCTCAGGTTTTGAAGGCAGCCTATTATAAAGTTCTAGCACATTCTTCTCACTTGACAACAAGTCATTTTTAGACCAGAATAACTTAATAGGAACAGTTACCTTACTCAAATCATACTCGGGAGGCGAGCCAGCTCCATAGATCTTCCAATTGTTCAAGTATCCATAATCAAACTGCTCGAATTTACCAGAAAGGATTTCTTGCGAGAAGTGAACCGCTGTCTTCCAAGATGTCCCTGTACCCAAATGTGCCAAGAAGACTGGCAGAAGGGTCTTATTGAATTGCTTCTCGTTAAAGCCGCACAAGTAGAATACAATGTTCTTGCAAATTAAGGAATCCATGTTTTCTCCATTACACGTGCTTGAAATCTTACCCAGCGCTGAATTTTTTGGGATAAATTCATAAGTTCCTTGCAATCCGTCTATGTACGCTAAGTTGCTGGCAATTGGTGCTATAGATTTCAATGGCGACTTCATATCTGATAAAAACACGACAGGCGCTAACGCGAATCCAGCTGACAATATATCGTTGTATTCAGGCTTCAACGTCAGCATGGCAAAGAGAATAGTAGTCCCCATTGAGTGTCCAATGTAGGTTATCTTAGTACCTACCCCTTTAGTTTCCAAAATGTAGTCTATGACCGCAGGAACATCATATAAAGCTACTTCGTGCCAAGAGAAGTCCCAATAGGCTTGAGAATTCGTTTTGAACCAAACATGATCTTTGGAATACCTGTTTCCTCTTATATTGGACATCCAAACGTCATAGCCAGCATCTGCCAAGACATAGGCAAGTCCTTTTCCAGGACCGTTCATAATCCAGTCAGCAGAGCTGGCAAATAAGCCATGTTGGAGGAGAACAGTCTTCGATGGAACTACTCTGCCATGCCTGGAGCGAGGAATCCTGTGTAAGTTGAGAACGTAGCCTTGAGATATCACCGTGTGGGTCTCACATATGTATCCATTTCTTGTGATTATTCCAGGCACTGATAGGAGAACGTCAGGATTATCCACCACCGAAGAAGTGTCAATGCCAAGATTGTATGATGATTGGTCTACGAGTTTCCTCCCATTCTCTTGAATATCCTCTACATAATTGTTGAGATTGTTCTTGATCATCTGCTGCTGTTCCTCAACGTAGTTGTCGACGGAATCCTTCATGTTGACGGCGTCGTTGTAGATGGTCTTGACATTATCACTTTGTTCTTTAAAGAAGGTCTTGAACGATGGAACGAAGGCCCACGGCTCTGGTGCAACCGCAGTTACACTTAGGACCAGAAAAATTAAGACGCGCATTGTGATGAGGTATGGTGCAGACTGTGCGCAGGACGGAGTGACTTCGATAATATACTAGGAGTACGCGAATGACCTCGGAGATTAGGTTAAAAAGTCACATGATAACATTTCATTGTCTGTTTATTTAAAAATATTCCCGTGCCATTTTATCTACAATTGGAACACATTCCACACGAACTGTTATTGCAAGACGAGTTTAGTTACAAAAAGTTTTAAACGCCTTTTCAAATGAATAATATGTAAGTATTATGTTATGAGTGGTGCGTCATCACTTCGGGAAGAGATAAAAGCGGTATCTAGCTAGTTGGGGAACTTTATCTTCCATGGTTTTCAATCACGTCATCTCCAATTACGTAACACATTTGACCGTCCAACAACATTCATTGCGTTATTAACGTTGTTGAGCAGACACATTTTCGAACACATAGAGCAATGTCCAAAAAAATTTCTTTCTTTCTTTCTTTCTTTCTTTCAATGTATCAGCAATATGCTTCGAAATGATTCCAACTGTTAGTATTAGTATGTTACACAATTAGGGTGCTGCTTGAAAGATGATATTGTTAGAAAGGGGGTGACTTCCGAAATGACGACTAATTTTTTCTAATATTATACAGGTTTCCAGTCACTAAACTGGTACACTGGTAACTATCTACATAGGAAGGTCCAACTTCAAGAAAGAGGTCAATTGACGAATCCAACTCGGCTGGGCTGCTTTCGGGAAGCTACGTAGAATCTTCTCATCCGAAATACCGCAGTGTTTCAAGACAAAAGTCTTCGACCAGTGTGTGTTGCCAGTGATGACTTATGGAATTGAGACGTGGTCTCTAACAATGGGCCTTGTAAGAAGGCTCAAAGTCACTTAAAAGGCAATGGACAGTGCTATGCTTGGGGGTTTCACCGCGCGATCGAATCAGGAATGAGGAGATCCGCAGAATATACAGAATAATAGCCCGAAGAATTGCAACACTAAAGTGGCAGTGAGCTGGGCACATTGCCCGTAGGACCGATGCCCGATAGGGCCGACGGGTTCTTGAGTGGCGACCACGCATCGGAAGACGCAGCGTGGGTAGCCCCCGACAAGGTGGACCGACGACCTGGTGAAGGTCACGGGAAACCGCTGGATGCGGGAGGCACAGGACCGGTTCTCGTAGAGAACCTTGGGGGAGGCCTAAGTCCAGCAGTGGACGTCTTTCGGCTGGAATGATGATGATGATGATGATGAAAGGTTTGTAAAGATGAATGGATGGATAAAAGAGAAACCGTGGCCTCTAATGCACAGGCAAGTGAAGGAACACACACACTCGGGTGGGTTTAGTCAGTAAAAGTCTGACACGCCACCTCTTCCACTCAGCCCAGAGCGGGAGAGGTCATTTGATGATTTCCCATCCACAACAAAAAAAGAGATGGATCGATGACTGTTTGGTAGGTACTCTTTCACTCAAAATATACTAATCTTTAATTAATTCACACGACCCGTCCTAACTACCTCCTCTCCTTTCATTAATTAATAATTTCTTATAGTGAAGTGACAAAACTGTGGTCCAAATACTATTAAACTGTATACTTAGATATAAATTACTAACTGGCTGTGCCACGCGGTTTCACCCACGTTCTATATGCCCGCTCCTATTGGTCGCAGCGTGATGTGATATAACCTAAAGCCTTCCTGGATTAAAGGGCTATCCAACGCAAAAATAATTTTTAAATCTGACCAGCTGCAGTTCCTGGGATTAGTGCGTTCAAACAAAAAAAAACTCTTCAGCTTTATATATGTATTAGTAGGGTGAGGTGTCCAACAGTGAACCATGAAAAAGTTGCAGATTCATAGCTCAGCGGGTTCTAAAGATAATGAAGATTTTTCTTTACTATTGGACTGCTTATATATCTGGCTATAATTTGGCATTTTAATTTTAGAACCAAACGTACTAAGTTAGAATATATTTAAGTTTTTTTAAAAGACGGCAAATGGCTCACTGAGTCCACCACGTGGGACACTCTGAACCGGGGCCAGGTCAACAGTGAACCAATATGTATACAGTGAAGCTTCCTATTTATTTTACGGCAAATTATGACTATTTATGCAACAAAACTAAAGGTGAAGCAATAAAACGCCTTGTTAACGTTACTAAGTAATCAAATAATTTTTTTTGACAAAGTTTTTTCAATTTTAAATACGAAACGTCCATTTTTTACTAGCAACACATGTGTTCTTTTCTGTGGCCTCCAATTTTCCTAGGCGCTGCTTTGATTCGCCCTATTCTGAAACAAAAACAGCATAAAATTAACCGGCTCACGGTTCCAATTACGTTCGTGGTTCACTGTGTACTACACCCACCATTCAACGTTTAAGATGATGTTAAAAACAAATGAAACGAGTTACTGTAGTAATTTCAGTTGTATACGATAGCCAAATAAACGCTATATTAGGTATAATAAATGTTACTTAATATAAATACACCTAACAGAAGTAATACGAAAAGGTAATACTTACGTTTTATTGCGTTTTATCGCCGAAAATCGTATTGCGATCCGCCAAGCGGACGTCTTTGACGCTAGCTAGTTCCCGACTGACCAGCAGGCGCGGCAGTAAAAACTGAGTATATTCGTTTCCAAGCACGCTTCGAAAACGTAGCATGTACAAAGTAAAAAGGGTGGCTCAATGTGTACCACTGGTTCACTGTTGGACATCTCACCCTATAGATAAAGACGGAACGATGGTCTGTCTACTCCTAAAATAGGTGGATTTAAGGTTAAATAAACATATTTTAATGCAGATTGCTATGCAAGCAAGGACGTTGATTGGGCAGGCTTTAGCATACTAATTAGTAATTTAGAAGTAATTAACTACTTCTTATGAACCGGACAGTACCTTTTTCCTCTATACGGTTAAAGGTTAAAATGCATTGCTAGAAAAAATAGCCATTATCCGATTACTAATCCGATAAGTATGTACTCTTACAGTCACAATCCATACTAATATTATAAATGCGAAAGTAACTCTGTCTGTCTGTCGGTCTGTCTGTCTGTCTGTCTGTCTGTCTGTCTGTCTGTCTGTCTGTCTGTCTGTTACGCTTTCCCGCTTAAACCTCTCAACCGATTTTGATGAAATTTGGCACACACAATCTTTAGACCCTGAGAAAGAACATAGGCTACCTTTTATCCCGAAAAAATTTGATGTTCCCGAGGGAAATCTAAAAAGCGCGATATAACCGAACTCCACGCGGGCGAAGCCGCGGGCGGAAAGCTAGTAATACCTATAAAGGCAAAAGTTTGTGGGTGACTATGTGCAGTTTACGAACACTAACAAATGTTACGAACTTAGAAGCATTGAAAAAACTTCAAAATGATTCAGATTGTGAACGAAAGCATGTTAAATATGGTACAGTCCCACCCACCATACCAACAATGTATTCCTGTTACAGATCGCGCCAAACATCTAATCCGCTCTGAAGTTGCTTCGTGCAATTGTATTGCAGGTGTATTTATACATATATACTAGCTGACCCGGCGAACTTCGTTCCGCCCTAAAGTCAATATCACATGAGTACTTTTTAAATCAGGATAATTTTAAATAAATAACTATTATTATTCAATGATTCTTTATTTGGGAGCACAATCCTGACGGTTCTCCGGAAATCTTTAATGTGCTACAATACTCGCAAACAACATCCATTGGCCCAATGCGAACGTCATTGCGCTATATTATATGCGTATTGAAACGCTGCCCGATTCAAATCAGTATTTGATGAATTTCTTCTTGTGCTTCGTAATGCTCTGGTGAGTGAGAAGCACGAAGTCGAGCCATACTAAGGCTGCGCTCTTCAAGTGCAATTTCTTGCTCTTCTTCAGTTCTTTTTTTTTTTGTTAGGATGGGAAATCATCAAATGACTTCTTCCGCTCTGGGCGGAGCGGAAGGGCGTGTCAGACTTTTATTGACTAAAACCCACCCGTGTTACTTCACTTGCCTGTGCAACGGCCAGTGCCATGGTTTATTTTTTAACCAACCCGCAACCCTGTGGAACAGTCTTCGTGGACCCCGTCAAGGTGTGCTGACATCTCTTTGAGGCGCGTGTGAAACACAACGCGCCGTCAACCCGGGCCTGGTTCTTACCGGAAGGCGAGCTGCCTATCGCTCGCCGCCCGCAAGCCCACGCCTACGGTGGTCAGGAGTCCGATGTTGCCACCCGACCAGGGCGCTTCCTGCGGCGGTTTGAGGCGTGAGGGTAGTGGGATTTCCGCTCCCTCACGCGCTCCGCCTCCTCCTTTGCCAGCATCACTGCTTCACAGAAGGAGGTAAAAGCTTGCCATGCACTATTGTTCCGGACTATGGCCTGGACCAGGGTCGGACGCGAGAAATGAGATCGCCGCCGATAGCCGCCACGAGGACACGTCTGTGCTCTACCCAAGCCGGGCAGACCTCCACCATATGCTCCACCATGTCCTCAGGACGATGTACACAGTGGTCACCCTGGCGTTTCCTCCCGCCTTATACGGAAGAGGAACATCAACCTCCCGATTCAGCCGTGTCCGGTGAGGACCTACGTTAGTCGGAAGGTAAGGACGCCGTGGCGCCTCTCTAGCTACTCCTCAAAGAGAGGACTTACCGCCGCTATTGTGGCGTGTTCAGTGCTGGATTGCACAATCACACTTTCCATGTCGCCATGAGGTCCCGCCGGAGCTCTGTCCGCTGTACTGCGATTTTTCGCGGCAACGGAGTTATGCCTCCTCTCGTCACTCCCACATGTGTTCGAGGGATAGTGTTTCTCCACAATTTAATGGATGTTATTATACATATAAACGTTTCTTTTTAATTACTCTATCTATTAAAAGAAACCTCATCAAAATCTGTTTCGTAGCTTTAAAGATTTAATCATACAAAGGGGCATAGGGAAAGAGAAGGTAACTTTGTTTTATAGTATGTAGCGAAGTGGTAAATGGCACAGCAATACAATATTAGAAATTTTGAAGTTGAAGTTTGCTTTGGGGCTTTTATTAAATAATTAAACCGGCAGAGAGTATTTATATTCCTTGCTTTAAATGAATGCATCAACATTCAACCGGTAAGATTTTTTTTTTTAATATGCTGAGTAGTGCAGCAGTGTGTTTGTACCATTTTTAACAAATGAACCGCTAACTGTATATTTTGACTGAGTTGTTTTGTTATTTCATGTCAGTTGCGTTTTGTTATACCATGTCTTATGTCACGTCACACGGGAACGACGGGAACAACGGGAACGGGATAAAAAGTATCCTATGTGATATGTCCTTCTCCCAGTTCTTATCTACCTCCCTACCAATTTTGAGCCATACTGGTTAAGCAGCTCTTGAGTTATAAATAGAGTAACTAACACGACTTTCATTTATATACATAGACTTCATTCAAATCGGACCAGCCCTTTAGGAGGAATTCACTGACGTACACAGGTGCAGCAGATTTAGGAATATACCCATGGAAAGCATTGTCATCTACATTTGTAATAAAGATATCATACCTCTCTCTACCCCTAGAGCTCTTGTTTCAGTCTCTTAAGGTTAAATAAAAATCTTAAATATTTATTTATTTCTAATAATTTGTTTCTCTTTTAGTTCATAAGTACAATTTTAGTAAATAAAAAAAAAAAAAATATTTTTGTTTATTTTTTCCCCTTTTAGTTCTTATGTACAATTTTCTTTTTAAGTAATTACAAAAATTAAAAAGAAAAAACTATAAACTTGTCTAAAACAAAAAAAAAGACTTGTGATTGCCCGGGATTGACCCGAGGAACACCAGCCATCGCGAGTAGACCATACCACTATCGACTACGCCACAGGGGCTATGTCAATCCGCGCGAAATTAGCGCCCATATTATGCGGGAAATATTGCGAATGAGAAAACTCAAAAACATGCGCTTACCCAGAGATAAGACCCATCTAGATCGATTTCTCGTCCCCGAAAACCCCCACATATCAAATTTCAGCGAAATCGTTAGGGCCGTTTCCGAGATCAAATGCTTTTTCAAGCAATCAGCGCCATCTGCCGGGCTGATTTGTAAATCTAAACCATTCAGGGCACCACTCAAACGCATACAGAAAAATTCATTAAAATCGGTCAAGCCGTTTAGGAGGAGTTCAATGACATACACACGTACAGCAAATTATATATATAAAGATTTAGTCATGTGCTTACCTATTCTTTATTATCCTTATGGGTCGGACAGGATTTTCTTTAGGTACATAATGTGTAATTGGTGAACCAAATTTGGTTAAGGCTTCAGAGCCAGGAGCACTGGTGTAAGGTAGCCAGCCTTTGGGTATTCTATAAAATGCATTTTAGAGAGTGTCCAAAAAAATTTCATTAGATACTTATTGGCGACATCCCCGTTCGCAGGGCAACCTGTCGTACGGCAAGTATCCACCCTTGCGTTGACCGCTAGAATCCGGACGAGGCGCTTCACCTCGTCGTTTGTACCGCGTACATTGGAGGACTGAAACAATTTGCCTGCAGCGGTCTTCCCGTCCAATAATAATTTAAATGCCTTCAAGGCTAGGGCACACTAGCTATTAATAAACTAATGCAATTTACCATCAACTATTGCATCACTACTTGCCATTTTGTTTTCTTTTTGGTGTGCATAGGAAATCATCAAATGACCTGTCCCGCTCTGGGTGGAACGGACGGGCGTGTTAGACTTTTACTGACTAAAACCCACCCGTGTGAGTACACTTGCCTGTGCGCCAGGGCCTCGGTTTCTCTTTTGACCAACCCGCAAACTACTTACCATCGGGCGGGATCGCGGTCAAGCATTAGTTTATAATATCAAAAACCGGCCAAGTGCGTGTCGGACTCACGCACAAAGGGTTCCGTGCCATTGATTTATGAAATTAAAGGATTTAAGTTATTTGTATGGAAAATTACGCGGTAAGATCTCGTTCAAAACAATTTTCGTTGGTAGTTTCTATAGTAGATCATATGTTTTTCATTAGATTTTTCCTTTTCTTATTTTAGAAGTTAGAGGAGGGGGGACCAACTTTTTCCACTTTGGAAGCGTCTGCAACGCAAACTATTCGGTTTCGAAAAAAAATATTTTAGAAACCTCGATATCATTTTTGAAGGCCTATCCATAGATACTCGTATGTGTTTGATGAAAACAAAAATGAGTTTCAGTTTTATGTATGGAGAGCCCCAATATTTATTATTATTTTTTATTTTTGCATCATAATATTAATGCGGTTCACAGAATACATCTACCTACCAAGTTTCAACAGTAGGTATAGCTCTTATAGTGTCGGAAAAAAATGGCTGCGACATACGGACGGACAGACGGACAGACAGACATGACGAATCTGTAAGGGTTCCGTTTTTTGCCATTTGGCTACGGAACCCTAAAAAGGTATTTTTATGCTCAAAAGTGTCTGTACCAACAGAATTTGTGAGGGAAACGCATCAGTTCTACTCACATTTTTTTACTTATAAACTAGTGCTTGACTGCAAACCCGCCTGATGGTAAGCAGTGATGCAATCGTTGATGGTAAAGCGCACTAGCTTATTAAGCCTATTCACTCAAAAAAACTGAGTGAATAGGAAGGAAGACGGCAGTTGAGCGAGGTGATGCAATGTTTAACCCAACAACACGACCAACGATGCTGCGCCAGAAGATGATCTGGAGACCCTCCACGACCAAACTCCCGACACAACAACATTGGGCACATCATACCCGGCACACATCGCAACACAACTGCTCAGACCCGTCCTCCGTACGGCTTCACCAGACATCATGCCGGAACACGACGAATCGCTTGGCGGCAAGACTTTGTCTGGTGGGTGGTAACTTATGCCGGCGGCTGATGTTGTTGCCTACCACCGAGAAAACATCCATACCGCCACGTCATAATAAGTCAAGACAAGTCTCACTAGATAACAAATTACGAATACATTGTATGATTCTTCGCATCTTTGTTATTAGCAATAAATAGAACATTGACACCAACTCTGATATATTTATCCTATGTTTACACATTTTTCTTGGTCAGCTTATTCGTAATTAACTGATTTTAATGAAAAACGGCCTCATTAGTCTCTGCGAATAAGGTCCATGTTTTAATTCCCAGGTCAGATAGTGTTCTTGGGTTTTACCAGCAGGAACTTCTGAGTTGCAGCCCGGAGTCGAATCAGAGTAGGTTCGTTGTGCTAGTATAATGGTAACGCTATAATTTCAACGGAGGTTTTATTTAGGCTGTTTCATATTATGTAATAGTATTTAAAATTTATATTTTTTTATTGTGTTCAGGTGTTTTTATTGTATGTGTATTTTTATATTACTTATACTTAATAATGGTCATCTAGTGGCACTCTTTTTACCTTATTCCAATTTTGTTAACATGCGGATAATGCAGTGGGCTGTTATATTATACTGCTAGCTGTTTATATTCCATGATTAATAATAATAAAATGTAGTTCCTTACCCTAGAACTGATAATATCTATGAGTGACCTTGGACAACGTAAAATTCTTTAAACAGCCTCCGACCCAGGTTGAC
The DNA here is from genome assembly GCA_017933935.1 of Sesamia nonagrioides. Classification (NCBI taxonomy): domain Eukaryota; kingdom Metazoa; phylum Arthropoda; class Insecta; order Lepidoptera; family Noctuidae; genus Sesamia; species Sesamia nonagrioides. The sequence continues at coordinate 433,826 of JADWQK010001264.1, read as the reverse complement.
TGAAACAAAAAACACCTCTTCAGGTGGAGATTATAAAAAACACCACCTTGGAGTGTAAATTTGTAGCTGTTCCATAAACGATGGGACACATAATGGCGCCAATTCTGTTGTTCACAAACTAAACTAATTTTAATTAGTACATCTATTTCTTTCCATTTCGTTAAGAAAAGGACAGAAGATCCATAGACAGTTTAGACCCGATTTAAAACATGGCGACTAAAAATACGCCAATTTACGTCAAGAGTGCACTAATTTGACAGGTCTAAACTGACATTTTATCTTCTGTCCTTTTCTTAATGAAATAGTAAGGAAAAGATGCATTGAACCTAAATTTAATTTAGTTTTTGAAGAAGGGAATAGGGGCCAATATCTTGTCCTGCAGGTCTTATCAGCTGAATGTTACAGAAACCGATGGACGCTGATTAGGCGGCAAACAGCCGCGTTCTGGTCAGGGTCCATTTAGATTGCTATCAACACGCTGAAAAGATAGACCTGTAGGCTAAGTACGTAACACAGTATCAAAACATTATTGCAAAGTTGATGGAACAAATAAAGGAGCTAAAGTTGGAATTAAATAGCGCGCATCAAGAAATCGAAATATTGTCACTAGAAAATAATAATATCAAGCAAATAAATGAAGAATTACAGAAAAAAAACAGTCTTTACAAAAAAATCGCCTACAGCCCCGCTAAGAAATCTAAAACAAATACACCGGTCAAAAAATGCGAAACAAAGACTAAATACACTCAAACAGACACTTTACAAACATCTGAAGAAATGCGCGAACCACAGAAAAAAGAAACTATCGCATTACCTGTAACACAAAACATAATATCTTCTAGACCGATAACCTCAGGACACAACAAAGATATTTGTAAAATATGCATAATAAGTACAAATAAAAGAAACAATATCAGCAACATCGCAGAAAACACCCTACACAAATATTCAGAAAACATATTCCATTATTTATTGCCGAATTGTAACACTGAGCAGTTAATAAGTAACTTAGAAAATAAACTAGCAACTTTTACCATGAGCGATTTTTGCATTATTATGTTAGGTGAGCAAGATTTCTATACAACGCAAGACTACTTCCAGTTAATACACAGTATAAGGACAACTGTACAAAAGGTTAAGAATACAAATATCATAATATGCGCTCCGACATATAAATATGCCTACTATAAAAACATGTACAACTGGAGAGTTGAAAATTTTGTAAATTTGCTGTATCTTGACATAACGACACATGAGCATGCATACTTCCTGGACTCAAATAAAAATCTTGACTACGAAATGTTTAACAAGCGTACAGGGTTATTGAATAACTTTGGCATGAGAACCATCTTCAAAGACATAGACGATTTTATTTATGGCATCCAAAAATACGACCTACAACCATTAACAAGTGACAACATAAAAGAACAAATATCCATAAACGGAAAAGGCGACAACCTGTTTTTTCTATGACAGTCATGTAAACATACTCCATCAAAATATTGCAGGGATACTAAATAAAGCGGACGCCCTTAGTGTTTGTCTGCATGAACTATTAATAAAGAAAATTAACATCGACGTCATCTGCATCTCCGAACATTTTATGATGCACGGTTATGAAAACTATCTCTCAATCCTCAAACTTGCATCATGTTTTAGTAGAGGGGACTGCAAAAGAGGCGGAACCTGCATTTTGGTAAAAAAGGGCCACTACTGGAAGGAAATACCTGAAGTAAAAAAGCTGGCAATAAGTAGTGCTTTTGAATGTTGTGCTATCGAATTAACACAAACTAAGACAATTATAATCAATTAATAAATATTATAATATGCGGCGACTTCAATATTGACATTTTAAAACGTACTAACCTGTCTTTAGATTTCGAGTGTCGATTGTTGAACTATAATCTAAATTTAGCTATAAGACAACCGACTAGACTCAACAGTAATACTTGTATTGACAATTTTGCCCACAATCTAGGTAAAAAATGTGAACATGACGTAATAGATTTTGCTCTATCGGATCACACTTGCCAAATACTTAAATGTCCAACAAAAAGGACATTTATGCTTAAACAATGGTATGTTAAACGGCGCGACTATAACATAAGTAATTTAAAAAAGTTCAGAGAATGCCTGCAAAGTCTTTCTTTTGCGGAAATATATGAAACTGCAGACCCGAATGATGCTTACGATCTGTTCCTGGAAACTCTTTCTCTGTTTTATGACTTGTGTTTTCCATATAAGGTGATCACAGTGAGATCACACAAGCGACCACAGTGGTTGTCCCGCGGCATTCAAAAATGTAGTAAAAAGAAAAGGGCACCTTTGTGGCGGTATCGTATGCAACGAAAATAAACCGATAAAGTGGATTTTAAAAAGTATTCTGCAATATACAAGCGAATAATCAAATTATCACAACGAGCCCAGAATATCTACAAAATCAAGTCGGCCACTAATAAATCAAAGGCTACTTGGGATATTATTAATTGCTCAAAATCAAATTTGCCTAAGCATGACATTTCGTGTATTACCGTAAAGGATAGGAAATTGACACATCCACATGACATAGCGAAAGCTTTTAACGACTTCTTTATTGAAAAGATCAAGCCGAATACCAATAAAAGTAAAAAATCGACATATATAGAAAATCGCAATAATTCAATGTTTATGGCTCCGAGTTCGACAAATGACATAGCATCTATAATAAAATCCCTAAAAAATACCAGTAGTGTAGGTAACGATGGCTTGTCAACACTAGTGATTAAACAGGTAGCAGACAATATCAGTGGACATTTGAGCCACATTATCAATTTATGTATTACAAGCGGCACATATCCAAATAAGCTTAAAACTGCTATTGTTAAACCTTTGTATAAGAAAAATAATAGAGAAGATATGGAATCTTACAGACCCATTGCACTTATCCCAGTGCTTTCAAAAGTATTTGAGAAATACATAAACTCACAAATATACCAATATTTAGAAAAACAAAACATATTAACTCAGGATCAAAAAGGATTTAGAAAGAATAAAACCATTAATATGGCCGTGTATGATTTTATACATAAAGTCATCACAAATGTCGATAAAAGTTTACCTGTATGTTCGATCTATTGTGATATGACTCAGGCGTTTGACTATGTTGACCACGATATCCTACTTGACAAATTATTCGCTTACGGAATCAGAGGAAACGTCCTGCAGTTAATTGAATCATATTTAAAAAATAGGAAACAGTACGTCGAAATACGCAAAGTAGATCATAGGACTAAACACGAACAAATATATAGATCAGATCATCGGAAAATTGAGTATGGCGTACCACAGGGCAGCGTGCTGGGCCCGCTTTTGTTTATCATATACATAAACGATTTGCCAAAAGTGACTGAACACCATATGTCACTTTTTGCCGATGATAGCACAGTCACAATAAGCAGTACGGACAAACAAATAGACAAAAGTGAAATCACGAATACATTAAGTTCCATAGTAAAATGGTTAGAAGATAATAATTTAAAAATAAATTTAGACAAGACCAAATTGATGCTATTTAGCCAACGCGTAATTAATAAAATAAATATTGACTATAATAATCATAGAATAAAGCAGGAAAGTATGACAAAATTTTTAGGTATTACAATAGACCATAGACTGGATTGGAAAGATCATACACTAGAATTAATTAAAAGAATTAGTTCATCCGCCTTTGTCCTTTACAAACTTGCACCTATTATAGGCAGGGCCGCTCTTGTCACGGCGTAACATGGCATTGTGGCCTCATTACTACGATTTGGAGTAATATTCTGGGGTAACTCCACGAATAGAGAACTAGTGTTCAAGGCGCAGAAAAGATGCATCAGGTCAATGTTCGGTTTGAAGTGCATAGAAAGTTGCAAGCCTTACTTTATGAACTATAAAATACTCACTCTTCCATCGCTGTATATATACGAAATTGCTGTATTCGTTAAAACTAACCCTAAGCTTTTCCCGAAGCTGTCTGATACAGTAACTAATACGCGCAGTCGCCATGATCAAAATAGACTGCGTGTTCTGAAAGGCAATACAGCACTGATGCGTAAATAGTTATTTGTTATACAAGAGTGCAAAGTTGCTTTTTAACCGCGTGTTCAATTTTCATGACCGAGCAAGCGAAGGATTCTAAAATTGAATCACGAGCGCAGCGAGTGATTCAAAATTAGAATCCTGAGCGTTAGCGAGGGAATCAAAAGGACACGAGGTGAAAAATCTTTGCACTCGAGTGCAACACGTAACTTTTCATTCCACCTCAGCGAGGAAATGACTAAATGCAATAAAAAAATGTTTACAATCACAAGATAGGTACACTTTTATTTCAGTTTAGGTATTAATTACTACATTATGACAGGTAAGTATTACAGAATAATCTTTAAATTATAATAAAATAATACTAAAGTATAATTAAGAAAATTTTAAAGTAACGTTGCAACAGTTATTTAAATTGAGTGTAATATTTTTGTTTGGTACTGTAATATTGGTGTTAGTCACTTGTGTACTGTTTTTCGGTAAACTGTCTGTCATACTTAATAGTTGTACCGATTCATCGGATTCCCTTGGCGTGAATGTTGGAGAGAGAGGGAGATGGTTAGGTGTTTCATAATGGCTTATTTTTGATGTAGAAGGGCCAGTCCAAGTTTCCGATTGAGGCTCTTTCAGTGTAATGGCTCCTACGATGCCTTCACATATTTTAGACTTATGATGGATGGAATCCTCTATGTATCCCTCTACAACTGCATTGGTCTTCCAGCCTCCGTGGCGCTTAAGGGACAGGAGATCAGCTCCGGAATCAGCCAAAAGTGTGGCTGAAGTTCGTCGGAAACAATGACCCGTGTACAACAGGGGTTCTGGAAGTTCAAGAAATGTTGCTATTTCTCGTGGGATACTGCCAATTTCTAACACACTTTCCATTGCGATACTGTAGAAAAAAACGATTGATTGGAGTGTTAGGCGGCCGTAAGGCTTGATATTTCTCAACAATCGTTACGTATTCCTTGCGAATGACAAAGTTGCGGTCTCTTTTTGTCTTTGTATTAGGTAAATTAATTAATAGTAAGTCATCTGAATGTTTCTCAATGTTTTTGACATTAAGTTGTGTTAGTTCATTAGTTCGACATGCTCCGTTTATTCCAATAATAAGAACAACCTGCAATGTAAAGAGTATTGTAGTAGATAAATGAATAAAATTTATATGAACGCATAATTATGCCTATCAACATTTACTAAGTATACTATTTAATTGAGATTAATATATGTACTTAAGTAGATACTGAATGTGCAACTGACTTACTTTTGCCGCCAAATATACGGAATCGGGTGCTTCGTTAAGAAACTTTTCAATATCAGATACTGTGAAAACCTTCGATTTTTTTGGATGATGACCAGATGAGGCTCTTTTTAAAAATGCTACTAATTTAGGATAGGTATCGATATGTATGTCTTTTTTTCATCTTTATTGTTGCTTTTAGCATCGAATACGTACGTAATACTCCATAGAGTGCTTGCTTTCTTGTTCTCGCATAATTCTATAAAATATGCCAGCAAAACGTTTTCTGAGAAAGTTTTGGCTCCTTTTGCTAGTCGCCACGTGTTGAACATATCGTACTGTTTTAAATACTTCTCGCGTGATTGTTGAGGTAGAAAGCTCATTTGCGCATTATTAACAGTTTCAGTCAATTCTGTTGGCGTCAAACAAACTTCCTCGTCGCTAGAATCACTCATTTTAGTTTTTCACTTGTTTTCAAGTTTCTTTTTTTTAATATAAGGTTTAACAATGACGTGAAAAAATACCGCGTAAAGAACCGCGTACAAAGAAAATTGAAAAAAGAACACCAAGAAGGTTCCGAGTCTGTGTTTTTAACAAATTAAAAAAAAGTTGTATGATATATTCGGCACCATAGAGGTAACAGTAAATAGGTTTAATGTTTTTTGTTAATTTACAAACTTAGTGCACACGATGTTCTAAATTCAATTTACTTTATCCTCTAGAGAATAAAAACGGCTTTTCCAGTCAGATATTGAAGATTAAAAATACTCTTTCCGAGATGGTGGGATGAAAAGTATATTTTGCATGGCGCCAATGATATACAACCATTTACCGAGCTATCTGAAGGAATTAAACATTAATACATTTAAAATACAGCTGAAAAGTTTTTTGGTAGAAAGGGCATATTATAATATTTCTGAATATTTGACAGAGAAGCTAACATGAACTAATGTACTTAATTTTAATATTTTAGATTTATTTTAATTTCACTGACATTTTAAATAAGTAAGTATGACATTTTAAACATTTTTTTTTTTTTTACCAGGTGACATTTTTAATTGTATATTGACTACCTTGACATTTTTAACTTCATCGTTAGTTTTTATCTTGATATTGGTATTTGTATGGCTTCTGTGTCGACATCATTGTTATAATATTGAAATGTAATTTAACTTATTGGATAGAAAATTGTTATAATATAATTTATTGAGTTTTTCGGCTTAAGTATGTGACATTTTTACATACCTGATAATGGTTGAATATGACGGACAATATTTGAAACTACCAGCTAATGTATTTATACTCGTATTCCAGCAAAATAAATTATTAAAAAAAAAAAAATAGCAATGGGTTTCATTTTGACAGTTGAACAAAATTCATTGCGTTATTTACGTTGTTCAGCAGACACGTTTTCGAACACATGGAGTAATGGATTAGCAACGCTTCGAAATGAATTGAACTGATTGCAATAGTGTTATATCATGAGGGGATAGGTGGAGGTCAGACGGCAGTCGCTTCACGGAAAATGTCGAAGTTTAGCCATATCAGCAGTTGGACTGGTAAAGCGGACCCCAGACTCCAAAGCTGAATAGGCTTCGGATGCGACTGGGATTAACGCTGGGATGATGATGATGATGATCATGAGGGGATAGGCGCAACCGGGAGGTGGTAAGGGGTGGCGGTTGCCACCCCAAAAATTTCCATGTCAGTTCATTGCCACCCTAAAATGTAAACAAGAAATTTATGATATAATAATACTAACATTTTAAACAAAGTTGTAAGAGTACGACATATGTAATTGATTCTGTAAAAAAGGTTGAAAATTTACACAAGGAACACGATTGGCCAGGAGAGGCTGTCCTCGTTGGCTCTTTTGACAGTTGAACAACGGATAGGTGTAGAATCAGAAAGTAATAATGCACAAAAGAAGGTTAAAATTTAATATTTGTGTAAAATAAAGCTTGATTTTCATTAGGTACGTTGTTGGTTTTATTTTAAACGAGCTTTCCGCCCGCGGCTTCGCCCGCGTGGAATTCGGTTATATCGCGTTTTTTAGATTCCCCTCGGGAGTAAAACTAATTAAATGAGGATTGATCAGTTAGAAAACGTATGTATGTGAAAAAGGGCTGTTTTTAGGGTTTTCCCGGCAATTATTCGATTTTTTTTCGCCGTAAGAACCATCCTTGGACTTCAACGAACATTTTAAAAAAAGAATTGGCCAAATTGGTCCAGGCGTTGTTGAGTTATGCGCTTACCAACACATTTTGCGATTCATTTTTATATATATAGATATATATAGATTTATACTCCAACGAATAACGCCTTCCTCTAAATAAGTAAAATAATACCAGTGATAAGTAAAAACACTTGGGAAAGGCGTAACAAACCACTATTTACACCGACTTTTGCAAAAAATTCCTCATGGAACACGCCACCTAAACTAAAACAGTGAAATTACGCCCCTGCATTAGGGTGCTGGTTACTGGTTAGGAATTCTCAGTAGCAGCTTCAAGTCTGGATTTGAAATGGTTTAATGTTGGTAGGCACGCCCCATATGACACACAATAAATACATTGACTGACAAATTCATAAAGGAAACAGCCAGTTCATTAATTTCTACTTAACTTACCTACTCCTGTCATTTAACAAAGGGCAAGAACAGACATTCTCAAGTAAGATTGGCAGCTGTAATTAACGATTAACGAGCATCATCCTAATCGTAACGACGCGTTACGATTAAGAGGAACCTACTCGTCCTTAGATCTGTGTTGTAGTTAGGGTTGCCAGACCGCCGGGAAATCCGGGATTGTCCCGGAATCTTGCCTCTTGTCCCGGAATGACCTCTTGCCTTGCGGTAATTGTCCCGGATTTTAAAAAGTTAGTGACCGATCTGGAATGAGCTTTTTTTTTTTTTAGCTGTTCTCCCTCCGACTCTACCGGATTTTATTTTGTAACTTCCTATCTGGCAACCCTAGTTGTAGTGGAAAATTCATGCTAAAGTACATCACATGGATATAAGATACTTTTGTGAATAACACTTTAGATAATTGAAAAGGAACAGTAGCATGACTTCAGACGCGAATCGTTCAAGAAATACGTGACTGTACGTAAATTTTTAATATGTTAATTTACTATTAATTGCGCGTAAAATTCTGATGGCGCCGGTTATACCTATTGTTCACAGACTAAAGGTGCCGTGCTGCGTGCATCTGTTTCCTGCATCTGTAGCCAATGTAACATCGCTTCATAGCGAAGCGAAATCGAATAACAAACCAACCAATGGCGCGAACGATCGACCACGTGATTTATCGCGTCGCGTGGTCTATCGTTCTCGCCATTGGTTGGTTTGGTTTTCGATTTCGCTTCGCTACGAAGCGATGTTACATTGGCTAGGGCTACTGGTATTTCATTAAGAAAAGGACGGAAGAAAATTTGGTTTAGTATTTTTAATAGCCATGTTTTAAATCGCGTCTAATTTGTCTATCATCATCATCATCGTCTACCTTTTTACCCGACTGCCAGGAGGGTTATGTTTTTAGCGCCTATCTTGTATGTATTATTCTTTATTACCTAGTATCTCCAGAACCGCTGAACGGATTTTCACATTTGAGGTATCGTTAGATTTGCCTTAATTGCCCAACTGCTACTAGATAGGTGACATTTAAAAAAAAACAAAATGGCGGATGTATGACGCCATATTGTGAGATCTAAAGAAATAAATTTGTACCAAGCATATCGAGTGGGATATCAAAATGAAGGATTTTAAACACTGACTCTAAATATGTATATAACTTAATATTAAAGGGAACAAAAAAAAAATTACATATTTTTTCCTGCCAAGCATATCGAGTTGGGTGTCAAAATTAAGGATTTTAATCACTGATTATAATAAATATATTGATTCTAAATATATTTTATATAAAATAGTCTTTAAATATAAAATTGCCATTTAATAGGAAAAAAATATTTTTTGTATTAATTGAAGTAATTACCCATGCAATCAATGTATTTTTGCCAACAGAGAGGCAGTTTATTGATTCTTAAAGAAATCAGCTGGACAAGAGCCAAGTGGCAGTCTCCGAATGGGACAATGCCAAACTTGTAGCATTCAATACCGCCAAAACACAGGCGTGTCTTTTCACCCCCAAAAGGAGCCCGTTCACCTTGGCTCCTACTTTTCGAAATGTATCCTTGGAGTGTACCGACCGCCATCAGCTTTTGGGAGTTGAGATTTCCTCCAACCTTTTCTACCTTTTCAGTTCGTTAGAGTTTTATGTAGGCGGGTTTTTTGTTTTTAAATAATATTTTTTTATTATCATCTCACTACTGCGCACAGACCTTGACAGACTCCGTGGCGTAGCGGTAGCGAAGGCGGCCGTTGCGCAAGGAGGCGCGGTTGCGATCCCCGCACAGTGCAAATATTTGTATGCATGAATATGAATATTTTCACTGGTCTGGTCGTGCCTCGGAAAGCACGTTAAGCCGTTGGTCCCGGTTGCCATACCAACATCTATTGTAGTGGCAGTGGTTACGGGTTGGTTGGAACCCTCAAAAGTCTAACAATTGGTCTAACTGCAATGCTTAGATATCGCCTTCGGGTTGTGGAGGTCAGACGGCAGTCGCTTCACGGAAAATATCGAAGTTTAGCCTAAATCAGCAGTTCGGACTGGTAAAGCGCACCCCAGACTCCAACGCTGAAAAGCTACGGATGCGACTGGGATTAATGCTGAGATGATGATGATGATGATGACTGCTGGGCACAGGCCCCCTCTCATACAGAGGAGGATTGGACGTAATCACCACGCTTGCTCAATATGGGTTGGCGATTTCAGACTTACAAGTCCAGGTTTCCGCAAGATGTTTTTCTTCACCTTATAATCAGTCATTGGTGTCCAACATGTACTTAGAAAGTACATATACCAATGTAACTTATATTGGTAGGTTACTTGCCTGACCTGCCTCTGCTTGCCTGTCTATTCTACTTGCCTGTAGAATCGGACGCACACACTTATACTTGAAAAGCTGGTGTTTTATCCACACAGCTACCACGACTATTTGTCTATGGATTATTTTAATTTGACAGGACCAAACGAATATCTTCTGTCCTTTACTTACTTCTCAATGACTTTAAATTTAGTTCCGATTGTAAACTAGCAAATCGGCGTCAATGATTAGAAACGGGATTTTCCTAATAACTAAATAATAAGTTCGTATTGTTTCATTTGATTCATTAAGTAGGACGAAAACTAAGGAAATTTGATATTTCCTTGTTCCCTGTTAATCATCATTAGTTTGGTGGAGGAAAAATATGATTCTTAATTAACTTTATAGCCACGGGCGTCGCTACCGGCGTATCTGCCGTATCAATTATACGGGGCTCCGGGCTACTCCGGGCCCCAACGTGCGTAAGCAAATATTAATAAAAGCAGCATGCTTTTCATTAATAATCGTTCCAGCTACAGCCGCAACTGTTGAAAGAAGTTTTTCAAATTTAAAAGTGATAAAAATTACCTAAGGACTTCGCTGGGACAGGAAAATTTTATAAAAATTACCTAAGGACTTTGCTGGGACAGGAAAAAATTATAAAAATTTCCTAAGGACTTCGCTGGGACAGGAACACTTCTCAGACTCTATTGTACAAGAAGCAGAAACTTAAGAAAAAATAATTAATTAGTTTGCCAAATAATGGCAAGTACAGTGTAATAGTGTATAGTTTAGTGATTTGAATTGTGTTAAATATTATAATTGAAATAGAATACGCAGTTGTATGCAGTAAATATATTTGGTGATAAAGTGACACAAGTCGAAAGGAAAGGATTTAAAAAATAGTAAACGTATATAAAAACAGCCAGGATGTTCTTATTACTTTTTGTAACCATAAAGGTTCAACAAATTGTTTGTAAAAACTCTGGAAAAAGTAAGAAGTAGATACATAATTATGATGAATACATATTTCTTTTAATTTTATGCAAAAAAAATCCTTCTAGGACATGAATATGAATGTATTGTCTGTTTTACTTTTAGCAATGAACTGCGTAGGTATTGTCTGTGGTAGCCTTTACTTTTAGCATAGAACTGCGTAGGTATTGTCTGTGGTAGCCTTTACTTTTAGCAATGAACTGCATTGGGGAGTTTTGGCGGGAAAGTCAAGCTGTATGTCAGGCTCATTTTCATTGGACATTTAAAATGATTTATAGTTTTGTTTACTAAATAAAAGTGCGTGATTTATGTAGTAAAAAGTGCATTCAGTAAATAATTCATAAAGAACAGTGAAATATCGCAGCATAGTGGCCACATCATGTCATGACTATCCCTCAAACCTCCCTCGTAAGACGGTTCACGCGGCCGTCTTTTTCTACATGAATAATTCATTACGTGACATTAGCTAAATGCACAAACCGTGCGAAGCCAAAAAAAACTGCGTAGGTATTGTCTGTGGTAGCATTTACTTTTAGCGTTCATTGCTAAAAGTAAAGGCTACCACAGACAATACCTACGCAGTTTTTTTTTCTCACGGCGGTATTCGGTCTGTTAATAAGACTATGTATTTATCTTAATATTATGTATATAATACTTGAAGATCCTTGTCAATTATAATTATAAGCCTTTGTTGTTCTACTGCAAGGCTAAGTATCACTCTTACCGTTTTACACTTTACTGGTCTGCTAGTCGGGATAAGGCAAAATACTTCATAAGAATTCATTACAATCTGCCGCACAGTGGCCGTAGCCTCTTCCTACAAAAGGGGGGACCTAAATCATCGTCATCATCATCATCATCTTAGCGTTTTCAGCTTTGGGTCCGCTTTACCAGTCTAACTGCTGATTTTGGCTAGGGGGCACTAAATACCTATTATTAACATAATTAGGAATACGAAAGTTATATTAAACAAGAGTAATTTAGGAATATTCATGCGTGGACTGCAATTATGGGCATAGCCTTTAAGGTGTCCAGCCTATCAGACACGGCTGTTTCGGGAAGTTCCTGTTCAGGATGAGGCGGAAGGAAACGCCAGGGTGTGACCACTGTGGAGATCGCCTTGAGGCCTCGGTGAAGCAAAAGAGGGCTGCCCGCTTTGGACGCAGCACCGTCATTTCCTCGTGGTGGCTCTCGCGACTGGTCCTGGTCTAGGCCAGGTTCAGAACGAGATTGCATGGCAGGCCGTCACCTCCTTGTGCGAAGCAGTGATGCCCCCTTAGCCACCGCAGGAAATGCCCTGTTTGGAAGACAACATAAAACTCCCGGCCACCGTATAGGCGCGGGCCTGTATGCGGCGAGTAATGGGCAGGTCGCCACCCGGTAAGGCCCAGCACCGTAATTGCGTAACAGATTATTACCATCAATTGGTATCATTTTAATGCAGATTGCTAATCCATTGCTCCATATGTTCAACAATGTGTCTGCTCAACAACATAAATAACGGGATGAATGTTATTGAAGTATCAAAATAAAACGTAACGTAATTACCCCACAGGCCCGAACCGCCGGCGCATAGTGTTCCACGTACACCTCAAAGAGATGTCACATCGTGACGGGGTACACACAAAGGCCGATGCCTGTCAGGGCTGCGGGTTGTTTGAAAGAAATACCGTGACCCAGGCACACAGAAAAAGTCTGACACGCCCGTCGCTCTGCTCGGAGAAGGTATCCCTTCTCCGAGCACGCGCGATGGAAAATATCAATTGATCTATCAACCAATTGATATTTTCCATCCGCAAAAAAATAAAATGTCCAACATATTCATTCACTGTGTATAATGGCGCTGATTTCCTTTCTCACAAACTAAACTAATTTTCAGTTACCTAATGTATCTTTTTCTTTTATTTCAGTAGGAAAAAGATAATATTTAACATTTTCTTCACATTCTATGGAGTATCTTAATTTGACTGGATCAAACTAAAATGTTATCTTCTACTTTAAAAAATATAAGATATTGACATTATGTTGTCTTTATATAGGTACTAGAAGTAGCTGTGTTTGTGAAGGCAAATCCGACTCGTTTCAGATGTATAGCTGACATTTTTCCCCGCAGTAGACGCGACAATACATTGCTATGTCAAGAGCTAGCTAAGACAGCACTTATGCGCAAAAGTGTCTACTGCATGGCTCCACTTATTTATAATAAGTTACCAAAAAGCTTCTGTTAAAATTATTTAAAAAAAGACTCCGAAGCCCTTTAGTCGTAAAAACGTACTATTCTATAAGTGAGTACCTTATTGAAAAAGATTTTTCTTTTAACTTAGAATAATGTAGTTTTGCACTATTTTGCTAAACTTTTTTTTCTAGTTTTAAGTTGAATGTTTAAAAAAAACAATTGCATACCTAAATGGTAAAACATGGCTGAACATGTCATTATACAATATGTAAAGAAAACCCTGTCCGATCCGTGAAGGTATTGTTAGGTATCGTTAACTGATTCTAATAATGCCTACAAAACCGGGCTAAACTTAAAATAAAATCCCCAAAAAAAAAATAAGTATTATTTCGAAAAAGCGAGGTAACTTAATGCATGTGCGGTAGGCAACCCGATAGCCCCGCCCCCCTTCACCCGCGCATGTATGCGCGGGTGAAGGGGGGCGGGGCATGCGGCACGTGGTCGCATCGCTATTCGCTCCGTCACAAATGGTGTTGTCAGTTTTTTAAAAATTACTAAATTTCGGGGAAATTGGAATTAATACCCGGGAAAAAAAGATTATTTCAAAATTCATTATTATTGTTACTGTGATGATTATGTAAAATTTTATATTATATTTGGTCAAGTGTTTACCTAACCTTTATTATCCTTATGGGTCGGACAGGGTTTTCTTTACATATTGTATATACATTAATTTTTTGTCATCTTTTTTACCCATGTTTGCAAAATAAAATTATCTTTAACTTATCTTTATCGTCTTCTTAATGAAAAAAAAGAAAGAGATGCAGTTAACTTAGAATTTGTTTATTTTGACAATAAGAACATCGGCGCCAATATCTACATATCTTACTTGGTAACAGTAGATAAGGTATTTCTAGAAACGTAACTTTCGATCTTGTCTGCCGATTACTCAACATCTACAACTATAATTATAAATTAGTAAACATGTTTTGTTTATAAACAAAATGTAATAACTTCTACACTAAGCCGTGTAGAGGGCACTCATTAGGACGACGGGTCATTTATATTATTATCTTCACACTTGCATGCGTAGTTGTCAGAGCTCTGGGCAAAGTCTACTTTTATAGAAGACTAGCGACCCGCCCCGGCGTCGCACGGGTGCATGTATTATACATATAAACCTTCCTCTTGAATCATTCTCATCATCATCATCATGTCAGCGTTAATCCCAGTCGCATCCGCAGCTTTTTTCAGTTTTGGAGTCTGGGGTCCGCTTTACCAGTCTAACTGCTAATTTTGGCTAAACTTCGATATTTTCCGTGAAGCGACTGCCGTCTGACCTCCACAACCCGAAGGCGATAACTAAGCATTGCAGTAAGACCAATTGTTAGACTTTTGAGGACTCCAACAACCCGTAACTACTGCCACTAGATGTTCGTATGGCAACCGGAACCATCGGCTTAACGTGCTTTCCGAGGCACGACCAGACCAGTGCAAACATTCATATTCATGCATACAAACATTTGCACTGTGCGGGGATCGAAACCGCGCCTCCTTGCACAACGGCCGCGATCGCTACCGCAACGCCACGGAGGCTTGAATCACTCTATCTATTTAAAAAAAACGCAACAGAATCCGTTGCGTAGTTTTAAAGATTTAAGCATACATAGGGATATATAGGAACAGGCGACTTTGTTTTATTCTACATACTAGCGGTCGCCCGCAGTTCCGCCCGCGTGGACGTCGGTTACCGCTGCAAAACGCCTACCCTGTACAATATTTGATTTGAGTTGATTCATGTACAATATTTACTCCAGATGATTTTTTCGTAGGACTAACGCTTTTGCCTTAAAAAAATATTTACCAGAACGCTATTTTTGGCTAATATTCGTTATTACTTCTAAACGGCATTGATGTTTGAAAATATTTTTACACCGAAAAATTCGTGGTAAGAGGTACTACAGATATGCCAAAGCTTATTTAAATCCACCAAGATTTGCCAAGAAAATATCCTGATTTTGAAACAAGGTTCAGAGGTGCTCTGCGCGGGCGCGGGCGGCAGTCTTGCGTTAGCATTCAGACGGGAGGGTTGTGTCCAGCCGGGGTCAACTTTGTATGGAAGCCTTGAGAATACCTACAAGGGCTGAATTTTGGGCGATGTTGCTATATAAATTAATATCTCAATTTATTTGTATGGCAACACTCTTGAATCACGTGACCGATCATGGCGTTCGCTTAAACAATATGGCGTCACCCGATGTAAACACAATTCCATATTTCATCGATTTGCTTGTAATTAGGTGCTATAACAGTTGAGTCGAGCTCTGCTCCTCCGTTTTATGTGTTACAAAGTTCCGCGAATCGTGGTTAGTGTTAGCGCATTGTGAGATAGTGACTCTAACATTACTGTTGTTTTTCGTGAGACATTGACTCTGAACCAATGATCCTGAACCTATTTATTTTGTGGCTGTTGTGACCAGTGTTTGTGAACCTCAGTTCTGCCATGGCAGATGCGATGATGATGATACGAAATTTATAAAATTTATCATGTAATATATAAAATATTGGCTAAACAATACTTTTATTTCCAATCTCTATTCCCAGATAAAATAAAGGGACTAGAATTGAATCTAGCACGTTGATAACGTTTTACAATTTATGATATATTGTTATTTCTTATGACCGGCCGCACATTGCATTCTGTATGAATGTAATTTGTATGGACGGCGCCCGTTAGATTTTTTTCTATTACAAAGTTTTATTCTCTATGCTAGATTCATTCTATTTTCCGTTTCTGATACATTCAGATCGGGAGGGTGGTCTCGAGAGGAGGAAAATATCTCGAGGCTGCACTCCTGGTCTGGATGTGTAATATAATGTTAAAACTTAAAATACAATAGTCATCATGAAGTGGTTTAAATTTCCCGCCCTACTACGCCGCCGACATAGTTTACTTGGGCTAAAGTAAGATGGCAGCACTTCCAAACTAAATTCGTTCCTACTTTTTTTGTATGAAGTTGACCTTCTTCTCCGATAGGAGTAATTGTGTTCTGTGGTTGTGTCGCTCGCTGCTCTGCTCCGGCTATCGCCGACTACGCGTGTTTATTTGAGTTAGTGCAAATATTTACGAGCGAATCGTGTCAGTGTGCGATCATAGATTAGCTCGCAAAGGAGAATTGAAAATGCGTGTGGTGGCGTAAGTATCTACCTACCTATACTCTTGTATTTATATCTATATATTACTGTATTTATCTTTATGATTACTATTAGCTTTTGTAACCATTTTTTCTTTTATAATTGAAGTTAAATAATTGCGAATTGTTCCAGGAAATAACAAATCATTAGAAGTGATGAACAATATAATTTAGAAGACTCTATTCAGGTAAGTAATATCTCGCACTTGGATTATAATTTATAAGTTTGTAATTGGCTATATAATACGTTATAGCAACCAATAGTTCGATAGTTTATATCAACATTTGCATAAAAGTTCACATAAGGTTCCAGTTCCTATCAAGTAACATACTATTTGGTCATTTGTAAGGAGATTTAAAAATATAAATACAAAGCACAGGTCCGTTCGTGTGTGGAGTACTGCAGCCACATTTGGGCTGGTGCTGCCAAGTGTCACCTGGCCACTTTGGATTCAGTGGAGAGACGTGCAAAGAGGCTGATTGGTGACCCTGATCTAACTCGAGTTGGTCTCCAAAGCCTAGAGCACAGGCGTAGAGTAGCCAGCCTTTCGGTGTTCTATAGGATGCATTTCGGGGAGTGTGCGATGGAATTGCATGATTTAATTCCCCCATCTCCGTTCCACCAGCGGACGACCCGTCGTACGGCTGGTTTCCACCCTTACGTTGTTAACACCTCTACGATCCGGACGAAGCGTTTCGCCTCCTCCTTTATACCGCGTACATCGAGGGACTGGAATAATTTGCCAGCGGCGGTGTTTCCGTCGGACTACAATTTGAGTGTCTTCAAGGCTAGAGTGAATAGGCTCTTAATAAACTAGTGCGCTTTACCATCAACGATTGCGTCACTGCTTACCATCAGGCGGGATTGCGGTCAAGCGCTAGTTTATAATATATAAAAAAAAATAAAAAAAAAAATACATAAATCTTATTAGAAATTTACGTAACTTGAAAATGTGATTTTTTGTTTATGGTGATATGAACCAAAAATTAGGGTTCAATGAAGGGTTTGGTCTAAAAACAGTTTTACAAAAAGTTTTGAGTTGATAGGATTTTTAGTTTTCGAGATATTAGCAAATGTGTGTAATAAAAACCCTTATCTAACTTCGATTATTTTAAATGATCGATTATCTTCCTGTAAATATTTTATTTCTATAAGTGATGTTTTAAACTTAAAGTATGCTGTCGGGAAGCCGATAGACGCGGGCTGCCCAAGACCGGTCATTGTGGAAAGCCTCTGGGGGAGGCCTTTGCCCAGTAGTGGACCTCTATAGGCTGAAGAAGATCGGTAAATCAACAGTCGACGCGGCGCTTTCTGTCAGAAGAACCGTTAACCAGTCGGAACACAAGTACGTGATTGGTATCTTTTTGGATATTTCTGGGGCTTTTGATAACGCTTGGTGGCCTATGCTGTTGTTAAAATTAAAAAACCGCGGTTGCTATAGAAACATATATAATCTCGTTTACTCGTACTTTATAAACGGTTCCGCGGTACTTAAGCTCGGTCATTTTTCTAGTACTAAAGCACTAACCATGGGATGTCCTCAGGGTTCAGTTGTCGGTCCTTATTTATGGAATTTGGGTTTTGATGATTTTCTCGCGATCCCGCTTCCTTGCGGCTGTTCACTTACTGGTTACGCGGACGATGGCCTACTGCTCATTCAATCAAGTACCCGAGCCGGACTTGAGAACTTGGCCCATACTTGCCTAAATCTAATATCTCAGTGGGGTGATCGTAACCGCCTAGCGTTTGCGCCGCATAAAACCTATCAACTTCTACTAAAAGGTAATCTTAAATCATTGCCTACTATTAAATTTAATAACGTTCCCGTTAAAAAACAGCAATCCGTATGCTACCTTGGTATGGTCTTAGAAAGGAATTTTTCATTTATCGAACATATAAAAATAGTTGGCGAAAAAGCTAAAAGGAACTTTTATGCCCTAACTAGAATATCCAAAGCAACTTGGGGTCTATCATTCCTAACTTTAAAAACTATATATGGAGCTACCTACTTAGGATGTATGTGCTACGGTGCACCTGTTTGGGCCGATAGGGCCAGCATAGGGGCGGCGCGACGTAAACTGCTTCAAAGCCAACGTTTGGCATTGATATTTTTATGCAAGGCGTATAGAACAGTCAGTACTGAAGCCTTACCCGTTCTGGCAGGTGTACTTCCAGTCGATCTTGAAGTACAGCGACGTGCTTCAATGTACTACTCCGCGAGGGGGGAGGCCATGGATACTAACTTTGTTACACAACGCGACCTCAATAGAATTTCTAGATTATTTAAACCTCAGACTGACGTCTGGGAGGACCTCTTATCCGAATGGCAAAGTAGGTGGGATAATTCCATCAAGGGCCGGCACCTCCATCTGTTCTTTCCATCCGTTGGCGATCGGCTGGCTAAGACATGGCTGGAGGTTGACCACTGCGTTGCCCAATTTCTCACAGGTCATGGCAACTTTAAAAGTAAACTGTATTCTTTTAAACTTGTTCCTTCGCCTTTGTGTCAGTGTTCTACATCGAACTGTGAATTTGAACAGTCCGCACATCACATCTTGTGGGAGTGTATTCTTTGGCAGAATGAACGCAATGTTATGTTGGATAGTGTACAAGTTACATCCGGAGTTGTTTATTATACGGACCTTGTTGAAACTAGAACTAATTTCCGTGCGTTCAGGCGCTTTTGCCATACCTATTATTGGAATCAATTGTAACAGCAAATACCTACTTAGGACCCATTAACTTGATCAAATGTTATTCCGTGGTGCTTGGCAATCTGGGCTTCTCCCAGTTGCAATAATGTCCCTTTGTGCCGATTGGCCTAGTTCTATTCTGTCTCCTGCTTATTATGGAGGGAAGTGGAAAAAATATCTTTTTTCTTACTCCTCCGCTATTCTTTTCTGATTAATTTCGTTGCGGGACCCAAGACAGTTGAAACATTTCTCCGGGACTCGTCGAGCTTCATTGCTCGGCGTTTTTCTGGCGGTCTCCACTGTTGATTCTGGCTTTCAGGAGTTGCAGTGGGTTGGGAACAGTGTGGCGGGTTTTGTCCCAATAAAAAAAAAAAAAAAAAAAGGCTGAAGAAGATAGAAATGGTGAAGAAGAAGGAAATGGTGTCATTTTTAACCGACTTCAAAAAGGAGGAGGTTACTCAATTCGACCGTATATATGCTTTTTTTTATGTTTGTTCGCGCATAACTTCGTCGTTTATGAACCGATTTTGATAATTCTTTTTCTGTTGGAAAGAAGACGTTCACAAGGTGGTGGAAGACCAGAGAAAACAAGGGACAACAAAGAAACCTTTCAAAAATTGCGGGGGCGACTAGTGCATTTCTTAGCATTTTCATTAAGTATTTTAAAGCACTACAATTTAATACAGGTCTGGAGTAGATCTGATGATGGAGCCGGGAGACAGTCGAAGGAACTCCTCAACAATTCACAGCAGCTACCTTGTGTTTGGGCTCGATTAATTTGTATTGATAAGAACTTTACACCTAGATGGGTTGTGACTGTCATAAGAGCTCTCATGATGAAGACAAAGGCCAGTTCCGGAAACTCCTCAACGGTTTACAGTAGCTACTTTGTAGTTGGACTTCATTAATCTATATTGATGAGACCTTTGCACCCATTGGGTTAAAATAATGGTCTGCAGTAAATTTGATGATGAAGACCACAGGCAGTTGAGGGAATACTAAGGTACGGGTAAAAATTAAAGTAAACAAAATTACGTCGTTTCCCAACTATATTTGCGTCAGCTTCCAGTTTGACCGGATGCAACTGAATACATAGTACTTTTAACAACTAAAAAGTGTAAAATAAAAACTTTTTTACAAAAAAACAACCGACTTCCAAAAACCACTACAAAGTGAAAAATAACTAATTTCGGAAGTCGGTGTCTTTGGTTTTGTATATTCGTTTTTTGATACCGACTTCCGAAATTACTTATTTTTCACTTTGTAGTGGTTTTTGGAAGTCGGTTTTTTTTTTGTAAAATAGTTATTTACTAAGTTTAAGGAATTCAAAAACTATGTAAGTGATGAATTCTGTCGATGATTTTATATAATTTCATGGTCCATCTCATTGTCTATAAACATTGCACCCTGCGTCTCGGCCAATCAAGGCAAAAGGACGAAATGTCATTGTATAAAGTGTAGAGGACGCATTGGATGCACTATATTCTAAACGGAATTTCTTATAATTTTAGCAAAGCAAATACAAATAGGTAAACGTATTTTTTTTTTTTTTTGTACCTTGATGCAATAATATCATGAATGTTTAGAATGTCAGAGTTATAAGTAAATTTTTCTGTTTTTTACAAATAATATTGTAATAAAATTTTTCGACTTACTGATGGAGAGATATACCCACCTCCTCGCTCTATACTTGAGGTCTGACTTTTGCCTTCCATGTTATAATAACACAATACGGCCATTTAAAAAAAAAAGTTGATAATATTTCAACAAGATCACAAAAGTTGAAAGAATATCCGATTCATGTAAAAAAAAGTCGAACTTCGAATTTTTTTCTTGTACTACATACTTAATTTTGCAATGAAACTAATTGGACGCTTTATATACGGATATTGGTCGTCTAGTGTACGACTACGCACCCTCTATTCTTTCTTTTAATTCCTTGACAAAAATCTCTAACAATGTTGCCAGGGTTAATTAAAATATATGTTATATCTTTTTTCAGCTCAAAATATCACCAAAACCTCAACAAGTCTCAAGCTGTTTCATCGAAGGGCGACGCATAGTTAATATTGCTTATTTTTATTCAGAACTAAAGAAGCGCCAAGCGCGGAGTTATAGATAGTGGTTTAGAATCTGTAGATATTGTTGGAGAACGACAAGTGGGACTACATTCCCTATTTAAATGCCGTATGTGTATGGAAACATTTTGCATAGAGAAATGAAAATCCTACAGAAATCAATATCAGCTGTGCAGTTGTAGGAATAATAGCAATAGGAAGTAGCCATTATCAACTGCAAAAACTTTCTGCAGCTTTAGATTTGCCTATAATCTCGCATGTGAGTTATCGGATCGAAGAATTAAAATTTATAGATGTTTAAAATAACTCGTGTTTTATTTGAAACCTCATTGCGACGGAGTACAGTCCATCCGACGTCACTGACACAGTATAAATAAAGTACTATGTCTTCATGGAAAACGGCCGAAACTACGCGCTTTGTAATCTCATGCTATACCTATTAGATAGCACGGTTAGAGCAGAGGTTAAGCTACTGACTGCTGCGCTGCGTGTCGCGGGTTCGATTCCCGCGCGGAACAAATATTTGTATGACCTACAGGTAGTTGTTCCAGGTGTGGCTTTTTGTGTATGTGAATTTATATGTTTGTAAACGCACCCACGATATAGGAGTAATAACTAGTGTGGGGCAATGTTTTTTTTTCTTTTTTAATAAAAATATCACAGAGTTCCTAGTGCGAGTTTGTTTTACGTTAACGCGTTAGATAGCACGGTTAGAGCAGAGGTTAAGCTACTGACTGCTGCGCTGCGTGTCGCGGGTTCGATTCCCGCGCGGAACAAATATTTGTATGACCTACAGGTAGTTGTTCCAGGTGTGGCTTTTTGTGTATGTGAATTTATATGTTTGTAAACGCACCCACGATATAGGAGTAATAACTAGTGTGGGGCAATGTTTTTTTTTTTTTAATAAAAATATCACAGAGTTCCTAGTGCGAGTTTGTTTTACGTTAACGCGATGGACTCGTTTATGTCGTTTGCACTAGTAATACTACTAGTATTTAATACAAGGATACTGCAAAGACACGATACCTTACCTACTTGCTCTACTCATTTACTGAAAAGTAGTGAAAAAAAATTCAAATATTTTAATATTTTGTATCGATAGATATTACCATCTACCATGCATTTTTATATTAATATATTATTGTTTGATGTTACCATTTATCGATACAAAATATACATATATCGGTCTTGCATCCATACCCCCATCTAAAACCGTAGGCACAAATGGCGACCTACACGCGGCGTGTCTGCGCCTCTGGATATTCTTTGATCGTCGTTTTAGTTTAGCGCGCCACCGAGCGCATTTTACGAATTCGGGAGTACGGCGTTTAGCTCCGCCCACATGCACAAGGTCATTGAGACTAATAAACACCTTAAAGTTGTTAACGATGAAAATATTGAAACGTAATTAATACTAAGTTTTCACTTCTGCCAGTCCCGGAGTGCAACCCGTTGTTTTAGGATAGATAATTATAACGATTGTTGTAGAGCTTCTCTATACCTAAACAACATTTGACCTAAAATTATTTTCAGGTAACAAAACACTGATGATCGGGAGCCCCGACAAGTGATAGGGCAACGTAAAGTTGACCAGGCGTAAAACATTCTTTTCGTAAATCAATTACTACTAATTTAAATGTTAGGCCGTGGAATTTGTTTATCGTTAGTGCGAAAGAAATTTATACTGGAAATTTTAGCATTTTGAAGGGTATAGGCAAATCAGTAGGAATCATGGGTATTCGTGGTATATGAGCTAATTCACCAGCTGCAGGGCCGGTGATAATCTTCGCTACTATTAAATTATCTTTTGCTCCTTTATAAGAAGTCTCGTGCCATTACGCATGTTCATCATCATCAGCCTCTACTCGTCCATTGCTGGACATAGGCCTCCTTCATGGCACGCCAACAATCTCGAACCTGAGCAGTTCTCCGCCAGCTACTACCAGTCACCTTTTTGATGTCGTCGCTCCATCTCACCCAAGGGCATTACGCATGTTAGGAGGGCTGAAATTTCTGAGAAGCATTATCGATGTGCCAACTTTTAACGACAGTTCATGAGGTGGATCCCAATAAAAATTAAAAAGTCGACGTAAATTGGCGGGATACTAATCTGTTATGTATCTATGAAGAAATTCAAAAATAGGTAATAATCTTTTATACTTACTAAGATTTGAATATTAAAAATGAATTCAAGCGATTGTGAAATATTGACACCAGATTCAATTAAAGACGAGGCAAATTGTGTTATCGAAAATCTTTTGCTAGAAATCTATTTGACAATTAATTTCAAATAAGTACTACTACTATCAATACATAGTTTAATTATTAGTTTTATTTTCCTCATATTTGAAATGCAAGTAGAGTGTTTAACACTGGTAAAAGAAACAATTTCTACTCGGACTATAGCCGTCTAAATCCACGGGGATTGTTTTTTTTTTTTTTCTATAGGTACCTAATTACAAACTAGCGCTTAACAGCATTCCCGTTTGATTTTAAGCAGTGATGCAATCATTGAAAAAGCGCGCTAGTTTATTAAGAGCCTATTCACTCAAAAAAAACTTAGTGAATAGGAAGGAAGACGGCAGTTGAGCGAGGTAAGGCAATGTGAAACCCAACAACACGACCAACGATGCTACGCCAGAGGGAGATTGATCTGGAGACCCTCCTGAGACCAAAATTCCGACACAACAACATTTTGCGCATCGTACCCGGCACACATCGCAATACAACTGCTCAGACCCGTCCTCCGTAGGTACGGCTTCACCAGACATCATGCCGGAACATAAGTAACGCAATGAATGTTTTGAACTGTCAAAATGAAAGGAAGAGGAAGGCAAAGGAGGAGGCGACGTGAGGGAGCGGGAATCTCAGCGCAATCACGCCTCTAGCCGCCGCAGGAGACGCCCTGGTCGGGAGACCAGGTTCCCAGCCACCGTGGGCGCGGGCTGGCGGGCGGAGAGCAGTGGAGCAGATAATTCTTTAATGAAATAACCCCAATAATCACACTATTATTATAAAGGCCAAGTTTGAAGGTGCGTTTGCTTCTTCACGTTCAAACGGCTGGACAATTTTGATTAAATTTGCCATCGACGTAGCCGACACCCTGAATTTAAACTTATGCGGGTGAAACCGCGTGGTGCTGTTAGTTAATTAATATAAATTAAAGAAATTGATACTTGAATTGACAATGCGCAATTCTTAGATGTTGTGTAACTAACTCTAGACCAAATAAAACGAACCACTTAAGGAGATAAAATACGTTTATTTCTTAAAATTTGTCAATAACCCATACGCTGTCATTACAACCGATATCCTCCGTCACTTGTAATCTATGCATGTTCTTATCTTAGTCAATAGACATAACAATATGTACGATCGCTACATACATTCACAAAACAGAAATGTGGGAAAGGTTCTTTCACGCATTTACTCAATACAAGGTATATTGGTTAGGTTATTGGTTAGCGCAACTAACACACTTGGTACCCAGTAATGTAAGCCAGTAATGTAACCCAGTAATTTAAGCCAGTGATGAAAACCAGTAATTTAAGCCAGTGATGAAAACCAGTAATTTAAGCCAGTGATGTTCCAGTAATTTAAGCCAGTAATGCTGCAGTAATTGTAATGCTAAGCACTAGTTTATAAGCGAATTTACATCACAGAAAATTAAGTATATTAATTAGTTTTGTTATTCTGACTCATCATGGTGTGGGGAGACTTTTTCCCAGCAGTGGGACGATCTAAGCGCTCAGAAACACACAATGCATAAGCCAGCCATAAATATATTCTCTATTACGTCTGTTGCCTGGCAGTCAACGTATTAAGTAGGGTCAATAATTTTTGGTGGTTACAAAGTGACCCTTCCCACGCTTATATTCCGATCATATATTGTTTAGACAAGAAATATTATAGCATTAAATGCCTTATATAATTATGTATATGCCTTATATAGTCTAAGTTAATTCTAATGTCACCAGGACTTGATCAGTTTAAGCTAACACTTGAGGCCTAGCGTAGTGCCAATCCACGTTGAAGAGCTGATGTCGATTCCGATAAGGTATACGGAGAACTAACAATGATGACGCACAGATATCGGTATTTTAATTAATTTTGGAATGATAGCAGTTCTTCATATGTGTGTAGCTGAAAATGGTACTTTTACATGATACAGAGTAAGTTACTAACTACTCGATAATCATCAAATTCATTCATTTCGTTCGCGCTACTCAATCAAAGAAATGCCAGCAAAACTCTGAAGCAAAAAACCTTAAACATAAAAGTATCAACTAAAAAAGTACCATATAAAGCGTTGTCAACATGTCATCGACAGCTATTGTTCAGCTGTTTAACGCAGTTTGAAACCGCGTTTACAATGATATGCGATTACGAAAGGCCTCAAGCAGGAATTGGTTGTTCTAGACATTATACACATTTGGATAGTCAATTGAATCCTAGTATACTTAAACATGTAGCATCTTGTTTTGATGATCCCACGCTAAGTTGAAAAAATGTACATTTTAAAAGAAATTTCATATGGAATTATAATTTACCATATCCATCTATCCAAATACGTAAATATCTAAATTAATATCATTAAAACAAGTTTCTATACATGTTTTTACAGTAACCCTTATCATTTTTAAAGTTGCCCGTGGCCATTTAACGGCACAGAGCGAGAAAATAAAATCTTTTGCTTCACTCCTACTGTTTTTAAATAAATGTTTAATAATGCCATTGCTGCAACTACAGCAATGGCGTGTCGTTTTCTAAAATAATCAAAGTTTGATAAAAAATTGTATCGTCAGCTTGATCGAATATTCCTAGAACAGTCGCTATTGAAGCTGATTTACATGGTGCAATTTAATTGCCTATGGCTTCAATTTAATTGATGCAACAATAAAAGTTGCATTATCTAAACACCATTTACACAATGCAACTCATTTGTTGCATCAATTTTGTTGTATGCCATAGGCAATTAAATTGCACCGTGTAAATCAGCCTTTAAAAAATACATTGAAATGGTAATATTTGGGACTCGATTGACATATCTGTCAGTTTTGACCGGATTGTGATACAACACTAAAAGGGTATGTAAGATAAAATACAATATTTTCCATAAGAAAGCCTCTTGCTAAACTATTACAATTCACAAGTATATGCATATTTAAATGCTAAATTATAACTAACTGTAGATTTTTGCAGTTTTTACACTATCAATATAATAATAATAACATATTACAAACTACTAGTGACACCATATTCAATTATTATTTATTTATAATAATTATGTTTATACACCTAAACCGAAGGAGAAATTATTTAATAAACAGAAAAACATAAGAAAGTTGTTCACTCTAAGCTAGATCACAAGATTAAAGTAGGTACTTTTGCCGGCTTAAACAAAATGTCTTTAATTTTAAATATGTTTGGGATACACCTATAATACGAAGTATATATACCTATATACACATTTTCAAATGTAAATATATGTATGATTAAGCGATGAACAGTTTCTTTTTATATTATACTCGTTATGCACATAAATAATATTAGTTAAATCATAGAAAGTCATCCTAATGTTTTTTTTTTTATTATTTTATTATTTTCGAGGTGCAACAAGCCTGTCGTTTCCAATATTCTACATTTGGAAACTCCTGAACTAATCTCTTGATATATGTATTTACAGTCACCTACATTTTATTGTTTTATTCTATTTACTGTATCCAAAAAGTACTTTTTCTTCTAAAAACTCGCGAACGGATTTAACTTGTAGAACCTTATAATAGAGGGCTAAATACTGTTAAAATGCCTTCCCGATACACCAGAAGAGGCTTTGAATTAATCGCTCATAATTATTAAAATTGAGTTTCATATAACATCAAATATTGTGTATATTTTCCTATACAAAATTTATTTTAATACAATTATTTTAACTATATAACTGCCAGCCGTTGCACCCGCTTTTAAATTCGCTATGGTTTTATAACAATATTTGTTATAATCGCACTATTTCCCTTGAAAGATTTAACAGAGCTTCAAGTATTGCTTTGTAATATTAATTGCATTTACTTTAAACTCTGCGCGTCCCAGTTTAGGATAAACACCGTGAAGATATATGAAAACCTATATAGATTTATTTTTTATACTAACGCACTGTGTCTATACCGACAGGCGTTGCAAATTGAAAAAAGTATTAAGAAATGGTGTGACAGACAACTGATGAGTGCTAGAGTACCAATCTTCTTTCTGTGGCACTAGTGAAATGCGAATAGCCGCACTCCAACTCTGGTGTTATTCGTCGATATTACCGAATATAAAAGTGCTTCCTATATCCAATCGACAAAAATGTACCTACATTAAATTTATACATTTTATTTCTACGAGTTGGACTCGCAAGTACGTGGTAAATTTTCTTATCTAACCTTGGACTATTTTATAAAGATTTGTGTGAAGATGGCTTGGGGAACGTCAATATAAGCGAAAGAAAATAACAAATTACTAATATTTATCAATATACATGAGGACAAATTTGGACCAACACAACACTGGGTGCATGTGTAAATAATAAATTACCTAATCTATTCAAATAATTCAATTGCAGGTATTTCAAAATCAAATAATCTCGTATATTTTTTTTTAACATACAGATTTTTGTAAATTCATAGTTAATACATTTCAATGAATTAACTATGAACCATAAGATGGACGAGGACAATGAACCCCGACCAAAATTCGTTCTACTCTGGACACCGGCCTGCATGATACTATCTATACTCGCAGCTAGGGATCGTAACAGATGGCGAACTATTGTAAAGAAGATAATTCCACAGGCACACCACAACCTTTAGTAATGAGGAGAACGACTTGAGGAGGAGGAGAAACTCTTAAACCCCAACGCCCAACAGAGGTTGAACGCGACCGTTCTGTCAAGAACGAAACGAAGAAGAACAAGAAGAATTCTTAAGCAAAACATGATACATCTTTATATACTTCAATAACACTTATGTATACCATGTTTGACGCAAATAAATTACCTTATCTTAGTTAAAACAGATCGTGTTGGTGATTAATATAAATGACAGTCATTTTTTTTTATATTCTAAGTTCCGATATATTTCTAAAGGCTTATGTTTAACTTACCACCAGATATAGTAACAAATAGCAGACAAAAACAGTAAATGATCACCAAAATGAAACTCGCATTTTAATGTAAAATTATAACCAAAGTTTTAACACTTTGCTATCCTATTTAAGTAAAATGACTCCCAAGTAAATCATGAGTAACCCCAAAATAGTAAATGATCACCAAAATTATACCAGCGTTTTAATATAAAATTATAACCAAAGTTTTTAAATTCTGCTATCCAATAAATCATTGTTATCCCAAAAGTAGTAAATGATCACCAAAATTATACCAGCGTTTTTATTGGCGCTTCGCCGGCCGCTGGCGCGGCACGCTCGTTACGCTCGCTCGGCTCGCGCCGCTGTTTTGGTCACAGTTCTAACCTAACCTATGGGTGGACAAACGATGACTGACGTGTCATTTTATAAAATAAACAAAACTCTGATCTGATTTCTGATTTTATGGCAATCACAGTGATTTATTTAGGCAAAAATAGTACATTAATTTGGTCGTCAAGATTTGGTAATCATTTACTAAATTTGGTGGTCGAACAATTTAAAGTGGAGTCGTGAAGAAAATAGCTGGTACTATTGTATTTTTAGACTTTATTTTTCTGGTGTTAAGTAGATATTTTTGGTTAGAAAACTAAGGGTATCAAAGCATTTTATGGTGGTCATTATATTTATCCCCATTTCTAAATAATCGTGTGACAATAATTGCCGTTCCCCAAGCTAGATAAAAGTAATATTTATGCAATATTTGATCAATTTTTTTATAATTTATAATTGCCGTCCAATATCCGTCCAAAAAAAGTAAATTTATCATCATTGCACTCACCTTTAGATACAAATGCCAGCCTCAGAAATATTCTGTTTTAATCTCGAGATTCTAGTCTATTTAACTTTTGAATTTTTGGCGTTTTAAAACTTAATATAGTCAATGTACACATTTCATATAATATTTAATTTTCCCATATTAATTGCTATAGACCCTAAGTTTTTACACACACATTTCTTTATAATATATACATATTATACGTGTATATACAATATATAAAGAAAATCCTGTCCGACCCATAAGGATAATAAAGGTTAGGTAAACACTAGACCAAATATAATATAAAAATTTACATAATCATCATAGTAACAATACCAATGAATTTTGAAATAATTTTTTTCCCGGGAATTAATTCCAATTTCCCCGAAATTTGGTATTTTTAAAAAAGTGACAACACCGGTATTATTATGAGCGAATAGCGACGCGACCACGTCACAGGTGCCGCGTGCCGTGCCCCCGCCGCCCACGGAAGGGTTGCTTACCGCACATGTATTAATTTACCTCTTTTTGCGAAATAATATTTATTTTTAGGGGGATGTTTTTTTAAGTTTAGCCCGTCTTTGTACCCATTAGTAGAAGCAGTTATCGATACCTAACAATACCTTCACGGATCGGACAGGGTTTTCTTTACATATTGTATATAAGCATGGAAATACTTGAATATTTTCGAAGCTGGCAACCCAGTACTGCGTGCGTAATATACAAAAGAAGAACATAAGATAAGGATCTGTACACACGACAGGAATACTCCACAGTACGTGAAATACTCGAGCACAGTCCAGCCAATGAAGCCTCAGTGCTTGTCTGTATACGAAGATTGACCTATGACTGAGCTTAATCTTATATTTCGAGTTCAAGCTACTGTTTCGACAAAGTTACAGTTATAGATAATGAATATTTTTTTTACAAAGTCTTGTTAGAAGGCTCTTACAGTTTTCAAAGTATCCAACTGCTTATGACCTCAGCGGTCATGCAGTAGCGAGTAGCATCCGCTTAGAAGTCAGGGGCAAACTCGCTTAGTACAAATATCGTTTACACACTTGTGATATATATGTAATATGCAAACTGTGCACAGCACCTGGCTCACAGCGCACGAAAAGCGTATATTTAATATATAGTCAAAATTATACATTTATCCGGCTAACGTTACCATCGTTACCTCACTCGTTATTCCTTCACCTTAAAGCTCATTCGCGTCTTACTGCACAAAGTTTACAACTTAAACGAGTACAAATTAAAACTACACTAATACTAGACTGTCTTGTTCAACATGTCAATTGTTCAAAGTCCGTATCACTATTATTGCTACGATATTCTATGCGTCGACCAATGAGGGAAAGCAACTTGTCTTACTGCTGCCGAGCAATTTATTCAGTTCCAATTTCATCGAAGAAGTGTGTCTTTCTTAGCTTTGAAGCTAATTCTTGGATTTTTTAAGAAGAATTCGAAAGCAAACAGAAACTTCTAGTCAAACTGTAATTTATTACGAATCACGGGTCTCAAAGACCTATTACACATCAGCGTAGAATATTGCACCAGGTTACTACAATCAACAGAAACTACAGGATTGGTGTATTTTTGTGTCACTGGGAGTGCTCTGAGTGGCCGCGGGTGGGGAGGTGAGCGCGCCTCATGGTCGACACAGGCGCGGGGCGGGGCACGCGGCGGGGAGCGGGAGGCGCGCGGCGGGGCGCGGAGACCCGCGGCGGGGCGCGGGAGTAGGCGGCGCCGGTGTTGTGTGTTGTCAGGCGGTGCGGGGCGCGCACGTGCGGCGTGGCGCGTCAATAAGCGCGCCGGTCTTCAAGCTCCGACATCTGAAAATCACACGCCTGCTATCAGTAATACGGTAAGCGTGCAGAAAAAAGAGCACCATAAAATGATGGTGTGAGCTTGGATCGTTGACGACAAAAAATGTATGTCATAGAACACCAATTGTGACTTCAAATAGTGAATCGGCCTTAATTGATGACAGTAAGAAAACGGACCAAGGCTTTTATATAAACATAAGGGGAAAGCAAACTATGGAGTATTTTATCAGCCGACGTCAAGAGGTCCCAGTCTAGTTGCACCCCTAGACCAGAAAACCATTTCCCGTAATTAAAAATGTTCAAAATATAGTCAGAATCTAATTTCAGCGACAATAATGTGGAAAAATGACAGGTATATTTCACAAATTGAGACGGGATCAGACTATAATATTAAAATACTTCTGGTTAGCTTACAAACTAAGTCATGTTTCATCTCTCGCATTTGTAGTTGTTAGATCAGATCTGAATTATTAGAGTACAGCAGGTCCCCCAAATTTGTCTATTACAATAGCAACACTTTGACAACTTGTTTAATATCTAAGCATATACAACGTGTAACAAAAAGGGTATATACATACCAAGGGCATGGCATCTTTAGATGATATCAAACGATATCGGAAGGGTTTCAACTGAAAATAAAATACTCAAAAAATTGGTACCAAATTTTCGGTTTCGTGTGTTTCTTAAAATAAAATCATAACAAACGTGGCAGCACACTACATACGTTAATAACTACTCGTTACCCGTCACGTTACTTGCCAAAATTCGATAAATGTCTTCAATATCTCTGTTCGACTAGTATGATAGTAGCCTATCACAGGCGGTGTTTTTCCTCATAACTTCCTAACATAAAGAGATAGAATTAAAAAACCCTTCCAATATCGTTTGATCTCATGTAAAGATGCCATGCCTTTGCTATGTATATACCCTTTATGTTACATGTTGTATAGGAGCCTTTTAGCCTCGTAAAGGAATTTCAAATATTTTTTCTAGTTTTTTTTTTTAATAAATGTTCTTTCTTTATTTTATTCAATGAAAAATTCGGGCATAGCCGTGGTCTGGCGTGATGTCGTGTCGGACATGTGATGTGTACGTACGTTGGAGTGTCGCGGCCGCTTGTGTGGCGGGGCCGCCTCGCCCTCCCCCAGCAGCAGGTCGCCGCCCAGCTCCGCGCTGCCGCCGTAGTTGCCGCTGGAATATAAAGGGCTTGTTAACACATGATCCCAACAACAATGTTCGCAGTTCCGACACATGCTGATTGATTCGGTAAAAGCGATTCGTCGTGTTCCGGCTGATGTCTGTTGAAGCCGTACGGAGGACGGGTCTGAGCAGTTGCCGTGTGCCGGGTACGATGCGCCAAATGTTGTTGTGTCGGGAGTTTGGTCGTGAAGGGTCTCTAGATCAATATCCCTCTGGCGCAGCATCGTTGCGCGTTGGTCGTGTTGTCGTTTGCATCACCTCGCTCATCTGCCGTATATTCCTTTCTCCGTTTTTTTTTTTTTTTTAATAAATAGGCTTTATAAACTAGCGCGCTTAAACTTACTATTACCTTACCAACGTAGTTCGCGGGTGTCTGTGCAAGTCACACGTAATCGCGCCGTCTCTGTTAGAAATTCTAAAAGTGGTGTAAACTCCGCGTCTATTGTTATGAACTACACGTCATAATGTGCGTTAAATCTCTCAGTTAAACCCATGAGAAGCAATTATCGTTAAACAGTTTAGAACTCCCAAATTGATGAAAATAAAAAACTTTATAAGCATTACAAAATAAAAGAGTGGGTGGAAGTGTTTTTGTGTTAGTTTTTGTGACTTTGACAGTTCAATACACATGATCACTCCATATACCTAATATACTCGCAGATAATATAGATAACACATTTATTTGATGCAACAACAAAAGACACAATACAGGTAATACAGGAAAAAAATACATCAAGAAGGGTGATAAACAAATAGTACAAAAAAAAAATTAAAAAAAAATCAAATTCACCCATAGACAACACAGACATTTGAAACGGTTTCGAACACAACTTTGCGGCGTATGTCTCATGGTTGCACCAAATAGGAGTCCAGCTCAGCATGTGCCAGGTAGGATACCTGACGCTGGTATTCTGCTGAATCCCGTTAGTGACGCACGGATGCCAAGAAACGGTAAAAGATATAAACTAATGAACTTGAACACTGTGTGGTGCGTATTATAAATGTGCAAGTACCTGCCCAGGTCGATATTAATATTAGGAGTATTAATAAGAATTTTGATCAATTCATTATTATGCTGTCCATCACTAAAATAGTTACCGATGTCGTTGTGCTCAATGAGAGCTGCCTTAAAGCATCTGGATCTATTCTTTTTATGCAGGGATATACTTGTCACAAGACTGTAAAAAATGGATCACAAAATGATGGAGTCGTAGTTTGCATTAAATCATCCCTTCGATGTACAGTGCATGAACCTACTTTTCACGGCGCTAACTGGCTTGTTTGCACCATAGATAATACTGTCATCATCTGTTTGTATCGTTCCCCTGCATATTCTAATTTAGATATCTTTTATAATAGCTTAAGCAGTTTATCAGCTTCCTATGAATCACTCTCAAAATGTGGTTGTGATTGGTGACCTAAACGTAGACATAAAACCTAGTAACCATGACCGGAACTCCGATCATTATCTTACACATACTGCCACTCTTGGTCTGCTCCCAGCTCAATTTCCTCCTACCAGAGCAGGCAGCTGTTTGGATCATGTTCTGTTAAAAATTAAAAATGTAGCGTGTTTTGGTACTTCAGACATTCATCACCGACCACCTGCCAATCATCCTGGCCCTGAGGATCAAGGGTTGTTTATCCAAGAATATACAAAGTACATCCCTGCGTTACAATTTCCTAGCAATTCAAGAAGACCTTAAAAGCACTGATTGCAGGCCGGTGTTAAATGAAATCGATCCTAACTTGGCCGTAGAATTATTTGTGTTATGCTTCAAGAGGTTATTATCGCTTCATATACTCTATCCATACGTATCCCAAATAGGATTCGTGTTATTAAGCAATGGATGACTCAGGGCTTAGTTAGGCGTCACCACTGCGTCCAATGCGGGGGGGACACGGCGCAGCACACGCTCTCCGAGTGTGTAGCTTGGGAGGAGCAGCGCCGTGTCCTCACAAATGAAGTAGGAGGCGACCTGACGCTGCCGGCAGTAGTGCGGAGGATGGCCGGCAGCGCAGAGTCGTGGGACGCGGTGGTGTCCTTCTGCAAGGACGTGATGTCGCAGAAGGAAGCTGCGGAACGGGAGAGGGAGATCTCAACTCCCTTCCCGGGCCGCAGAAGACGTACCGGGCGCCGAAGAAGGGCGGATAACGCCCTCTTCCGCCCCCCATGAATGGGTCAAGGGGCGAGGGACATGGGGAAGTCTCCGCCCCCTATTCGATGGGCCCCGAGGCGGAGGCGCGCACGAGTGTCAGCGCGCGCCTCTGAGGCGATGCACGGGGTAGCTTAACACCCCACTACCCCGTGCCGGAGACGAGGCCCGGGCAGACCGGGCCAGCACGAGAGTGTGGGGCTGCGGAAGAATTTAGACTCCCGCGGCCCTACGCGCGCTCGTGATAGAAGAGACACCGGGGTGGTTTTAGTCAGTAAAAGTCTGACAGACCCCGTCGCCCACCCTAGGGCGGCGGACATCCTATGAGGATTTCCACCCCGAAAAAAAAAAAAAAAAGGGCTTAGTTAGATGTATACGCAACCGTGACAGGATGAATTACAGACTAAAAAAAGATCCTAATAATACGGTCCTCCAAGTCAGTTATAAGAGATATCGCAATTAATACTTTAATACTTTATTGAAAAAAACTAAGGCGAGCTCACGATAGAAGTGTATTGCGAATGGCTAGAAATAACCCTAAAGCTTGGCTGTAGGGTTATTTCTAGCCTTTATAGGAGAGCAATTAAAGCTATTACCATCGTCGTCAACCGCAATCTCCTGAAGAACTTCTCCATCTCACTGATGATCCTAAAGCTTCAGCAAACCATGTCAATTGCTTTTTTACCAATATTGGTACTACTAACTAGCCTCCCAAGTAACTCCTCTCCGAAGATCTTTTCATGATATTAGAATCCCTCCCCTTCCTCCTCCCTGCCAGTCCTTTGTCATACTGCCGGTGGACGTAACGCAAGTTGAAAGGCTAATTAGCACTTTGCGATCTGATTGTGCCACTGGCTATGATAACATATCAGCTAAAGTAATAAAACATTCAAAATCCATTCTATCATCACCCATCACGCATATCTTCAATCGTGCTATTGATACTGGGGTTTCTGGAGTCAAAAAAAAGCAATCGTGCACCCGATTTTCAAGAGTAGTACAGAGCCAACGAATCAGATTACCGTCCAATCTCCGTCTTAAGCTCCTTATCTACGGTTCTTGAAAGTATACTTAACAATTGCCTAGTTGCGTATCTCTCTAAGCACAAAATCATTGCTAACAATCAGTACGGATTTAGACCTGGAATCTCAACGGAGGATGCTGTTGTTGACCTTACTAGACCCTTAGTTAACAAACTGGAAAAAGGTATGAAATGCTACGGTATTTTCCTTGACTTATTCAAGGCATTCGACACGGTATCTACTCCCATCTTGATCTCGAAAATGAAAAGTGTTGGGATTCGGGCCTCGCACTGGACATTTTTAAGGATTATCTCTCCAATCGCACTCAACGGGTTAAAATCTGTTCTATAAGAAGTGATGACAGATTTATCAGCTTCGGTGTTCCGCAGGGTAGCATCCTCGGACCCACACTCTTTCTACTCTACATCAATGACCTGTGTCATGCACATATACAACATTGCGACATATTTACGTATGCCGATGACACAGCGTTGATAGTCTATGAATTATGATACTGACTGGGACAGTGCTAGAAGGAGGGCGGAACTTTCGCTCCGGTTTGTGATGGAGTGGCTGTCTGAGAATTTACTCACCCTTAACGTTACATAGACAAAGGTCATTAGATTTTCGTTACCCAACACTTCTAATCCTCCGCTGGAATCAGGTCTAATTAAAGCCCCTATTTATTCCGGTAAGGCAATTGCAGCTGCACATTTCTGTCCTTGGGCACAGACATAAAATATTTAGGGGTCCATATCGACTACAAACTTAGCTGGCAACCCCACATCGAAGCCTTATGAACAAGGATCAGAAAACTAATTTATATATTTAAGGAGCTTAGGCACTCAGCTGATCCCGATATAGCTTTGATGGTTTACCAGAGTCTTTACCAGTCCATTTTCTTATATTGTATCCCAGCTTGGGGTGGAACCTACAAAACCTCCTTGCTTAAAATCGAAAGAGCGCAAAGGGCCACCCACCACCATCGAACTTTATTCAGAGGCCAAAGTGCTGACAGTGAGACAGCTTTTTGTACTTCGCGCTACGTTGCGGAACCACTCCATCCTACATCTAGATCTCACTAAACTTAAAAGACGAAAAGGCACTCCTGTATGCGAAATAGTCCAATGCCGTTCCATGTTTGCCAGCCGACAGTATGCAGCGACTAGTTCTCGATTGTATAATAAAATTCAAAATTTATACCCATCTACTCCCGGACTAAACGGCAAGTTAAACTGAAACTTACAGATTGGTTGCAGCGAGAATCTTATTATGTACTATGGTCTCTTAAAGTATCAATCCAATACCTACTATATTTTATTTAAGGCGTATTTGTTTTTGTATATTTTTTTTTGTATTTGCTTTACCTGTACTTGTGTTCATATAAGTACTTGCATGTCACCTTATACCACTTGTGCGTCATACCTTGAGGAACCCTGGCTTCTAAAACACAAGCTTTTGTCCTAATTTAGGAGGCATCAGTTCGCCTTTTAAAATGACTCTCTGTACAGACGTTTTAGATCCTGTGTACTTATGTGTGTTTTTAAAGTATACTAATCATCATCATCATCCTTTTTATCGTCCCACTGCTGGGCACAGGTCTCCTCTTATACAGAGAAGGAAGTGTACTAATAAATAATAATTATCATTATTTAAAAAAGTTTTTTTTTTAATGATTATAATCTTGTGCTTGACCACAATCCCGCCTGATGATAAGCAGTGATGCAATCGGTGATGGTAAACTGCACTAGTTCATTATGAGCCTATACACCCTAGCTTTGAAGACACTTATATTGTAATCAGACGAGTAGGCCGCTGCAGAAAATTTGTTTGTCTCTCAATATGGGCGACGACACGATGCGAAATGTTTCGTCCAGGTCATAGTGGTGTTGATAACGTAAGTGGTTAAAAGTTCGTAATCTGCTAAATTCATAATGATCAATCAATTATCTCAGTCGTCTCGTAATGGCATGGTGATAGAATGACATTGCCGTATTGCCATTATTATAAAAAACGTTAATAGAAATGATTTGCTAAAAACTAATACTCAATTTGAACTTTTAATAATATGGTGTCG
This sequence comes from Sesamia nonagrioides, assembly GCA_017933935.1. Classification (NCBI taxonomy): domain Eukaryota; kingdom Metazoa; phylum Arthropoda; class Insecta; order Lepidoptera; family Noctuidae; genus Sesamia; species Sesamia nonagrioides. The sequence goes on along the minus strand of JADWQK010001264.1, from coordinate 396,243 downwards.
AGTGTCAGTGATTGATCACTGGAAAGACATAATGACGCCATTTTGTTAGTAGATTACGAACTTCAAAATCGATCATTATAAGATCACTGATAGACCATTCTGACAATATTGTAATAGCAGACTAGGTAGTAAATCAAATCATTTAATTCATCATTTCTTTCTAAAATCATTCATTTCAAAAATCATTTCGAAAATCATTTATTTCAAATAAACCAGTTACAGGCACTTTTGAATTGTCAGAAGGTCGATCAGTCAATAAGATGAAGCTAGTCGCCCATTCCAAAGAGTAGGTACCTATGGAGAAGAACGGGCAAGAAACTCCATGGACACTCTTTTAAATTTTCTAGCAATTGTTACAAATATTTGATTACATCATTCATGTTGAAATCAACCGTGTGAGAACGATGCAGAAATATATTGTACGCTGAGAGCGTCCATTATGGAAAACACACAAAAATCAATTCAGAAATTAAAATACGCCGTGGCAGCTAAGAGATGACCAGTCTCCTCTGACGGCGTCCGTTCACGAACATGACGTATGGATCAGCATCATTAAGCTCAACCATATTGAAGGGAACCCAATAACCCAACACACACGCCACCATCAGCGAGACATTTGAGTGAGCATGACATACTCTCAACAGCCAGAGCACAATCAAGTTAATAAAAAAGACTAACCCAACAAATAAATGCCTTACAGCACATTCGTACATTGTGCTCACATGTTTGCCATGCAATTATACAATACTAAGAAATATAGTCCCTGATAATAGAACGGTGGCAGTGGAAATGAAATGAAATGAAAATGAAATGAAATCGTTTATTATGCAAGTAGGATCACTGATCACTTTTACACGTCATATTTTTTTAAACTAGCTGGAGCATGCATTTCCTAATTGACTACCTCTGAAAAGAAAAGCCGAAACAAACTCAGGAATCATCGTCTTTTTGCATGCTTTTTATTAGCTTCACTTGTATGTTTGCTTGCTTGTTTGCTTGCTTGTTTGTTTCTTTGTCCGTCTCTAAATCTTTCGTCTACGAGTGGGCGGCTCATAACTGTAAAATGTCCCACCGTTTTCAGTACGTTCATTGGCCGAGCGGTATTAATTTGTATAGGCTAAGTATTTAGTTTAGATTTAGTTACTTGGGTATAAATGTTCTCTTTCACCATGAAGGTTTTACCATGGTTGTTGTTAGCCGTGCACATATACATTGTGTTAGTGTGCGTAACCTCGGGAGCGCTCAGTCACGATCGCAACGCGGTCCGAGTCACTAGTGTATTGTATTCCGCGCAAGATGTCTACACAAAGTACCGTTAGCAAGGCAAAAAAAGAAAGCATGCCGTTTTTAAAAATGATTAACACAGGTACTCGTTATATAATGGCGCAAGCGGGAACAAAGGATGGGTTTATTGAAAATGTCTCTTTGGTTTACAAGGCTAACTCTACAGCTGGCGATTACCATGCGAATATGAGCTACGGTAATTATATTAAATGGCTCAACGAAAAACTTTTACCCAATTTACCTGAACGCTCTGTTATTGTCCTACAGAATGCTTCTTACCAAGAACAATCACTTATTAAATTAGAATTGTATGATATAATAAAAAAAAAACACAAAGACAAACACATAAGATACAAAGTCGATCACTTTATTAAGAGCAGGTGTTTTGATGTCATTCGCCTTCCCACTATCACCCATAATTAAAATTGAAAACATTTGGGGAATTGTAAAAAATTATACTGATTCAAAGAATATTGAGCAAAATATGACTAGCACGGACAAAGTTAACAACGAAACGTGCATAAAACCTGTAGTCATGTCGAAAAAAATAGAAAAAGAATACTTGAAATACTGTGACCAAGATTTTGAAATCGTTATTGATCTGCAAAATGATTCGGAGGACAGCGAATCAGAATACGAAAATCAAGTATCTGACATTGATTAAAAATGACGATCAATAATGACCAAAGTGGTCATTATTGTTCTTTGTTTTTTTTTTTACTATATAAAAATGTATAATAATTTACGTTCACTTGTTTTGTTTCTATCAAGCAATTTACCATATTTACTCCCTATAAATAAAAGGTTGATAAATATTTAAATAGCTAAATAATCATCCATACTAATATTATAAATGCGAAAGTAACTCTGTATGTCTGTCTGTTACGCTTTCCCGCCTAAACCTCTCAACCGATTTTGATGAAATTTGGCACAGACAATCTTTGGACCCTGAGAAAAAACATAGGCTACCTGTTATCCCGGAAAAATTTGATATTCCCGAGGGAAATCTAAAAAGCGCGATATAACCGAACACCACGCGGGCGAAGACGCGGGCGGAAAGCATACGATCTTTAGACCCTGAGAAAGGACATAGGCTACCTTTTATCCCGGAAAAATGTGATGTTCCCGAGGGAAATCTAAAAAGCGCGATATAACCGAAATTTACGCGGGCGAAGCCGCGGGCGGAAAGCTAGTTATATTAAAGATCAAAAATTAAAACAATTTAAAAATGCGTTTCAAACTTCTAGGCTAACGCTCCCTCAGTTTACACACACAAAGCAACTATCTGTATACGCCACTACTACAACCAAAGTCAAATCTTCATCGTGAGATAGAAATACTATAACGCATCATTACGAATTTTAGCACTTGCTATTCTGTCTGTTGCAGATCAAGCAAAAGTTTAGTAAAAACAACTAAGCACCACTTAAGCGCGCGTGTTATCCGTATATAATTTTAAAAAAGAATATCGAACAAAAAAGTTGAAAATAAATATAGTTTAAAAAACTAAAAAGATATGGTTTTAAAGAATACCAAACTAAAAAGTTAAAAATAATTTTAAAACAAAAATACGACACAAAGCGTTGTGTCGTAATTTTTGTATATTAAGCGCCTCACGCTTTTTTCTCATTTATACTAATATTGTTTATATTTTATTGTCATAAATTCAATTTTAAAATTATTTTTAACTTTTTAGTTTGATATTCTTTAAAAGCATGACTTTTAGTTTTTTAAACTATATTTATTTCAAGTCCAGACATTAAAAATGGAAATGTTTATAGTAACAATATGTATGAATGAATCTGAATTAATGATATTATACATATAACGAATTTAGGACACTTACCCATAGTAAGGCGAGTGCTGGTGTATGACGACGTTGGCGGGCTCTTCCTCCTCCTGGATGGACACCAGGTTGCCGCCGGTCGTGCCCACCACGTACTTCTCTGGAACACATAACAACACAGCGTTAGTATATGAATAATGCAGCCTATTTAACATAAATTTTAAAACGGTTTGTCCAGGTATGCGATGACTGCCAAGGATCTCAAGGATGAAGTTGCATGAAATAAACAGAAAAATGATTCCTAGATGTTGGCATATTTATATGTTGTAGTAAATCGATCTTTAATGTTTGTGAAGATTAAAAGATAAAAAGTTAACAATGCAAAGATTTTATCTTTTTCATGGTACTTCTTTTTTAAAATTTACGTATTGCCATGCATAATAATTCCATAAGAGAAAGTTTACCTGCCATAATATAATTATAATGTGTGTGTATATACCGAAGACACGGTTTCTTTGGTTGATATCAAACGGTACGGAAGTCATGAGACAGAACACCGCGTGTGGTAGGCTACTACGGTATTAGAAGTGGAATATTACAGAAAAGATTTATAGGGAGATAGCATGTAACGTGTAATGTATAGTTATTGACGTACGTACATACGTAGTGCGGCAACACGTATACTATGATTTGAGTAAGATTTTTTTTTTTTTACAAATTATAAACCAGCGCTTGACCGCAATCCTGCCTGATGGTAAGCAGTGACGCAATCGTTGATGGTAAAGCGCACTAGTTTATTAAGAGCCTAGTTTTGAAGACACTCAAATTGTAGTCCGACGGAAACACCGCCGATAATATAATATAATATAAAATTCTTTATTCATACAGTAACCTTTGATTTTTTCTTAAAACTAGGATACATAGCTTGGCTAACTAAAGGTCGTTCTAATAATACAACCCTGACTCCTAAACTAGGTGATCCTGTGACTTAGGAGTCAGCTAGATATCGATATATCGAGAATTTGATATCACCGAAAGAAACAATGCCCTTGATATGTATATATGTATACCCTTTATGTTACACGTAGCGGACCCTAGACTCCAAAGCTAAAAAAGCTTTGGATGCGACTGGGATTAACGCCGAGATGATGATGATACCGTACGTTACACGTTCATATGGCCAGAGTGGCAATAACTAATTCTAGTTTGTTCCACGCCTACCTTCCCGCTCGCCGCCAGCTCCGTTGGTGACGACCGTGATCTGGTGACCCGCCATGACCAGCGCGCCGCCCGCCGAGCTGTACGCCAGTCCGTGACCTGCGGACGAACCTTACTATGTATTCACTCACCTTCATCCAACTCCTTCAATTTTTAACAAATTTTATGTTCTTACGAACACAGTATTTTCGAATCCACAGGTTTATAAAAATGTGTCGCCAACTATTGATATACAGTATGTTAACTAACAGAGGGCGTTCCCGTTAACCCGAAATAGTATAGCATACATACATGCTAAAAAAATATTTCCATTTGAAAACAAAATGTTTTAAATTTTTTTCCAATAAGAAAATATTCAATAAAAATTTTAAATTGACATGTAAAAGAAACACACTGTACACGCGAACATGAAAGACGGCAACGTCGCAATTTATTTATACATGACGACTACTATTTTGATTTAAAACAGGAGGTTTCAAATTTATTTCCAATTAGAATTTTTTTTTTATTCGGATTTTTTATGCTTATTTTTCTATGCTGATATTTTTATTTTAATCTATTAATGATATATATTAACGAGTTTAAAGGGAACGCCCTCTGTTATTTAACATACTGTATAAGTGCTGGTAACTGTACTGAAATGTAAAACATATTTATTTATTTAAGGTTCACCAACAGTTGCGACAGATATTTTTACATATTACATATACATACAAAATATTGTGACTTAAATTTTGTAATTTAATCAAGACTTAAATTAATATACCTATATTCTGACTAGAATGGATTCGAAATAGAATTAATATTAATGACGTTTGACAAATGTCGATATTGAATCAGCATGGACGTCAACCAGGTCGCTGCGTTCTTTTATCAGTATGCACATGCGATGTACAGATGACAGCACATCAAGCTACTACAATCTGTCAGATTTCCTTATTAGATTTTCAACTTTATCTCTAAAGCATTAAGGCTCAAGGTTGATTAGGAATATCTGACAGTTTGGGGTAGCTTGACCTGCTGTCGTCCGACCATGTGAATAAGCACCAGACACTGTGTGGAATAGATTGACATATACCTACATATAATTGATGAGTACTTACCCGGAGAGCCGGGTGCGCTCTGGCTGACACCGCTGCGCTGCGGGAACAGATACTGCGTCGACTGACTGTTATTGCTGCTCAATCGCTGCTGGCTCGACTAGGAATATATTATAATATTATATTATTAAAGTAAATATTTAGATGATTCTTTCACGCGATAACTACTGAACGGATTTGGATGCAATATGGCACACAAGTGCTTTATTAACAGGATTAACATGTGCTGTTATGTAACTACACTTCGATTTCACCGATATAGTACAAGATTTTACCTCACAGCTTGTTTTTGCTAGCAAAAAGCAGTGGTAATTGATACGTTGCCTAGCATGTGAAATTATACGGCAAACGTTGGAAGCCAGGGCTGTTCCTGATTTCATGGCTTTATCCGCGAAATGAAGGTAAGATTACGGACGTTACAACTGCTTTAGATCTAATATTAGCTGCTATTGAAAATGTATTATATGTATATAGTAATCCTGATTATAAATAACTAGCGGCCGCCAGCCACTTCGTTCGCGTGAAGTTGGTTATGCTCCGCTTCTATTTGTCGCAGCGTGATGTTATATAGCCTAAAGCCTTCCTGGATTAATGGGCTATCCAACGCAAAAAGAATTTTGCAAATCGGACCCGTAGTTCCCGAGATTAGCGCGTACAAACAAACTCTTCAGCTTTATATATTAGTATAGATTTGCGTAAAACAAAATTGGTTCAGCCGCTTGGGCGCAAAGAAGTAATAAACATCGTACACTGGCCCCAATTCCCTTGTTCAAAAACTAAACTAAATTTAGGTTAAATGTATCTTTTTCTTTTGTCCTTTTCTTAATGAAATAATTAAGAAAAGGACAAAAGATAAAATGATAGTTTAGACCTGTCAAATTAGTCCGCGCCTGGCGTAAATTGACGTATTTTTGGGCGCCATGTTTATAATCGCGTCTGAACTGTCTATGGATTTATCTAATTAGACGGGATTAAACTAAATTGTTATCTTCTATCCTTTTCTTAACGATATAGAAAGAATATTATGGACTTAACTTAAAGTCTCCTATCATACAGAGAAGGATTGAGCGTAATCACCACGCTTGCTCAATGCGGGTTGGCGATTTCAGACTTAGAAAGTCCAGGTTTCCTCAAGATATTTTCCTTCGCCTTCAGTCATATGTATATATATCTCTGTATGATAGGAGACCTGTGCCCAGCAGTGGGACGATAAAAAGGTTGTTGATGAATGTACGGACAAACGTACATTAGTTTTATAATTAATATACATATACATAATTAATTTGGATGACATAGCATAGCATCGATCATGCGCGACCTACATTTAATATTTCCTTATTCCATGTAAACCGCGTATGATCAGTGAATTAAAGATACTCGCTAGTAAAGGTCGTTTTATCTTGACAATATCCACCACTTCCTGCTAGCTGACACCATTTCATTTCAACATTGACATTCGTGTATCGTGGTCACACAACCCGTGCATATTGACATCTCGTGTACGCGATCACACAACCCCGTACATTTTGGTCCTTCGAGCCGGATAATTAAAAACTTAAAGTTAGTTTAGTTTGTGAACAAGAGAATCGGCACCACTCACAAACGTCCCCTTTAATAATATTATTGTGATAATAAAGTGACGGTTCTCACCTCCCTGGCGAGTGACGGGTCCTGTTCCTCCGGGGGAAACAGGTCAGGCGTAGGCTCGCGCGACAGCTCCTCGGGGGTCACCAGCCCCGACACCCCCACCTGCGACGGAGACGTCGGCGCGCTCCTGCAACCACGAGCGGGTGTCACACGTACCTACTGCTGGCAGGAGGATGTATCGAGGCGCTCTCTGGCGCAGGGAAGGAGAACGAATGTTGGAGGAACCACGTGAGCCATGACATGCTTACACAGGCAACTAAAGCACACAATTGTGACATAATACAAATTTGCCGCCTGTGTAAACTTATTTTAAATGAAAACCAGACACTACCTCCAGCTCACACATCTATAGTTGAGCCAAATTCGATAAAGAATAGAGGTAAACAAACCGTTGCTAGGCATCGAGTAGTTAACTCCTAAAAGACAGATGTAAACTGCATGTGTTATGTAGTTGATTTGAAAGTAATTAAAATACGCAAAATTGTATTGATAAACGCCTCAATTTTATTCATTGGTTGAATTCCAAAAAATGTGTTTAATGAAATCCAGGTATTTCATCCATCTTTCTTTTTCTGTAGGGCTATCACGTAAAATTAATGTCGAATTTTTAATGGTTTTTCGAAATACCAAGTTATTACGCATGTTATTTTAGTGATTCTATTGAAATATGCTGCAATAATAATTGTTAATAAATAGCTAGCATGTAAGAGTCGATAATAATGTAAATAACAGGAGATTTGTAAAAAGTGAGTTGTGATAACCCTAAATTGGTTTGTTTACCTCTATTCTTTATGGAGCTAAGCGATGGTATAGATCTGATTGGTTTAAGAGACATGAGATCTAAGATGTGAGCAGCCCAACCAGCCAACATTGGAGGTAATGTCGGCTTGGTACGTTAGTACAGTTTGACAGCCGGGGAAAGAAATTTCATCACACACATTAAATCGACCAGCCAAACTAAAAAGAGCATATGGTTACATCAGAATGCGCCTCGACACACCGCTGAATATCAACAGCATCTTTGATAAACAATTCCGGCCGTTACCTCTCTGTATATCCCAGATTTAAGGTAATATTCGTGATTGATTTACAACATCTGTTTCTGCTTAATACTAAGCTCGATCCTGTTCGGATATGGTTATGGTTTTTTCTTGACTTTCGATCTGGCAACCACTTTACTTGCAAAGCACCTGCCAAGAGAGGAAACTAATATACTGGTTCCTTTTTTAATCTAACTAAATACCTCGGGTTTTCTTAGAGAGAGCATATTTAACTGGTTGGTCGTTTTACCAGAGACCTTTGAATAAGCGCTTTCAATTTAAGCTGGTAGCAGCATGGTAAGCATTTCAAAACAAGAATATCTTGCGTAATTAGTATAATAATAGTTTATTATTTTAACAAGTAACATGATTGGAGGTTCCTCTTAAGCAGAAAAGTCCGTGTTGCGACTCCGCTCTTCCATAACTTAATTACATACTCTGTGCCTCTGAAAACAGCTGAAGCTGTTGGTTCCGGCTGTGATTTCCAGATCTTTGAGAGTCGCCAGAAGTCTGAAATATCAGTCTTACCAAGGGGCATCTTAGTAATTGGGTTGTGGAGTCAAATAGGCTGTCCCTCCTTATAAAATACTGGTGCTGCATGTGGTTACACTAGAAGCCAACCCCGATACATTTGGCAGAAGGCTAGCGAGATTAGTATGTCTCCAATTCAAGCTTAGGCCACAGTCACTCAAGTTTCCTTGCTTTACAAACGGATTAAAACCATTGGGCATTGATACTATATAGGAATCTGAAAAAATCCAAACTGTTTCATCTCCAACAGTAGGACCTAGCATACCTGGAGGAGAGTCCAAAGGGCGCACGAAACTGCACTCCGCGTGGGCGTCGCGGGCGGAACGCCAGCTCGATAAGCTTGCCCTCGCTCTGAGGGTCAATGCGCCAGAAGCTGCCTTTGCCTGGCTCTTCCTGACTGCGAGGGACTTTGATGAAGTATCTGGAAGTTGAGGAGGTAATTTGTGAATGGTATGTCAAGTTCCTTGCAAAAATATGGCCTAGTGCGAGTCGGACTCACGCACGGATGGTTCCGTTTACCTATCTATACAAAATTAAAAAAAAAAACTAGTATTTGTTGTTATAGCGGCAATAGAAATACATCATGTGTTAAAATTTCAACTGTCTGGCTGTCGCGGTTCATGAGATACAGCCTGGTGACAGACAGACAGAGGAGGCTTTGTAGTGGGGTTTCGTTTTTACTCTTTGGTTACGGAACCCTAATTTACCGTTTTAGAGAGCAGTAGTGATGAAATCATACAATACACCGTTACAGTAATGATTATTACTAATTTATGCACTACGAGATTGACTTTGTACATTTTACACTTGTACATTTCAGAAAAACGCCTCCTGTTGGACTTAATGTCATAGCACACTTACTGCTCCCAACCGGCTAGAAGAATTTAATTCAAATAAGAAAAATAAAATAAATGAAAAATTGTTGCGAAATATTGCACTTTAGATATATTGGCATCATAAATTAGCAGACAGCTCACTATCAGCAAGCTTACCGCCGTCAGACGCACTCAGTATCTACCAAGTAATCCGCTCCCTCGATCTTTCGCGCGTTGTGAATCGGGACATTGTAGAAAAGACGAGTTGCTTCAATAGAAACCGATCGCAAACTGTGTCAATCGCGAAAATCTAGAGTGGTCGACGGGTAGACAGCTGGGTGCCTGCTAGCTGTCGCCGCGTGGACTGCGAGTAGTCGTCTTAGTTTAGGGAGGTGTTGGGTGGGAGCGGTGTTGAAGCACAGTCGTTTAAGTGTGTACTTCGACCGATTCTGTACTTCTCGCCTCCAACAGGTTCCTGCGGCTTTAACAGGGTCGTCGGTCCACCTTGTGGGTAGCCTTCCAACACTTCTTCTCCCGGTACGCGGTCACTACTCCAGAACCTTTCAGCCGACACATAAGTGTGCACAGAGGCCGTGCAGGTATGAGCATGGGTATACTCCAAACACCTGAATATTACATACACATATGTCTTTAAAACACATACCTATTAAGGGATAAATTGTGACGAATAGAGTTCTGCCACCCCTTATCAGCAGTGCGGTAGTAGGGATAGTGCTTAGTAATATAGCTGTAGATGCCGCTGAGCGTGAGCTGCTTATCGAGCGCCGAGGCCACAGCCTGCACGATGAGCTGTGCATAGCTGTACGGAGGCTTGGCGTCGTCACGAGGTTCGCGACCCTCGCGTACGTCACGAACGTCACGCGTGCTTCCGTAACCGGAGTCCGAGTTTGAGGACGATGCCTGGAACAGTTTCTAAATGTTAACATAATAGTCTTTACATGTGGATGGTTAAACCTGTGAAGTTATTGTTTGATAAGAACAAAATATATTTATAGTATTTACCGAAGTAAAGTTGAACTGCAAGTTTGTAAAAGAGTAACAAAATTTAAATTTCATGGATATACACACATGGATGGACTTTAGTACGCTGCATTTGCTGTGTACTGTATAAGTGTTTTAGCCCCGAAATATTATTTGCTAAATCAAAATCAAAAATCATTTATTCAAGTTAGGCTGAGAATGAGAATCAGCACTTTTTGATCGTCAATATTACATAAGACAGTCCCCCCCAAAACATCCACCCTTCGCTACTTCCTGATGCTTTCGCTGGAAAGAAGTGGCGGAACAAACTCCCCAGCAGCACAGATCTGAGTCTCTTCATTTAAAAGAAACATGACTTTATACAATACTATGCATAGTAATGAACACAAGAAAACCCAACATAAAATTAAATTATTTACAATATGCCAGCTAGCCACACAAAAACATCAGCAAACAAAAAAAATCATTAAAATGGAAGTGTGAATAAGTACAAAGTTATTACCTGAATAAAAGCCCCAGGTATAAAGGGCGTGACAGCTCACATATTTCTACATTTTAAAAAAGTCAATTATACGATCTCCTTCAACGTGTCAGTAAGCTAGTGTTCGCTATCTCGCAATTTCCTTGCCTAATTGACAATTCTGGACTCAGAGTAATAATTTACTCTCATACATACGGCCAACTAAAAAACTCCCAAGACAATGTATGATAAGTTGTCTTGGGTGTTTTTCTGGTTGTTCACTATACCTACATTCTGGTACCTGTCATTATCCATTGCATGTTCCTGAGAAGTGCGCGAAGTTTCCCGATAAACATTCTTATCACTTTTTTAAGCGAATGGTCAGCGGTGGCAGCAGAAAGAGCTACAGCGCCCGATGTCAGCGTGTCGTCGGCCTGGTTAGGACAATGATATGGCAATTCTTGTTCAAATTGCAATGTATACTCACAGCTGTTCCATTCGAGTTTGGCTGGGCATGATCGGTTAAGGTCGCATAATGTGCCACGAGACCTAGAGCGACGAGACCTCAGGCCACGCTACCTAGATGGGTGTGTCTTCGGCCTGGTTAGGCCAATGCTATTGCAACATATACTCACAGCTGTTAAATTCGAGTTACAGGACACAGTACAGCCACGAGATATAGGTCAACGTATCTTCGATCTGATTAGGCCAATACAATATGCAATTGTTGTTCCAATTGCAATGTATACTCACAGCTGTTCCATTCGAGTTTGGCTGGGCATGATCGGTTAAGGTCGCATAATGTGCCACGAGACCTAGAGCGACGAGACCTCAGGCCACGCTACCTGGATGGGTGTCTTCGGCCTGGTTAGGCCAATGCTATTGCAACATATACTCACAGCTGTTAAATTCGAGTTACAGGACACAGTACAGCCACGAGATATAGGTCAACGTATCTTCGATCTGATTAGGCCAATACAATATGCAATTGTTGTTCCAATTGCAATGTATACTCACAGCTGTTCCATTCGAGTTTGGCCGCGCATGATCAGCGAGGGAGGCATAATGTGCCACGAGACCTAGGTCGGCGTGTCTTCGACCGGAGGAGCCGGCGCCGCGCGGCGACGTCGGACAACTGTTTGCTGCGCTTATTGTGCCTGGAACATTATACGAAAGGAATTAGTAGGTAAATCTTAGATATTTATTTACTGTCGTTATTCAAATTAAACAAATATCAACTTTGTTAGAATGCAAATTAGGTTCCATCACAGAATGCCCAGTGATATTGAGGAAATTATAAAACTGTTTGAAGTTGTAGTCTATACCGGACTTTATTGTGTAGGAATGAAAGTAATATTTACATGAACTCGCTTTGGTTTACATTTTGAGCAATTAATATATCGCAATGTTTCAATAAATATATGAGAAAAGTTCCAGTCCAGTCCCTCGATGTACGCGGTATAAAAGACGAAGCAAAACGCTTCGTCCGTATCGTAGCGGTGTCAAGTTGTCAACAACGTAAGGGTAGTAACTCGCCGTACGACGGGTCGTCCGATGATGGAACGGAGATCATCATCATCATCAATCTTTTTATCGTCCCACTGCTGGGCACAGGTCTCCTCTCATACAGAGAATTGACGGTAATCACCACGCTTGCTCAATGCGGGTTGACGATTTCAGACCTAAAGCCCAGTTTCCTCAAGATTTTTTCTTTCACCTTTTCAAGATATACTTACAAAGTACATATAACTTAGAAAAGTTACATTGGTACTTGACTGACCTGGGATCGCACACTCATACATGAGAGGCTGGTGTTTTAACTCCTAAGCCACCCCAACTTGGAACGGATATGGGGGGAATAAATCATACAATTCCCTCGCATACTCTTCAAAATGCACCCTATAAAACACCGATAGGCTGGCTAATCTTTGCCTGTGCTCCAGGCTTTGGGGAAAGTTTTGAGCTAAATCTGGGCCGCCAATTATCGTTTTCGCACGCCTCTCTACTGAAACCAAAGTAGCCAGGCTGCATTTTGCAGCACCAGCCCAAATGTGCTGTGGTCCTGTGCTTTGTATAACATTAGAAGCTGTCCTTGTGTGAGGTACCGCCGGACCTTTGCGTTTTTATAGTCTGGTCTGTCATCTTAAAATTTCCATATTTATTCTTTTTTTTTTTTACAATTGTAATTTGCAGAATACAAGTAACTTCTGGGCTTTAAGATCTTCCCTTGTTGAACAATGTATTTTCTGGTAAATAAATAATTTGATTTGAAAACGCCAAATTTCCTAGCAGACATCTTGGCCTTGGACCCAATGAACCGCCCAAAGTTTAGGTTCGTGTGAATCTCAACTTCCAAAAACTGAAGGCGGTCGATGTACTCCAAGGATACATTTCCGTAAAGCAGGAGCCAGGGTGAACGGGTTGTTTAGTGAAGGTAAGTTTATGAAAGGCAAAATTAATCATAAACGTTATTATAAGATCTAATGGAAATGCTAAATGTAAAAAGAGAAAATAAAAATAGTTGATCTAAAAGAAATTTAAGAGCGAGCGAAGCTTTAGCATTTATTTAGGGATTGATGAAAGCAGGCTTCAAGGTTTTCACTTTATGTTATAATTTTAAAATGTTTGCCTTGCTTATCACTTTCCACTCATATTATGAATGACATAAACAACTTAAATGGGAATTTCTAGACTTGTTTATGCAGAGTTTGCACTTCAATATAACGTAGGTATATCGACACCCTTCAAATATCTGTAAAATGACGATACTACCTGTAGGAGAAGGCGCCGGGCTACGTCCGTCGCTGTCAGTGGGGATGGTGATGCGAAGAGGCGGCATCTGTGCGGAGCTGCCTCCAGCTCCGCCACCGCTCTCTTCCACCAGCGATTGAAATTCTAGTCGAATGTTCGTAGAAGGGAATCGCAGTGTACATCTGGAAAGAGAAAGAAGAATACCTATAGAAATTCTGCAATATACAAAAATTCATAATAGGGAAAAAACGATTTTCGAATAAATAATTATACGATCTTGACGAGGCGACATGTTTGTAATAATTAAAAATAATATGTTATACTTTTTTGTGTATAAAAGCACGCAAAATCCTCTTCCAAAAGCATCGCATTAAAAATTCCTCAAGAACCATTTATTCTGCGTTATTTGGACATCTGCCGAGCAAAAAAAGCTTTAAAGGAATTAAAATACTACTAATAAAGTAGGGATTTAAACAATAAATATTTGGCGCCCAGCGCGGACCTGATAGGCTCATTCGGGCGCCAACATCGATATGTTGAGCGCCAACATTGCTGTGTCTCGACGCCCACATAATTGACTAAACTAATGACCTAGAACTATGTTTAAAGCGATATAGGACAGTTAGGACAGGACAGCGCACCGCTCATTGGCGCCCGTAGTGCAGTAAATTCAATAACCGAGCAGACGCTTGTGATACAGTTACTAATGAACTGTTGCCATGGCGACGCTCTGAATGCACTGAGCGCTAGGGGAGCTTGTGTGTCTGATTAACAGACGCTTTTAAATGACACAGAATTTGTGAAAGCATAGCTATGATACAGGTTGCAGACAACTTTTGCTTCGAAACACCAAGAATATTACATATGTTAATATCCTAACAATATCGTTTAAGTACTAGCTGCGCTCTGCGATTTCACCCGCGTTACGCGTAGGTAGTAGTAGTATATACGATTATTTATTAAAAATTTGCTCTTATGAATATAAAAAATAAATAAAAACCTATTCTCAGGCCCAGCGAATGTATATAAGAAATTTCATAAAATCTGTACAGACATTTAGTTGGAGGGTTTCTAGGACAAACACTGTGACAGGAGAATTTTATACTATATTAGATTCAAAACAAATACGACCAAGGAGCTCATTACAATATGAAGACACCGTTATTGTAGACAATAATGGCTGTTTCCATGACCAAGTATTTCAGAATAGACTACGGTACGATACTACGGTCGTCACATCGCGTAAATGAATATACTCCCACACATACAGACTACCTTTCACACCCAGATCAATGCATCCACTTACAACTCCCGCCTGAATGTAGTACGGTGAAATGTCGACGTTTCAGTTCACTCCTACTTGTTTGTACGTAGATGAATTCAGCACTGATTCGGCCTCGTATTTACACCTCCCAGCCTATTTTAGATTGCTCTCAATTCCACGTTTAGAACCTTGGCCACATGCATAAGTTAGGTGTCCAAATGGTGAAGCGATGTAAATAGAAATTGTGAGACCGAAATTTCACCCTACAAAATTGATCTTTGTAAGACCCAATTTGGAATAGTCAAAATGAGTCTTAAAGTCCATTAATTGAAGGGGAAACTGTTAAAAAGTCGACCAATTTATCCATAACAAAATGTTTAATTGGAGCTGTTTTGCAAGTGAAGTTAAACAGCCTTTAATAAATAAGGATTTCGTGTTTTAAGATGAATGAGTGCTATTATTATCAGACAGTTTTTACACCAAACTGATTGATAACATAATACAATGTACAAAATCAGATTTTTGAGAACAAAAAAAAATATCTTCCCCGTGTAAAGGGAGTTTTGAATGGGGCATCTATGGGAACTCGGCATCTTAACCAGGGCATCCATCCACGTTTTAGGCCCATATAAATAAATCTGCCACCATTAACATCCACTGCAGCCATAACGCCTACTAAAGTTCCCATACTCAGCATTCCCGCATCCGAAACTACGCTATATTGCGCGTGTCACGAATAGCTTCCAAGCTCTGCGTTATTAAAATATTTTTATGCATGAATACTTCGTTTTTTGCAATAGGATTCCTCGATGCTAAACGTATGGTTATAGCGTTGTACACACTTAATTGATATTTCTGGAATACACTACACGATTTTTTCGCTCTAGAAACTTCTAACTCATGCTTTCTCATCATCATCATCCCAGCGTTAATCCCAGTCGCATCCGAAGCCTTTTCAGCTTTGGAGTCTGGAGTCCGCTTTACCAGTCCAACTGCTGATATGGCTAAACTTCGACATTTTCCGTGAAGTGACTGCTGTCTGACCTCCACAATCCGAAGACGACATCGAAGCATTGCAGTTAGACCAATTGTTGGACCTTTGAGTATACGAGTGCGTCAGTGTCAAGTCCTGAGCAAGTTTAAGGCCTCACTCACGTAGGAGCACTCTAGGTCATAAAACCGATGTGGATGATAAAATAACTTTTTATGTTGAACAGTTGTTCCGTGGGGACAATAAAAATACCAGACTCTAGTTATACGGCTCATTATTTTGGATGGATATAGTATTTTTGGAATGGTAAGGTTTTATCGTTATTTTAGTGGTCTGGTACTGAGTAAGACAGTCTATAATTTCTGTGGGTCAAAGTTGCTATAAAACAGCGTTTAGGCACACAATCCAATTGTCAGTTACAGCCAAAGTAGTCGAAAGCATTCAAAAATGATAATTTTCAGTCATTCTGATTTCAGTAACATCTTATTACTTTTTTAAGTTTTTCTTAGTTATTTTTTTTTTTATCTTATAGGTACTCTCATAATATACGTATTCATTCGATATAAAATAAATCGTTGTTTCATTGAATTGGATCCCTAAATTAAAAAAATATATTTGGAAGTAAATAGTTGAAATCGGACAGTAATATTTCATTCAATTAGACTGAATTTGACAGTAAATGATGGGACGATTACTGTGTGTGCCACTTATGACAAAAATTACTGGTCAGATTCTGTCATTTTATATCTCTAATCAGGTGTATTCTTCTTCAGCCTATACATGTCCACTGCTTGATAAAGGCCTCCCCCAAGGCTTTCCACGATGACCGGTCTTGTGCTGGCCGCATCCATCGGCTTCCCGCGACCTTTACCAGGTCATCGGTCCGCCTTGTTGGGGGCCTCCCTACGCTGCGTCTTCCAGTACGTGGCCGCCATTCTAGAACCTTACTGCCCCATCGGCCATCGGTTCTACGAGCAATGTGCGCCGCCCACTGCCACTTAAGCTTAGCGACTCGAAGGGCTATGTCGGTGACTTTGATTCTTCTGCGGATCTTCTTATTTCTAATTCGATCGCGCTGAGAAACTCCGAGCATAGCTCTTTTCATTGCCCTTTTTGTGACTGAGCCTTCGTATGATCAGGTGTATTAATCAATGAATATTGCAGAGTACGCGTACACCGTGTACACTTGCTCTGTAGCATTCAATTGAGTAGATTTTTCGATTTCAGAGTACGCGTACACCGTGTACACTTGCTCTGTAGCATTCAATCGAGTAGATTTTTCGAGTTTATCAAATGTACTGCATGTATGTTGCTCCTAGTGTTGATTGTGTTATTCTAATCTTTATCAGTCTTACATGCCAAACCAGTAGGTTAGGTTTCAAGGACTATGCACCAGTTTATTGTACGTAGTAGAATACAATACACTGGTCCATAGTCCTTGCATTTATTTCTTAACAAGCTTTCGCCCGCGGCTCCGCCCGCGTGGACTAATATTTTTCGTATCCCACGGGAACTGCATATTTTTCCGGGATAAAAAGTAGCTTATGTGTTATTCCAGACTATTATCTACCCCTGTGCCAAATTTCAACCAAATCCATTCAGTAGTTTTTACGTGAAAGAGTAACAAACATCCATACATCCATACTTACAAACTTTCGCCTTTATAATATTAGTAGGATTGAACTATGAAAGAAGTCTGCACTGCAAACTTATTTCTCTACGGACTATTATGTCCCATCTATTTCACGAAGACAAGTAACGTTCACATAGCTCCCTAATTTCAAATTCTCCACAGCTCAGATTCCAGCAATGTTTCTGATTATACATACAGTGAACTACATCGCATTTCCTCGATGTTATTTATTATTAATTTAATTCAAAATCTACACTCTATGCTAGGTTAACTTCCTAGAACTCTTTTAAGTTCAATCGTTTTCGTTGGTATTTAGAGTTTGGATGGACGGCTCCCATTTAAGTTGTACTTCGCGAGATAAATAGTTGCAATATCTGCTGTAAGATTGAACTGATAAAGAGAAACGGTTCTAGGAAACTGGATGGTTTGATTTATAGCGTTATATGTCGACTTTCTAATAGGTAGTGTAGTTGCAGGACCTCTAGCACCTCTCCTCTAGCACTTATGATTACAAAATTTGTAACATCATTACTGTATTTATTTTGAAATAAACGCCCCCACTAGAACTTAAACTAATCAAGCTACCAAGCAAACCCGGAATAACTACCTGTAGGCAAGACAAATACATTTTTTAAAAACACTGCGTCGTCATCTCGTCATGCGAGATTCGAATTCGTGACACGCAGTGTTTTTTTTCGATCGCTCAGCCACTGGGCCAACCGTGACGTAAATAGGATTAATTACATGAATCTAAGCTAATAAAAGTTTACCCTCAAATTATTTAGCTACCATATTTTATCCCTAAAGACATTAAAATACAATAGACAGTACATAACGACCAAAATCGTAATCCGATACTTGTGTCCTAGTGGTCAAAAGTCCCTCAGTCAAGTGTGGTAGACCTGCGTTTCGAGCCGCATTTAAGACCACCAAAAACATATTTTCTAGGGAAATACGTTGAGTTACGCATTACGATATTGCAAATCTTGTTACACTTATAAACACTTATTCCAAATAATCATTCAATTCTAAATTATTCATACATTTATTCTGCACTCAAACACAAACAACGTGAACAGCTAAATCTAAATGTATTCAAAGCATAACAATCGCTGACCCCGCGCTAAAGTTGAGCGGTAAACAAAACAAATACATATACCTACACTCGCTACTACATACTCGTTACGTCACGGAATCACGGTAGTGCATGCATCCGACGGTATGTGGGAAAAGTTATTGAATCCATTTGTTCGATATAACGAACGTGGATTCTGTTTGGTCTATTTTTATGTATGCCCGGTATTTTTGCTAGTAACGGCTCAGCCTTTATAGTTTTTTATTGTTTATGAGAACCATGCAATCAATAAATTTTGTTATCGAGTTCGAAAATATACCTTTGTAAACAAACATGGCAGTGTTTAAAACAATGCCATCTGTTGTGAATTTTCTTCATGTTTTGCTCTGTAGGCAATAGAGGGCGATACCATAAAGGCTTAAAACATTTTACACACTTTGTTTATCTTTTTATGAGGCAGCTACTAGCTACCAATACACAATTCATTTAGTTCAAACAAACATCAAAAAATCACATCATCAAAATTATTTTGTTTCAATATACATATATGCATAATAATTGAAAGTTTACCAGCATGGCCCATTGTGTGAAAGTAACAGGGAAAATTGTCAGTTCACATTGCGTCCATTCATTAATGTTTTGATAAAGCTTTAATGATCATTTGATTGGCCAGAGGTCATTGGTTTTGTTATTTACTAACCACTACTGAGGAGTACAAATTTGTCTGGTTTTTTAAATTGTTAATAATAAGATGTTATTTAGAATTATGTATTTGTCACTTTGGCATTATACAGCTAATTTATTTAAATGTAGCAAGCAGGTTTGAAAATAAAATAAAGAAGATTTATTGTCTATGAATAAAAATATCCACTGACAGCTTCCTTATTTAAAAATAACTACAACAAATGCAAACACAATTAGATACCATCATTCTAAATTCAAATAAGTCAAAGGAAGAACCATAGAGGATAAAATGCGTACAATATGGACGGTTTTATGCAAGACAAACTAGCCAATGTTTACTAGAACTGACGTCATTGCGTTAATAGAGACAGGTTTGCAGCAAAACAAGATATTTACCTCATTGGAATATGCAACTAACATTGTATAATACCACGTTACTCATAAACACTGTTTTGTGTTTATTTTATTAATGTTTGTTTACTAATGTTTGTTCTACTAGTAAATTAGTGCTTGACCGCAATGCCACCTGATGGTAAGCAGTGATGCAATCGTTGATGGTAAAGCGCGCTAGTTTATTATTAATATAATTTATTAGTAATAGAAAGGAAGACGGCAGTTGTGTGAGGTGATGCAATGTTAAACCCAGCTACACGACCAACGATGCTGCGCCAGAGGGAGATTGATGTGAAGACCCTCCACGACTAAACCATAGAATAAAGAGAGGGAAGTATAAGCCCCGCACGATGATATTGCGATTGGCGGCCATCTTGGTGACGTAGTCGAACTCGCACCGTCGGTACCGTTCGCAAGTTCAGTCCGCGCTTACCCACTTACGCACATCGAATATTTTTGTTAGCTTTTTGTTTTTGTTATCCTGTTTTATTGTTGTTCTTGAATTTTGTTGTTTAGTTTTGTTAACTGTTACTCGTTAAAATGAGTAAGAAATTAATTAATAGTCGTGCTCGTGAAATTATAATTAAAGTGGACAATTATTTTGTTAAAGAGAAAGAGGATTGTAAGTTAGTTCTTGAAAGTATAAACCGTGCTTTAAAAAGTGCTTCGGACATTTTAATACCGAAGCAACTGCTTACAGTTATTAAAAATATTTTGCAAAATTCTATCAAAGTCACGGAGTGTGTGGCATGTGCCACAGGCGTTGCAAAAAATACTGTGACGAAATTGAGACGAGAGCATGAGTCAGCAACAGCCAGTGCAGCAAAATGAGAACTCCTACTAAAGGAAAAAGACAAAAGAAGAAATATTTCGACGGGTTTTCCTTAACAGCTTTAAGAAATATTATAGATTCAATGTGTACGGTGAGGAGAGAAATACCCACAATGCGCAAAATCTTGGCGGCTTCAAAAGTAGACCTTAATTATACTGGTAGTGAAACTACATTAAGAAAAATAATTAAATGTGATTTAGGCTACCAATTTAAACGATGCTACAAAAAAGACTGGCCCTAATTCAAAGACCCCAAATTCAAGCGTGGAGGGCTAAATATTTACGACGTATGAAAGAAAATGACTCGCTTGGTAATAACAAAAGACCCGTTATTTATCTCGACGAAACGTGGATACATGCACACTACACGGTAGAAAAATGTTGGCAAACAGCAACCGATGGAGTGAGACGGAACGACAGCCCCGGCCGCCGATGGATAATAGTTCACGCGGGAACTTAAAGCGGTTTTGTTGACAATGCCCTTTTAATGTTTAAAGCAGACACCAAAACGGGCGATTACTATGATCAAATGAATGCTGAGTATTTCACCAAGTGGCTTACAGACAAAATAGTACCCAACATACCACGCAACTCCAAAATTGTGATGGACAATGCCACTTATCACAGTAGGGGTGAGAATAGGCCACCAAGTATGAACAATAAAAAACAGTTGATTGTTGAGACTTTCCCAACGACAGTACAAAACCTGAACTGTATTTATTAATTAAACGGCACAGACCGCCGAAACATTATAAAATTGACAATTTATTAGCTGGCAATGGCCATGAAGTCGTTAGATTACCACCTTACAACTGCGACCTCAACCCCATTGAGTACATCTGGAATCTGGTAAAGATGAGGGTGTCAGAAAGGAATGTGGAGCAGTTGGAAAGTCGCATTGAAGCTCTGACGTTGGAGTCGTTGGCGTCAATAACTCCAGATGACTGGCGAAAGTAAGTCAATCATGTTAAACGGCTTGAATACCTATTGGAATAAAGATCGAATAATTGACGAGTTATTTGTCATAAATACGGCGACGACAGTGAATCGGAAACGACAGACACAGAAAGCAGTTATGATTCGGTAGACTATATACATTTTTTTACATATTATCCTGGTTTTATTTATAAGCTGATAGATGTAGGTAGTAATTAAAACATGACTACTACACAGTGGACTCTGGTTCAATTCCCGCTCGCAAATTAACAGAAATGTAGATAGAAAAACATAGTATACATGTAAGAAAGATATACGAATAAGTATATTTTTCTTACGTCTACAAAAATTATTTCCTTGAATTTTTTAATAATGAAAGTTTATTTGTCAGAATATGGGTGAGTAAGTATACCTAAGAAAGAATGTTAAATGCAAAATTAATATTAATTTTAATATACATACACTCTTTATAAAGAATGTAATAAAATTATAAAATACAAATAAACCCTTAACCCTAATATTAATTTATACATACACTCTTTATAAAGAGTGTAATAAAATTATAAAATACAAATAAACCCTTAACCCTAATATTAATTTTGCATTTAACATTCTTTTGCTAGCTGTCCTTTTGTGTGACAGATGACGTCACAACGCTGTTATTGTGACAAGGTTCCATCGCAATATCATCGTGCGGGGCTAGTACGTTATCTTCATACAAACGGACCGCGCGCGGCTTGTATGTGTGCGCCATAGTATCTATGCGTCGCCGCACGCACACCTAAACACAATATTAGAGTGCCTATGACTGCGCTAGTCGCGGCTAGCACGGAACGAGGTTCGCGCGTCACGGCTTTTCGGCACATTAGCTTTTAAAAAATGATCACATAAACTGCAAAGTTGGTATGTCTATTTATGAACAAATAAAAGACTTATATTTTTCAAATTATATTTCTAAAAGTTATTTACAAGGATACGGATATATTACACATTAAAGTTTAATAACAACGCGTTTCGTAATAGTCGAAACCGAAGAAAGTAGGTATTTTTCTGTAGCTAATTTGTAATTTTGTATTAAATGTGTGATTCAATAGATGTTATGTTTGTATTATTTATATTTGTATTAATTAAAAATAAAAATAAATATGGTTCTTTATGTGTACAAAACTAAAAATAAAAATTACAAAAAAAAAAAACTGACTAGTATATGTAATCTAAATACTAAGCAAATAATTTAAACATAAGCTCTTAGTCTATAAATATTTGTTAGCGGTTTGGGCGACAACCGTAACCGACGAAGCGCGGACAGTCGTCAACCCTAAGACAGTAGGCAATTAAATCGCGGATTGGGTCGCAGATAACCTACTTCCCCTCTTTATTCTATGACTAAACTCTCGACAACAACATTTGGCGCATGGTACCCGGCACACATCGCATCTCAACACAACTGCTCAGACCCATCCTCCGTATAAAACTATAAATATCTTAGGATTAACTTTTATACTTTAAAGTCTTGTTTTGAGTATAAATTTCAAATTATTAACAACTTTTCTAGAATAAAACCATCACACGTCAATATTATTCTACGAATAAAAGATATCTGACTTCGGTAAGCTCAGCCTTCAGTCTTATAACTGGATCCTACCAAGGAGTATCACTTAATTTAAAAACAGGCAAATTCAGCTACATACAGAGCCGTGGTAGCCTAGTGGTATCAGTCGCGACTTACAAGTTGTAGATCGTAGGTTCGAATCCCACTGCTTCTAAAAAACGGTGGAGGAAAACATCGTGAGGAAACCGGCATGTCCTAGAGCCAAAAACCTAAGACATGTAACATCTACCAACCTGCACTGGGCCAGCGTGGTAGATTACGGCCCACTTCCTCTCATCAAGAGGAGGCCTGTGTCCCAACAGTGGGAACAATGTAGGCTGATTAGTATTATGTTGCTGCATCCGGTTAGATTCTAAACGACCCCATTATTGGAAAAAGGCCAGATATACATAATTAAGAATCCTCTACGCGTCCCAGAACGTGTGACCAGGACCACTCTATTTGTCCTATTGCACCCTCCATTTGCCAAAAGCAGGAAGAAGAAAAGGCCGTGACATGCGGGTCCTGATGAAGTCAGGTGTCCTGGCCGGACTAGGAGATGCTAGTGTGATGGGGTAATGACTTAAAAGCGTCCATGTCAGAATATAGCAGTAAGGTAGAATAGTAAAACAAAACTAGAAACAGATAGATGGACGAATCATGGAAATTTAATTTAAAATTGGTTTTTCTCGAAATTATATGGGTACTTAACCGTTGCATGCGTTGAACTCTCAAATCCTGGCATTAAGAGGGGACTCTAGTCCCGAGGAATTTGGAAAATAGGTATTTGAAGAAACTATTGCCGTCGCGCTGCTTCCAACCTCTCCCGGTAAAGTGCGAAAAGGACAGTTGCAGCTCAGACTGATTTTACCTACAAAAACGTTGACCAAAAGACGTTTCGTATTCCGCTGTTTTCGTTTTCAAAACACGACAGATCTCAATTATTTTTATATCAAAATTCAGTGGAAAATTATACCTAAGCTTCCATTATTTTCCTTCTTTGCCAAAAACATATCACGTTTATCTAATAGTCACCTTAACATCACGGTAAAAATTGGTTATTTTTTGCGATTTTGAAGTATCGTATTTCTTTAGTTAATTAAGTTTCGGAAAAATCAAATGCCCCTATAATCACAGTGTAAAATTGTAGAAATAGGAAGAAAACAGCGGAATACGTTTGTATAGAGAAAGCACCACTAGAGTTCCCTGTTAAATACAATTCCCAGAAACAACTGGTTTACTGCCAACAAAGTGCAACGGCCCATTTCTATGTAGTACAGGCGCCGCCGCCGTAACGTCGTTCCATAGATAAACACTACGTATCGATTTTATATCAACCCCCGGGCAGCGCGCAACGTGCAGGGTGCATGCTTGCCGCTTCTGGGAAACGCCTCGGCGCAATTTCATTAGGACAGAAATGAAAATTACTTGAACAAACCGATTCTTTGAACAAATAGGAGCGATGTGTTTTTAATGCTTCTGTGAAAATTGAGTGGAAAATGGTCACAATTATTTTACAGTCGACCGAATTACGTCAGATTGTCTAAACAGGTTCAGAAATCAATTCCTAGTTTTTATCAGATATACTTCAATTCATTATCAACTACATTGATAACACCAGTACTGGCTTCTGACGTGGAGTTCCCGTTCTTCACCATACGTAGAACGTTACGCTTTGGAATGGGCAATTAGCTTCAACTTTCTGATTAAACCTTTGACAATTCAAAAGTCATCATCATCTCAGCGTTTATCCCGTTTAGCCGGGGGCCCGCTTTCTTACTTAATTTCCTCCATTTCGCGCGATCTTTAGCATCCTGTGGTGTGAGATTGTTGGCACGCATGTCATCTCTTACAACGTCAAGCCAACACTTTGACAATTCAAAAGTGCCTATGTATAATTTGTTGATAACATTTCCCGTTATCGTCATTCTATTTTTTATTCGCTATTTTCTTTCGGACTATATTTCTTTTAGCTCGGTTCTTGTGGATTCTAGTGCGCTGTTACATAGCCTATAGCCCAGTGGTTCGTAACCTGGGGGTAATTACCCCCGCCTACAATTATTTCTCGAAATATCGCCCACGATGGATGCTCATGCGGATGAGAAACACCTAACTATCCGGAACTTCGGCCCCGCCTTCCTGACGGGTTTCCCCTGTCATATATTACTTTACTAGAGTTACTAAAGGTGCAATTTCTTACATAATAAACATATTTTAGTTCGAATTTGTATGGTTTTAATTATTTTAAATTAGCTAGGGGTAAAATCTATTCCCATACTTGTTCCCAGGGGTAGTGACATTGAAAAGGTTAGGAACTTCTGCTATAGCATGAACAATTAGGCTATCAAAAGCAAAATATTTCTTTTAAAAATACAATTGCCAGTTCAAACTCTTCAGCTCTTATAATTCGCACTAGTTGTTCTTAGGTCTACGTATTTCGTTGCTATTTTCCTTATTAACTGATCTTATCATGATTTATGTAAGCAATATTCTGTTACAAATGAACCTATATTTATTTCTTACCAATAAAAATGTTTATTAAACTAGATAAAAAAATAAATTCGTCCAATCACAGTGGCTGATAGGATTCCCCGGAACAAACATATGAACAAACACTAAAAAAGCCGACATATGAACTTGCGGCGCTTATCAAGCTGATATACGAGCTGTTATCAGCCGACGAGTGTGTGCGTTTTTTGGCGTTACGATCGCGTAAATACTAGTCTAAAGAGGTGTAAATGGGAGGTGCCAGTTTGTAGGGAAGGGCATGAATAAGAATGGCGCTTGTTATATGTATATATAAAAAGCGCTCAGGAGGGAAGCACTTAGCCTTGAGTAGTTTCCGTTCGCTGTCTACTTATTTTTAAAGTAGCTTGTGCGTTTCTTTTCTGTGGAATACGAAAAGAGAATAGCATATTTCTTTGTGCCAAACCTTCCTCGATTTCTAGGTTGTGCAGTCACTGCCATGCCGCTGATGGCGGTCCCACTGCTGGGATACATGGCATAAGCATGGCATGGTAATAATAATTCTATGTTTCCAATGCTAGAACAAGGTGGAGGCCACCAACAAGGTGGACCGATGACCTGGTGAAGGTCGCGGGAAGCCGATGGATGCGGGCAGAACAAGACCGGTCAGCGTGGAAAGCCTTGGGGGAGGCCTTTGTCCAGCAGTGGACATCTATAGGCTGAAGAAGAAGAAGAAGAATGCTAGAACAGGATTCTTCAATGCGATGTGAAATCCAAAAATACCTTGGCTTTTAGAACAAGTCTGAAACTCCGAATAAGTATATGGCATCCATTTATTAGCCAGGACAAATAGCAGTCTCTATATGACGGAGCCAATAAATTTAATTAGCCGATTAGTTAACCGCCTAGATTTTTATATAAACGGCGGTCGTTCAACTAACGACCTGCAGGGTAATTGAATAATATCAGTAGCAATGAGCTTCATTTTGACAATTCAACAACATTCATTGCGTTATTTACGTAAAGAAGCAGACACACTTTTGAACACATAGAGCAATGAATTAGCAATATGCTTCGAAATGATTCCAACTGATAGTAATACTGTGTTGTTACGTAATTAAGGTGCTGAATGATATTCAATAAGTTATAGTTTAAGTTGGAACTGTAACCAATCACGGGCGAGGCGAATTAGTCGCAATAACTAAGCCAGGGCAACCCGACCATGCGAACCGAGAGAGCGAAGCGAGCGACCACTACTTACTACTTCCAAATGTCAGGCGGTTGATCAAGCGGCTAATTTAACCAGTTGGCTGCGACATATACAACTATGTCTTTACGCCGTCAAAAAGTGCCAAAAAGAGCTATACGGAGCGTACGGAGGACGGGTCTGAGCAGTTGTGTTGCGATGTGTACCGGGTTCGATGTCATCGATGTTCGATGTGATGATCATCCTCTGGCGCAGCATCGTTGGTCGTGTTGTTGGGTTAAACATTGCATCACCTCGCTCAACTGCCGTCTTCCTTCCTATTCACTCAGTTTTTTTTAAGTGAATAGGCTTAATAAGCTAGTGCGTTTTACCATCAACGATTGCATCACTGCTTACCATCAGGCGGGATTGCAGTCAAGCACTAAAAACGACGCCCTATACAACGTTATTTTGTGTTTATGCGAAACCTAAATATAATGTAGTTTGTTCAGAATAAGCAACTAAATCGATTCTAATCATTTTACACCATGTTATATTTTTCCCAAATACATTTAGAAATTGTTGCAGAGTGGTTACCGAGCGATTACAATAGATCATAGTATTAGCACAGTCTAAAAATAGTCGTCCGACGAAGACGTCTAGACAGAGCAATCGTGCGGGGTGTGAGGGACGAGACGCGGGTAAGCGGCTCCCGAGCTGCGAACAAAACGATGTTCGTAGCTTGGTATCTATCATTAAGGCGCTGTGCTCAGTAAAAATAGGCTTCAAAAAACAGTTTTTTAGCCAAATGTATACATTTCAGAGCAGCCAAAAATTTATATGTTAATCTTCTTATATGTAGCAGGAAACCATTGTTTTCAAAACACGTTCTGAATTAATTTTCTCGATAGAAAAAAATCCTAAAGTAACCACTAAAATTGAATTTATAACCGTTGTAACTGTATTATTAATCATCAAATCTTGATAAAATTGAGAAGAGCGATGTAATATATAATAGTAAATGAAACCATTGTTTTTGTTTATCGATTTAACTAAGATATTCTAAAATAAATAATGTATTTAATGATAAATAACGTGAACGAAACGTCGCTCCATCGCGGCGTCCATTGCCTTCTCTTTCACTTCTATGCTTAGCGACAGTGACCGCTGAGGCGCGCTGCTTGACGGACCTATGTCAGTTTTTGCTTTACCCCGCACAGAAAATAATTATATTTACGTGTCTGTTTGTTGATGAATAATCATATTTCGTTTTTGCCCGGGTTCAAACCCCAGGTTTACATTATATGCTTTTTGTAGGTTTTGATTGAAATAAATGCTTTTTAATTTACTGTTGTATTTTTGCCGATATTTTATTTGATTTTTTTCTGTAATTATTCTTTCTTTTTACTTTTTCGCGGCAAATTTTTCTTCACCTGTATGTGTTCGGGTTCAAACCCCAGCTTTACGTTGTATGCTTTTTGTTGGATTTCTTATTTGCAATAGTTTTTTTTTAATTATTATTAATTTAGCCGATTTTCTGTAGTAATTGTTCCATCTTTTTAAATATATTCTTTTTGTAACAATTATAATGCAAACTAATATTTAAAATCAATACGTTATAATTTTCTTTCTACAAATTTCTAGAAATTAATAATAATAATAAGCCTTTATTTAACCATGCATTTCTTAGTTCATAATATAATTTAACAAAAGAAAAACAATAAAAATAACAGTTAATTTGATAATAGTTCATAATAGTAAATTTAGATTTCATTTTGTTGCATTATTCATGGCCCCTTTCGGTATAGGCCTCCTCCAAGTGCCTCCATCTATTTCAATCTTTTTGTGTTGTGTCATCATTCTAAGCACTAGTACAAACCCGACTTCGATAAGAGTTGCAGTTTGGAAGAAAAAATCTTTTATTTTTTTAAATATCCGAAAATGTATTTTTTTTTTAACAGTTACTCTAAACAGCTGTTTATAAATAGTAATTTCTAGAAATGATATATTTCTAACAGTTTCATGAAAAAAGGACATAACACAAAAAATTTAAGCAGAACGGACAAAGCGCATTATAAAAATAAAAAAGAAAACAAAAGTAATAATAAAAAATGAAAATATGTAAAAAATATACATTTTCGAAAATCGCAAGGTAAAGTAAACGGATGTGGGATTCGAACCTGGTGTTCGCCGCGGATGTCTAATGCGAACCGGGACTTTGACGAACAGAGCCAACCATGCTTCGCGGTTGGGTTGTGAAATTACGCTTCTAAATGTAGATGGAATAGAGAATGGTTGGTATAGATTTAATAGAACGTGCGTATTTCTCGACGCACGACGCATCACGCATCGATGTACTCGCGCGGAGCGCCCCGCAGTGGGCGGGGCTAGTCGTGTCCCACTTCGTCTGCTTCACCCCCTCAAATACCTAAAAGTTGTCTATTCACAGCGTCTTAAGGGCTGACGCGTGTTTGTTTTTTTATTTGTTTGTTTTATAATTTGATATGAGTGTCAATTTTGAGTATAATTGCGATGCTTGTTATGAAAAAGCCATACTTTTTGACATCCAAGATGGCGGACGTCATTTTTTTATAATTTAATATGGGTGTCAATTTTAGGTAAATATAATTGGGGTGCTTGTTACGCAAAAGCTATCCTTTTTGAAATCCAAGATGGCGGACGCCAATTTAAATGTAAGTACATATGTTTTTACAATATGATATGGGTGTTATTTCCGAGGTGGATTAGGGTGCTGGTTACGAAAATGCCATCTAAATAACTTAAATCTGTCTCGTTAGTAAAAATAGCAAATTAATTAAATATAATACAGCTATCGATGTTGATCTGCAATAAATAAATAATTTCATAAATATTTTTTATTTAGGTGACAACCCTGGCCGATGCGTTACTGTCTAGACGATGTCGGCATTTTACACGAGATCAAAGGCGTCGACCTACTGTATGATTTTTATACTATGGTATTAGCGCGCGCCACAGCTGACGCCAGAGGTCAACGCACCGCGCTCGCCCGCCAGAGCGGAACTCTAACCATATTTTTGTTGGGACAATCAAGTAGAATAGCAAACTCATAACTTTGTGTCTTTTCATGACATCTTTTTGAAATTTTGTACATAGATCCTTTAATTAAAAATACTGGACACGTGTTTCGGGTTTCGCACAAACAAAAAAGAATGTTGTATATTCAGAATACTTTACGATACTACTTTAATCCAATCCAGGTGCAAAATATACCAAGAATCATCATCATCATCCCAGCGTTAATCCCAGTCGCATCCGAAGCCTTTTCAGCTTTGGAGTCCGGGGTCCGCTTTACCAGTCCAACTGCTGATATGGCTAAACTTCGATATTTTCCGTGAAGCGACTGTCGTCTGATCTCCACAACCCGAAGGTGACATCGAAGCATTGCAGTTAAACCAATTGTTGGACTTTTGAGGGCTCCAACAACCCGTAACGACAGCCACTAGATGTTCGTATGGCAACCGGGACCAACGGCTTAACGTGCTTTCCGAGGCACGACCAGACCAGTGCAAATATTCATATTCATGCATACAAATACTTGCACTGTGCGGGGATCGAACCCGCGCCACCCTGCGCAGCGGCCGCGTCCGCTACCGCTACGCCACGGAGGCTGTCAAAATATACCAAGAATGTCTGACATAATCAAATCCAAGAAGTAAATAATAAGGGAGCGTATGAATACGAACCCTTATCACACAGATACAAAGCGTTCCTGATACCGTTGTTAAGTCCTTATCAGTACAATAACATTGGCGCCGTCGTAACCAAGTGGGAGTACAATTTGCTCATATTATTTCATTCAATGAATTATGTTTTGTATAAATAGACTTGGAGATAGGGACGTTATTTTAATAACGCTATATCTATAACGCTATTTCTATAGTAGTAGCGAATCTAAAATTGTTAGGAGAGATGGAAGAACAGAAAGGCTATTGCTATCTATAAACACGAAACAACTGGTATACAGTCTCTAAACATAGTTTTAACTCAGAACACTAAGAATAGATACCAAATTTTCGATTTCATTCATATACCGTGTCGCTACACTACGTAGGTCAATAATTTCCACGTTACTTGACAATAGCACGATAAAGTGATGTGTTCATTTCAATTTGTTTAATTGGGTTCTGGTATCATTGTAATCAAAAATTTTATAACTTCCGAACGTGTAGAGTAGGATTTATAAGATCCTTTTGAATGTAGGTATTGTATGATATAATCCAAAGAAACCATGCCCTTGGAAAGTATAATTATACTGTTTCTGTTAGACGTAGTGTAAATATTCCATTGAATTTGAAATAATAAGCCAGAACTCCGACTTCGTGTATCTGCAGGGCATTGGATTACGCAAATTAGATCATTGCTGAAATATAAAGTAAATGCTGAAGGTGGGTACTGTAATAAAGAAGCAGCAAATAGCCAACGTGATAAACAAACAAATAAATCTGGAGATTGTGCATCGATTTGTCTTGTTTTGACCCTAAAAGACGGAAGGCTTCAGATAAACATCTATCTCCTTTCAAAACGACGGTTCGCCAACATTGAGGGGGAAATAACAATCATTGCAAGCAAGCGTACAATTAGTTCTAGATTATGCGACAAGAGGGACAATTTACACAATAGGGTATTTGACAAAAAAAAAACGAATTAGTCCGTCAGACAGATTTCCAAAAAATACTAGACACATTGTTTTTCTTTTTTCATATAAACAAAAAATGAAAACGATACAGTGCGTTGAAAACTCGTGTGACGTCACTGCACGATACACTTTTTAGCGAGCAGTGACGTCACCAGCCGCCCACCACTCCTGATCTTTGATGCTTTTTATAATGTCATTTTTTACTGATTTAATAAAATAAAATATGTATACGTATCCAATATTTTTCTATAATCTGAATGACGGACTAAATAGAATCATTTTTTTTTTTACCCAGGATACATCCCTATTCCGTGTTACAGAATCAATTATACTTATTTAAAACGATCAGGGGCCCTTACAACAACCATGATTAATATTATAAATAAACTGCTGCAATCCGCTAATGATTAGGGACCGTTGCATCCAAAACAAATCTCGAAACATGCACGTGATCAAAACCTTTACATTAATTTAAAAAAAAAAACAAATGAGTTTTACGAAAGAAATTACAAAAAACCGACCACCCCTACCATTCAATCAACTTTTAAATACTCTCGCCCAAAAATGTATATATTGTTTGCCCGACAAAACAGAAATAAACAAACAAAAGTCGGTAATGTGTTTGTCGCAGCGCCGGCAGCTCGCAAGAAATCAATAGTCACACGCTTGTTTACAAGTCTACAAGAACACACGCACATGTGCGATTATTGCTGCGACCAAACTGCGGCAGTCGTAATTAGACACGTTATATTACCTATTTATTTTAAAACAACAAGATTTTAGTTTTGTCAGAAAGTGGTAAGAAAAGCAATAGAAATTTCGATACAATATGGACATGGTCATTAAGATATGCCTACCTTCAAAGTGATTATTCACCGTCTTTCTAAGACGGTCTATATTTCTAATGGAGCTGGTTATGATTATGTAGAAAGCTATAACTATACAGCAATTAAAGATAATACTATCCACTTGCATTAAAATTACGTTTGATAAATAGCTATAAAATTACACTTTTTAGGCCTTTGTCCAGAAGTGGCCGTCTTTCGGCTGAAATGATGATGATGATGATGATGATGATAACACTTTTTATAATCACTAACAGAACGGTAGCGTCATAACATCGCCCACTTCTATATCAAGAAATAAAAATATTCCGAAATACACACATATCTTGAAATATCCCAAACATTCTTGTTTTACAAGACCTTCATCCAAATAAACCTCTGACAGTATTTCAGACGATTGAATAATATACTTTTGTTATATGTATGTATGTCGTCAATGTAAGGAACGGGGATCGGAGCTCGGCGAATTTTGTTCGAGCAATCTTTTCGGACGTGAAGATAGCATTGCTGACTCGGCAGGAAGAGAAACTTACATGCTTTCACAGGATAAGGAATCATATTGGAACTAGTTTCTGCTACATCTGTGAATCTCCTCCCAACCAAGTATTGTCTTCGTTTTAGCAATAAATGATATAAAAAAGCATGTTTAACAAAAACATAAAATGAATTGCCGTGAACGCAATGCAGCAGTAAAAGTAACTATGTTATAGAACTTATAACACAACAATCTGGCCGATACAGCACGAAACTGTTTAACCTACTTCCCTTGACTGACTTACAACGGCAGCTGCTTCTGACACTACCGACTTATAGTTGGAACAACTTATTTTCCGTCAGCTATCATATGTGACATAAATAGGGGCAAACTTATCTGAACTCAGCATGCCACCAACATCCCCTGTCATCACCAACAAGTTGCCAAACGTTTATAATAAGCACAGCCGCTCAAAATTGAAGGAGTTCGCAGTCGCAACACGTTCGCAACCAACAGGTCAACATATTACATAACTGGACGAAGTTTAACTTTATCCTCTACCACATAAGGTAGAAGTTTGCATGGACAGGCAACAGACAAAGTATCGATCGTCAATTTCCCAGCATAACAGGCGTCCTTCACCCCGTGCCCTTTCAGTATAAACCGGCTGAATTACAAAACAGTGTTCGAAGTAAGGAAATGACACGTGGCTGGTACAATATTATGGGGTTGTGTTATACAATATTTTTCGTCTTTCAGGCAAATGTCTGGCGAAAATAGATGGGGTGTTTTGGGTGGCAGTCTGGGTCAAACGAACTGTCACTTAACCACTGGCTGTTAATATGTCCGTCAAATTGTCGATTTATTGTAGGGAATTATTTGGGTCACAAAATGAAATCGTTTCATTGTGAAATGGATGTAAATGTTAGCTAAAAGGGACAGGTTACCAATATTCGAATAGTTTTTGTTTTATTCGTTTTATATGTACCTATGTATATGCTAATAGTGTTATCGGCAAAGTTCTCTAAAGCATGATTTTTTCCATCAACATATTTTGTTATGTTCCAGATTTCTTGATAAGTATATAGTTAACGAACCAGTAGCTGCTGTAAACAAGGAAAGCCTTTCTTGTATACTAAAGCTACAACCGAACGAGTCGGGTTGACATTAATCTTCATGTTGCTAGGGCATTTTGGACAGGAGACTTGTATTTTCCTCATCAGCTCTGTAAGGGTAACTCTATAACCTGGAACGTTATTCAGATTCGTCATCAATCACCTAATTGCACTTTTTCGCTGTTTAAAAATTCAATATATTTGATCTTCAAGAAGAATAGGTACTTGGATGTATAAACATGATCTACTTCTTATTATGTATGACGTACAGATGACAGCCCATCAAGCTACTACAATCCATCATAATTCTTCATTACATTTTCAACTTTATCGCTAAAGTATTAATAATCAGGGTTGATATGATTTTAATCACTTGATTTAAGTCAGTGATTTAAATCGGGATTTTAATCAAGTGATTCTTTTTTTAAATCAATGGTTTAAACCATTACATTTTTACTGCAACCAAGTCGCGTAAAAATTGTCTATGGACATCCACCGACATAGATTACGGCGCGTACAAGAGCAATTGCTGAGTACAGTTGCTTTTTCGGCTCGGGTCGAAAGAATATTTTTGGCATTCAATATAGTGCACAGCAAAATAAGAAACAGATTAGGCACCGAGAAGGCAGCCAAATTAGTTTTCCTTTTGATGGAACCTAATACTAAAGTTTACTACTAAGTTTATTAATACTTACCATAAGTATTTGTTCATGTTTCTTTTTTAGTCTGTGAGTTATTACTTTCCTTGTAATTTTTTTATCGCTACTGTTTTTTAAATTTTTGATTTTATTGGTAGAACTTGTTTAATTACCTTAGAATCCTTAGTAATAAAATTAAACCAAAATAAGTGGTTTTCCTTTTTAATGAAGAACTGACTATTAAATAAAAAAAAGACAAGTAAATAACTTCAAAAAAATCTGACTTAAATCAAATAAACCTGATTTAAATCAAATTAATCGGCTTATTTTGATTTTTTTGAAAAAAATCATGACTTTTATCAACCCTGGTATTAATGCTCTAGGTTGATTGGGAATATTTGACAGTTTCTGGTA
Source organism: Sesamia nonagrioides (assembly GCA_017933935.1). Taxonomy (NCBI): domain Eukaryota; kingdom Metazoa; phylum Arthropoda; class Insecta; order Lepidoptera; family Noctuidae; genus Sesamia; species Sesamia nonagrioides. Next base: position 361,394 of record JADWQK010001264.1, on the reverse strand, counting down.
GCTTGACCTGCTGTCGTCCGTACATACTTTAAATACCAATCGAATCAATTTGAAGGTATCTGTTGCTTCATACTATTCTACTAATATTATAAGCGTGAAAGGTTGTATGTATGAATATATAGATGTATGGAGGTTTACTACTCTTTTACGCAAAAACTGCGGAACGGATATGGATTAAATTTGGCATACAGATGGTTTATAGCCAGGATTAGCATTTAAGATACTTTTTATCCCAATATTCCCACGGGATAGAAACTTACTTCCTTCATATGAATATTCGAGAAAATAAAAACGAGTTTATTAAGAGTCATAATAAGTCCTTAAATCATGAAGTCATGACGTAGAAAGTTCATCATATGAATACCCCATAATTAACAACGACACTAAGTTAGAGGCCTCTACTCCCTAATACTCTAAAGTTTAGTCACTACCCATAGGAAAGAGGGTAAAGGGTTGAAAGTCCCAAACAATCTGAGTCACGCGCATACCTTACCTACATTATGCAAATTTTGGGGTAGAATGACAATTTATTCTGGGGGAAAAAGCTTTGATAAACGAGGTGTTATATTTTTTGCGCCTGTGTGGCTGCATGTCCGTGGGGGTATATTTGAAGTAGACAAATGTGGTTTGGTATGTCTTGTGCCAAAAGGGCAGTTTCTGTCTAGTTGGTGTTTATAGTGGCATATGGAGTTGTCACAGCCAATTTGTTTAATTAGCTGTTAAATCATCCGCCCAGCCCTAGGAGGTAGTGGTCGACTTGCTACGGTCTCTCTAGTCGCATGACGTATATCACAATTCTTAAGTTACCCACTTGGTCGGGTTGTCCAGGCTTAGTTGCTGCAATCAATTCAGCTTACACGTGATTGGTTACAGTTCAAACCTTAACTATAATTTATCGATTCGTCGTGTTCCGGCATGATGTCTGGTGAAGTCGTACGGAGGACTTCACCAGACATCATGCAGGTTTGAGCAGCTGTGTTCCGGGTATGATGCGCCAAATGTTGTAGCGTCGGGAGTTTGGTCGTGTAGGGTCTCCAGATCAATCTCCCTCTGGCGCAGCATCGTTGGTCGTATTGTTGGTTTTAACATTACGCTCAACTGCAGTCTTCCTTCCTATTCACTCGGTTTTTTTGAGTGAATAGGCTCTTAATAAACTAGCGTACTTTACCATTAACGATTGCATCACTTCTTACTAGATTATAGTTAATAAAAATATATACCTATACATCATTTAACATTCAGGCCGTTCGACTAACGGCCTAAATGTTAAACGTTTCTGTTAAAACGCTAGGCGGTTAACTAAACGGTTTATTTAACTAGTTGTCTGCAAAAAATTTAAACTAGCAGTGATTTAGACCATGAATTATTTCTGGAGGCCGAAAGAAAGTATAATGTAACTGTCATCATTTGTGTGTGTCTTTTGTCAAATAAAAAGAAATGTATGTAATATATTAGAGTTACGATATTAGATTAAATAGTAAGTGTTTTTTATCTAAAACAAGTTAATCGTCAGTTAATTAAAAAAAAATAACCCAATAAAAAAATAGAAACATGAATTTGTCGTACAAAATAATTAGAGGTATTATTTCGTACCAAATAGGTTGGAAATACTACCCCTTTTATAACAGGGCACACGCATGACGATATCAATAATTCAACACAAACTTTATGGTATTGTTACCAAATAAGCACAAATTAAACTTAATATTGTTTAATTTTAAAATAGAAAAAAGAACCTTCCACGAGTTGAATGTTACTTCATAATTATTTTAATTGTGTATGTTTAAAATACGTAATCTATAATATGTGTTTTCAATTATTGTGATAAGCTAACCGCTACACTGAAACGGAACTTTCGTACGCGAGTCCGACTCGCACTTGGCCACTTTTTATTTCCAGATAGGTAAAGCAATAACGTTGTTATGGCAACTCGAAAATAACTCTAAGCAAAATAAAAACATGATTAAAGGAAAGTTTTGGAAACAATGAGAGCTGACGTAGACATTACGTATTGTGACGCGGGTTTCAACACTAAAACTTTGTTGTTATGTCTGTCTGAGTGGAACTAGGTTTATTATTCAATAAGACTTTACGCAATGTTAAGATTCTTGCCCCCTCAGATAAGACTTTTGAAGTTCTTACCTCGGAATGTATGAATGCTCTAGTGATAATTCCTCGAATATTCCAGTACTTGACCATTACTAAACCACAAGTTGAAAGGCAGTGATTATGTGATACAATTATTTTCATATTTTGGCTTTGTAGAGGGAGAGCCAGTGACCGATTTTAGGTGATCATTACAAAAGTCAGTTAATTTCATAGCAAAACCTTAATTACCTACAGAAACTGAAAAGCCGAAGTGGCTTTTCAGGGCATCCCTATGTGGCTTGGGTGAACTACCCTAAATTTTTAAGGAGGGTCCGAAATAAGACTTATTTTTGTTAAAGTGTAAGTCATAAAATTTTACGAAATTACTTTCGACATTATTTTTACTTCATAGAATTTTAGCCAGAACATTTACATCATCATCAACGTCAGCCTATTAATAGCAGTCCACTGCTGGACATAGGCCTCTCCAATTTCACGCCATTCAACTTGATTCACGACAACTCTGATCCAGTTACTACCAGCCATCCTGCGAAGATCGTCGCTCAACCTAGCTTTTTTTTTTAATCATTATAAACTAGTGCTTGACTGCAATCCCGCCTGATGGTAAGCAGTGATGCAATCGTTGATGGTAAAGCGCACTAGTTTATTAAGCCTATTCACTTAAAAAACTTAGGAATAGGAAGGATGACGGCAGTTGAGCGAGGTGATGCAATGTTAAACCCAAGACCAATACGACCAAACGATGCTGCGCTAGAGGGAGATTGATCTGGAGACTCTCAACGACCAAACTCCCGACACAACAACAATTGGCGCATCGTACCCGCCACACAACTGCTCAGACCCATCCTCCGTACGGCTTCACCAGACATCATGCCGGAACACGACGAATCGCTTAGCGGCAAGACTTTGTCTGGTGGGTGGTAACTTCTGCCGGCAGCCGATGTTATGGCCTACGACCGAGAAAATAAGCTTGAGGGCATCCCACCTTACGTTTATCAATTCGTGGTCTCCACTATAGAGAACACGTCTACTCCAGCGGTCATCGGTTCTACGGGTAATATGGTCGGCCATTGCCACTTCAGTTTGCTTATTCTGTGAGCTATGTATGTTCAACAACTTTGGTTCTCTGCCGGATCACCTCGTTGCGGATTCGATCCCATAGAGACTCTAAGCATAGCCAGTTCCAATGCTCGCTGAGCGACCTAGAATTTGTGGACCAGCTACACCGTGAGTGTCCACGTTTCTCATGTTCGTCATGGCAGGACGCACTGATTGAACACCTTCGTCTTGGTTCTATTGAATATGCGACGAGAAGACTCGACGAAGCTTCCCAAACGCTGCTCAGCTGAATTCCCCTGCCTTTCACTCTCAAAATTGTTCTTACCAAACTGCAAATTTTGCCCGAGCTAAACATAGGCGTGTTTTCATAAAGAGATCTCAACACTTGGATGCATCGCCTGTCGACTTACATCGCTGCAGATACTGTAGAACAGACCATGTCTCGATAGAGTCAAATTCAGGTTCAAACAGAGATAAGACACAGGGGCCGACTATACTCCTTGGACTTTTGTATAATCTGCTGCACAATGTGGCTATGGTCTATGGTTCTATATCCTCCTCGAAACCTGGCCTGTTCCGGTGGCTGAAATTCGTCGAGTCTTCGCGCAAGACGGTTCGTGACAGCTCTTGAGAATAGCTTGTATACGTGGCTAAGGAGCGAAATGTGTCTGTAGTTATTAAGAAGGCTCTTATTACCCTTCTTAAAGGAAATAACGATCACGATCCTTTGCCAAGCTTCTGGAGTTCTCACAGAGAACAGGATAGAATTGAAGTGCTCCCGAATCTCCTAATCCCGTCCTCGCCAGGGGCTTTTCCATTTTAAGCTGTATAAGAGCTGCCTCGAATTCGTCTGACTTCTTCAGGTGTTTAGGTCAGTGCAGTGGCGGGTCAAGATGGCTCTGGAATCCTCATTTACCGGATCAGGCTGCGATGAATACATTTGGCCATAAAAGTTTTCAACTTTCGAAAGAATCTCCGGCTTTGAACGACGACATTCCCAATATGTTTGGTCAACTTCGTCGACAAACACTTTCGACCCCCGATTTTCCCCAACTGTATTCTTTAGAGTGTATTGAATCGTTGGAGGCCACGTCGTACCAATGCTCTAATCTTTTTGGCGAGTGCCCGTTAATCTAACGAAGTGACAGTTGGGTTTTCACGTTGTTCAGCCATAAGCTCCAGATTCCCTTCCGAAAGTTTGACTTCCCGCCCGTACGCCGCATTTTGCAAAATTCCATGCCTTCCTCCCTAAGAATGTCCACCATTTGATCAAGCTTCTGGTTATCGTCATTTGTGGTTTCCATGGCAGGGAATCGGTCTCCAGGTCTGACTGATGGTCGGAATGGCTTCAGATCCCAGCATAATTTGAAGCATATTTGGACGAAGCCAAACGATTTCGGTCGAACATAAAGTTGATATTCAGGGAGCATCGAACTAGTATGTTATCAATACCGGTATTAAACCTATTAATCACCGAGACATCCCTGAATATATGCGTTATGTCTGTTATGATGAAGTACATATCTAATTTTTGGTCATAGCGTCGGGACTTCGCCATGTCCACTTCCTTCGGGAGTGTTTGTTAAAGAAGGAATTCATCAAGAAAAGCCCTTCTTCTTTCTCAAGGAAGTTAGCCAGCATTTGTCCCCTACGATTTCTGCTGCCAAACCAGTAGGATCCTACTACCATCATACGTCCAATAAAGGCTACAGATGCCCAATAAGCGCTCTCACTTTAACCTACAGCTTTCTATGTGCATTGCTCGCACTCGCACGGACACGTTTTTCGCTCTGGCAGACTGATTGTGTATTCTTTCTGGCATAAGGTATTATGAATTATTAATTTATTTTATATGTATATACTGTTAAAATTTCAAGACTGATGTAATGACAAAATTAGTTTTTTTTATTATAAAAATACTTCTTTTTTTGGAGTTTTTGGCTTGGTTGCTAAGACCTTTGAGCCATTTCTTCGTTGTAATCATGTTTTATTTCGTAACCTTTTTTTTTTTGTTGACGCTGTGGGAATGCATTTACGCACCTTACCCCGAAGGGCGCGTGTGGCACTCGCCCAGCCGAAGCCGGGAATACCCACTAAACCCACAGCGGCACTCCGGCATCGCCAAAGTGGCGGGGGAGTGGGAAACTAGCGCAGCCTGAGCTACCTCTCCCCCGCCGGCGAAACCCGCCTAATGAGGCGGGCCCTCAATTGCCCCTCCTAGGGAGGGGCCGTGGCTCCCGCATGGTGAGCGATGTAAGGCGGGCGTCGGCCTCACGCCCGCCGCTCACCTCAGGGAGGGAGAAAGCGGGCGAAATCCCGCCTTCTCCTCCCCCTACGCCGCCTGCGGAGCGCCGGAGCGAGGGGATCCTCCTCCCGCTCGCGCTCCGCTGCCTCCTTCTGCGACATCACGACCTCGCAGAAGGAGGCCATCGCCACCCAAGCTTCCTCGCTCCCCACCATCTCTCTGACGATGGCGGGCAGCGAGAGGTCCCCCCCAACCGCCGTGACAAGATCGCGGCGCGGCACGGCCCACGACGGGCACACCGCGAGGGTGTGTTCCGCCGTGTCCTCCGCCGCGCCACAACCGTGGCACGACGGTGTCTCCTCTCGTCCTATCCGGTGCAGGTACCTGCCGAAGCAGCCGTGACCGGAGAGTACCTGCACCAGACGGAAGGAGAGGAACCCGTGACGCCTGTCGAGCCAGTCCTCCAGGACCGGCCCGATGGCGTCGAGGGTACGGCGGCCGAAGACGGCGGAGGCGAGGTCCTGCGTCCACTGCTGGACAAGAGCGACCCTCGCCTCCCGCCGGACGGCCTCCCTCACTTCTGGGGCCGGACGCTCGCCCAGCGCCCTGCGCCCCGCCGTCCACTCGTACACTCTGGCGAGCACCCACGCCTCGAGCTCCCAAGGCGGGGTGCCCGCCAGAGCGCACGCCGCTGCGAAGCCCACCGTGCGGTAGGCCCGCGATGCCCGCTGGGTTTATTTCGTAACCTATCCTAACTAATTTAACTTAACCTAAACTAAACCTATCTCCTTTCGTTTCCCGCGTGAACCGACTAAGGAGGAAGGTTTCAGACAAAATCATGAATGATGTGGTCACTATGTTACAATTTTTCAATGTTCTTTATGAATTATTCACTGAATGCACTTTTTACTACATAAGTCACGTGTTTTTATTTAGTAAACGACACTATAAATAATTTAAAAGTCCAATGAAAAATGAGCGTGACACTCATCTTAGCTTTCCTGCCAAAACTCAATATTTGTACTGTTCTGTCAACAATTTGGAGGAATGTAAATGTTCTGTCAAAAATTCTATTAAGTAAAAATACCGTCGAATCAATTTCCTAACATTTTATGACTTATACTTTAGCAATTTCTGACCTTCTCGACTTATTTCTGACCTTCCTTTTTGGGTATGTAAATGTACCTACTTCATCCCGGCCACACAGGACTGTCAGAAGTGGCTTTTCAGCATCTGTAGGTATTAAGGTTTTACTGTGAAAAGTTTCGAGACTTTTGAAATGACCACCTAAAGTTGTTCACTGGCTCTTGGTCTATGGCGTCTAGTCGTATAGACTGTTACACGTGACCCTCTGAATCCATACTAATATTATAAATGCGAAAGTAACTGTGTCTGTCTGTCTGTTACGCTTTCCCGGTTAAACCTCTCAACCGATTTTGATGAAATTTGGCACAGATAATGTTTAGACCCTGAGAAAGGAAATAGGCTACCTTTATTTGAAAAAAAAAAAAAAAACCGAGGGAAATCTAAAAAGCCCGATATAACCGAATTCCACGCGGGCGAAGCCGCGGGCGGAAAGCTAGTAAGTAATAAAAGCCCACTAACAATTCTTATACTACAATATTTGCCAAAGTTTACTAATATAGGAGCGAACACGTGTGGCTTCCGGCTTCATATTGCCACTACCAGCTGAATAAAGCTTTAGGATGCATGCATATGTCGTAGCCAAGTGGTTAAATTAGCAATTTAATTAACCACCTGGCCTTTCCAGAAAATGCTCGCCACGCTTGGCTCTCCCGCCTCGCACGTGGTTGATTGCAGTTCTAACCAATTTGGTCGGGGTGTGCTGTCTTAGTTACTGCGAATCAATCGGTTCACAGTTAAAATAAAATAACTAACTAAAAATAACTGTTAACTTAAAAGCAAAATTAAATTCAGATATAGGCATGTCCATGTGTATATTAATACATAAATAAATAAATTGTTTCACACACACACAATCCAATACACAAATACAGACAATCATCCACACAAACACTTACTCACACTTGCACACACACACGTGTTTACTTTTAGTTTGCACTTCCGTAGATTTAGTTCACACCTGTATTTCTTAATTATTGAATACAATTTAATTAAGTTGCTAAGAAACATGTAATCAAGTTAAGGGAGCGCGGCCTCTCCTGGCACAAGTTTTTTCAAACTTAAAAGGAGAGGTCAACCTCAATTTTGTTGTACCAACTTAGTTTTTGAATAAATATTTTTTTTTTTTTTTTTTTTTTTTTTTCACGCCGTTAGTTAAACGTGCTGTTGGCTATGACACGTTAGTAATTTAACACGTAACCGTGCGAGCGAGCGTGTGTGCAAACGTGCGAGTGTGCGTGGTGGTTCAGCTTACAATGAAATTCAACATTTCTAAGAATTAGTGTAGAGGTTTCGGCATCCGTTTAAAACGTTCATCAGCTCCGTTTCTCCCCATGTGTGCTCACCCTTAACACTATTAGAAAAATATTTGCTCAAAATATTTTGCTTCACCGAGACCTCATAGAAGACGCAATTAAGCTTGTACGAACGACAGCAGGTCAAGCTACCCGAAGGTGATAAATATTCCCCACCTCACCTTGAGCCTTAATGTTTTAGAGATAAAGTTAAAAATCTAATAAATAAATCTGACAGATTGCAGTAGCTTGATGTGCTGTAATCTGTACGTACCATGCAGAACCCAAACTCAAAGAGTTGCAAAATAAATCCATGTTAATGCCAACGTCTATCCACTGAGTAAAAATTCCATGAAAGCGAACAGGGATTACTGAAAAATACTTTTGTAACATGTTAAGCTGAACTTTCTCTTAGTCTCGGTAATATGTATAAAATGAATGGTATAATATTGAAACTTGCTGAAGTAAGCTTTTAATAAAACACACCCTCCCTGTTTTATTTCTGTCAAAGTATAAATCAGTGGAGCATCTAATTAGGAACGGAGTAAGCATTCAGTCATACCCCGGCGAACAATGGCGTGAAGGCGAGGGGATTAACAGAAATGGGTCAGAGGTAGACGTAGGTCGCATTGTACACCCCCGGTGCAGTGATCCACTTGCCAACATTACCAAGAGAGGCTATTTTGCTACACAGGTTCACCTGACAACCAGCGTCAGGCACTAGTTGTCTGTCATTTTTGGTGCAGCCGCGAGGTACACTGCTGCTATTTTTACATGCTTTTTATGAGCTTCACTTGTATGTTTGTTTGTTTGTTTGTTTGTTTGTCCGTCTCTAACTCTTTGGACTACGAGTGAGCGGCTCATTACTGTAAAATGTCCCACCGTTTTCAATACGTCCGTTCTTTTTATTTTTTTAAAGAATATCGAACTAAAAAGTTGAAAATGAATATAGTTTAAAAAACTAAAAAAACATGCTTTTAAAAAATATCAAACTAAAAAGTTTAAAATAATTAAAAAAAAATGCGTGTGACACTTAATATATAAATATTATGGGACAAAGCGCTTCACGCTTTTTTTGTAATTATTTTCAACTTTTTAGTTTGATTGATATTTTTAAAAGAATGCGTTTTTTAGTTTTTTAAACTATATTTATACATCTGAGTTTTTACTTTTAATTTCATTTTTATTTTGTTGCTACTTGATGTATTTATATGCTAGATGTATTGTGTCTTTAAATCTGTGCTGAATAAATGTATTTTCTTTCCTTCTTTCTTTACACCGATCTTTACAGGGCTTAGTTTTGTAATCGGACTTGCTAGAATATAGAATGTGAGTGGTCCGTGGGTAAATAATATCAGCCGCACAGGTTGATAGATAAGGTTAAGCAACCCTTGTTTAGCTTAACCTGATTGACTTGCGGGTGGTTCGTACGTGGGTGACCATTTGTAGTGCTGTACTTACCAAGGCGTTAAGGTCGTTGTCGTTACGGGTAGTTAGAAGCTGGAAAGTCTGACAACCACCCTTACCCAGTAACTGGATCGTGGAGGTCAGGTAGGCAGTTCGCCCATTTCAAATATTGGATGCTCACCAGAACATAGTTGAGAAAAGGCAGACAGATTATGATGATGACTTGGTAGATGAATTTGGATCAATGATCTGAAAAAATATATTCTTCAGCTACCTAATTAGTGGCTGTTTCCCCAGACTGTCAATAACCTACAGATTGTTTTTATTGTTTACGTAGGCGAAAGAAAACCTCTTCCCAACATGACGAAGCGTTTCTCCATTGAATCGACAATGTAGTCGAGTTTGAAGGGGAAAAAATCCAGACAAAAACTTGTCTGAATGAATGTCTACTTGTCTGGCAAGCTATGTGAGAATTTTTTCTTCGTATTTTAGTAGAGCTTAGGCTAACTAGAGATTCTTCTTTTTTACCTTCTTAATAAAATGTTGTCAGTTGAAAACCTAGCAAAAACCATGAGAACTGTTAATTAAATTTCAATAATACCTTATAGGCTGAATTATAGGTGGAAGATCATCTCTACTTTGTGTAAGCTTCAAACCCTTCTCTAGCCTAATGTTATTTCCTTCCAATCCTTCTACTATGCTTCCCTTGAGAAGGTCTTCACTTTGAAATTAACTACCCTTCAAAATAATTATGCCGTAAAATAATAAGTAAAGCATAACCTAATTTACCTAAACTTACCTTTGTAGGCAACCTCTGCGTAGGGAATAGCAATACTGCTTCCCGTTCTTGAATGGCTGAATACGACAAACCTGTGTAGTATCCTTATTATATCCTTATTCCTGTTACACACGTTTGTCGTATTCAGCCAACATAAACCTCCTTTAAAACCTCCAATTTACCTGCAACAAACAATAAACGCTTATATTAACAATTGATCTGGGTTAAAAACAGCACCCTACTCATATCTCCCCAAGTAACCTACAAACAAAATATTTTGCGACTACACGCCACGCCGGTTGGCAACAGGAAGACAGGGGGGTGACTGAAGTGCGCGCGGTATGGTGACGTCAGCGCGGTCGTCGCCCTCCAAGGTCACGCCTCCCGAAGACGCCACCCCCAGCCAGACTGCGTTACCCACGCGGTGTGATGCCGGGGTTATGTTGCCGAGTTTATGTTTAATGGCAAACGCTGTCGGCTGAATTTTTGATGATTTAATTACGGAGGATGTGTTCCGTGGTTAAATAAGTAACGAGGGTATTATAATCCTTTGGATTCACAAAAGCTGTATATTAACTACCGAACTACAAAGATTTGACAAATAATTATTAGCAACTACTTTTTGAAGTCTGGAATTATAATGTATGCAAATCAATCGCTATGCCGTGGTCTTGCGGACACTAGCCCGGTACCATCTAACATCACATATTTGTTTGTACAATAATCTTACTCGCCTTTATAGGCAAGAAAAATGGGGCAATAATGGAAAAATATCTAGTCATTTTTTATCAAAAACAACGATCGCCGTTTTGATAACTACATGAAAAATCTTTACCATCTTCGAAAATTACATCAACTGCGCTCCAGTAATCGAATTTCCATTATCGTATCAATTCCAATCCGGGGCCATCGCAGTTTTTGTCGAATAAATAACTAAGGAAGTTACTAGAGAAATTTAAAGTTTCCCGATGCAAATGTCCTTTAGTCTGAAATGACGACTAGAAAGTATTGTATTGATTGACAGAAAATTCGTAACACGGAAGTAGGTATTCATGTTAAGCACTGTATCAGTACCTATACTTAATGGGTATGAGTAAGTATACTTAATGATATTTTGATCTATTATAACTTCTACGGATAAATCTGGAGAAACGAAGCAAATTGCTTATAAAGCCTGTTCAGAAAGCTTAACTAGGCATGCATAACTATGTATGTATCCAGATCATCATCATTTCAGCCGAAAGACGTCCACTGCTGGACTTAGGCCTCCCCCAAGGTCCTCCACGATGACCGGTCCTGTGCCTACCGCATCCAGCGGTTTCCTGCGACCTTCACCCGGTCGTCGGTCCACCTTGTCGTACCCATGCTGCGTCTTCCGGTGCGTGGTCGCCACTCGAGAACCCGTCGGCCCCATTGAGCATCTCCTACGGGCAATGTGCCCAGCCCACTGCCAGATGTGCGAAGAATATACAGAGGACCACATTTGCATGAAAAATCCATGAAAAAACTCCCTACAAAGAACATTTTAACAAGTCAAGGCTCAGAACTCAGACCGAGTTAAACGTGTAAATGAATTTATGCACTTGAAGGTAGTTTGTTCAAAATCAATGACTGAATCGATTTTTGGTCATTTTTAATATAGGTTTTTATTTTTATATTTATAACCCTAATAACAGAAATAAATAATTTATCATTTATCCAAAAAAATTAACTACACAAATTAGTCATAAAATTGAATCAGGCTCCGTACTGAATAACATAGCAATTCAATCGTTTCCTCAATCGCCAATGGCCATAAATCCCATTTGAATCTGCAGACATTCCATAAACAACATACAATATTACAATCATGATGAACTGCCTTCGCTATCAGACCCAACCTTACTTAGTTTCAATGTGTGCACGCCTCGTGGGTATAAGTGTAAGCTTTGTATGTGTACGTTAGATCTGAACTGTCTGTAAGCTTTGGATTGCCGCAATGTGTAATGTTTTCATAGAAGGGATGGCGTTTCTATCATCTTTCTTTTATTCTCATATAGATGTATAGTTTTTTTTTTTTTAGATATTAATTGTTAACAAATTATTATTGATCATAGACTAGGCTTGAGAATTCATTGGTTGAATTTTGCTTTTATTAGAATTACAATGTAAACAGACAAATACTACGAATCGTCTAAATACTACGAAATTTAAAATCTAAATTAGCATTTTAAATAATTGTCGCAAAACCCGCAACAACCCTACATTCTATTTATACAGCCAACGTGTTTGTCCATCGCTGTCCCGTAGCCGTATAAATTGAATCCTGTTTATCCTGCTAGCGTAAACACTTCATTTAAAACTGTAATGCTATTTGCTTTGAGCTGAATTTCGTTTGATTGTTGGCTTAAGGTTTGCTTTGGAATCAGGGTGTTACTTAAGTTTATGGATTTCAGAGCACTGAGATCTGTGCAGCATATGATGGTACAGATGGTAATGCACGTTGTTTTAAATATTGCAATAATTGCAATGAAAACGCCTAAGAGTGTAACTTGCATTGATAATGACGAAAAATTGAATATTGTCTTCTCTGAAACAACCTATGAATAAAAATTCAATGAATTTCTGGTCTCAATATAAAACAAAAGAATCTTTTTTGTCATTCCCCTATGTTGTCTGACGGTAAGCACAGCGAACTCGTGCATAAGATGAATCATGTTTATCTAGGAGATGAATATTCATATTTGTAGTCTTCAGGATTATAGACTTGTTCAACACTTATGCCATCGCTATGCACGACTTTGGATTTGTCAAGCTGCGCAGAAGTCCTTAGCCTAATTCACTTAGGTCTGATCTTGTCTAAGGCAAATTAAACTTCAACGAAACGAAGCCAAGATACGTCGTCTATGAGAGCATTACGAGATTTCAGGACCAGGACAGGTCAATAACACCAGTTTGTCATAATTATTCCTAGATGTGTCTGGGTCTACAACAACATTTACTTGTCTTTATCCCTTGGCTTGTCCGCCAAATCTCATTTCTAGCTTTGTTTTTTTTTTCTATTCTGCTTATTATAAATCAATGTTAGTCTTGTCTTATTGCCATCTTCTTTTTAAAGTATTCATGAAGTTTGCAGTTAAGCAAAATCACCATCTTCTGTGTAGCCTTCTCCCAACTTACTTGCAGTCGGCCTCCAGTCTGACCGTTTGCAGCTCAATACCAGTTTTTTACATGGAGAGCCAATCTGACCAATCCATTAACTGGGTAAGTTCTTTCGGACTGGTTGACAGAATTGATTGGTCTGACTCCAAGTCCTGACTACATGTAACAACAGCAGTTAAGCACCAAATAGGCAATAATCTCTACAGAACTTAATACTTACAATAGTTCAAACTTCCATTTGGGAAGCTTGAACTACTGTCTTTATCGAATGAGACATCCTAGTTAATCAACTTGCTTCAATCAAGGGAAGAATTGTAAGTGAAGTTAGGAGTTAGGACTTCATATTTAGGATACAGGATAAACTAAGTTATGAGGTTCCTGATTAAATCCTCAGCTGTTAGTCAAACTACGTCTGTAATATAAGTTTGGTTTGGGATTTAAGATCTAGAGTCTAGTTTCTCTAAGAATTTGTAAAAATTTAATTCTATGAAAGTAGAAACGCCTATTTTTGTAGTAAAGACAGAAGGATTTTTTTTTGTCTTTATTCATTTCATATTACTTTGGGAAGTTACTATATTATGATGCTTGGCTCTAATAAGACGCAAAAGACGTAATAAGAAGCATTTAATGTAGATGTAGGATGACAGTAAGCAGTAAAGTATAATATAATAATATAATATAATAATATATATAGTTTTTTTTCGGGGGTAGGTGTAGAAAAGTTAACACACAAAGTTTGGAACTCTTTTTAATTTAAATTATTTTTATTTGCTTTATTTACTTTAATACAGTTATTTATTTTGCATAAACCACTAAATAGCGACTACATACATTGGTGAAATATTTAATGTAACATTGGCGCTTACATTCCACCACCTGCCAGTTCTACACTAAGTGCTTACTTCAAATTCATTGGAAGATCTACATTCAATATATCATAATGTCGTCTCAGCTGGATGATATTCAAACGGCACAGAAGAATCTCGAGGAGTGCTTCATTAAGAAGATGGGTGAGCTTGAGGCACAAATCCAGTGTGCGGGGCCTACTAAGGACACTGTTGCGAAGGTTGCTGAAGAGTTCCGGTCCTTTCGTGAACTTATGTTTGGCATGCTGGGACTTCTCAGGAAGCAAATCGCGGAGTGCACTGGTCTAGTTGATGCATTGGAGACAAGATCTCGTAGGAAGGCTCTTATCTTCATGGGGTTTCCTGAAGTGGACAAGGAGGATTGCAGGGCTCTTGTGTTGGAAGTTTTGAGGAGCAAGTTGGCGCTTTCCGATATCACTGCATCCGCCATCAAAGTTTGCCACAGACTTGGTTCATCAAGCAGGGGTCCAAATTCCAGTAGGCCTATTTTAGTAAGATTCGCCAATGTTGACCTGAAGTCTACTATATGGAAGGCCAAGTCTGCACTGAAGGGCTCCACGATCACCATTAAGGAATTCTTGACTCGGTCCAGACAGGCAGTATTCGGCAAGGCGCGCTTGCACTTCGGAATGACATCATGCTGGACCCAGGACGGAGTTATTGTCATCAGGACCCATGATGGAACACGACACAAGATTTCTTGCATTGGGGAACTCAATCCATTGATGGCGAAATACCCCAAGAAGCCCGGGGAATCATCTGGATCTGGTGGCAAGCCTGGCAGTGGAGCGCGTAATATCTAAGTGTTTGTTGATGTGTTTGTACAAGTTATCTATACATAGCAACATAATTATATCTTAGTTTTTGTGCTCGGGTTGTCACTTTAACTTATTACGATGTGGAGGTAATTATGTTATGTTTTTATTTGTGTATCGTCATTTCGTCAATGTCATTTGTTACTGTCAAGATCACATCTGTCATTAATGTCAAATGTCTACATTTTGACGTTTCTATTTCCATGTTCCACGTTTAGTTCGTGACGTACTTTTCCGTAAATTGCGTTTTATTTCTAATTGCTCATGTTTCGTTTAGTTTTTATGCTTGTTCCTATTTTTACATTTTTTTTTCCTTCTTTTGTGTTATGTTTGTAATATTTGTAAGCTGTTACTGGTGCTACTGGTGGGTGGTGCAAGGATAGTGGTGGTGTACCTTTACAGGAATAATCCTAGTTATAGTTTTGGTAGTTCTAATTATATTTTATTTGGGTATATATATATATATATATTAGTATATAAATTATGTTATCTGACGATGATTCTTTTCACTCTGCTATTAATTTGTCTAGTTCATCCGCTAATGCTAGTTTCAGCTCCTTGACTGACACACTTGGCGACTTTGTGCGTCGTAGCTTCAGCCAAAAAAAGAATAATTTATTCAATGTTTGCCACATTAACGCGCAGAGTGTCCCAAGTCATTATAGTGATTTGTTGGACACGTTTTCTGACACGAATGTCCATGCCATTCTGATATCTGAGAGTTGGCTAAAGCCTCCTCTTCTCTCTGCCTCCTACTCTCTCCCAGGTTTTACTCTTATTCGCAATGATAGAATTGGAAGGGGTGGGGGTGGTGTGGCTATTTATCTTCGTAGTGATTTTCCTTTTAAAATCATTACCTCATCACCACCACATTACAATGCTTCCGCCGAGTACCTCTTTTTGGAGGTCTACGTCAGAGGCGTAAAGACTTTACTTGGTGTTGTCTATTGTCCGCCCGTCGTTGACTATTTTTCTGATCTTGAATTGGCGCTTGAGTTAGTAGGATCTGAGTATGCACACTGCGTCATCATGGGCGATTTCAACACTGACCTTACCCATCACTCTCCCCGATCCCGAAAACTCCTTCATATCATTGAGTCCGTTAGTCTTCATATCCTTTCACTACAACCTACTCACTTCAATATCTCAGGTGATGACACTTGGCTCGATTTAATTATCACGTCTGAACTCTCCCTTGTTCCCTTTCATGGTCAGTGTCCTGCACCTGGTTTTTCCCATCATGACCTCATTTACCTATCTTATGTCGTAAGGCCACCTAAACCCATCCCAAAAGTTCTGCACATGCGGTGTTTTGCGCGCATGGACATTGAGAGGCTTCGTGAGGATGCGTCAGACCTTAATTGGGAACACCTGGCTGTGACGCCAATGGTTGATGATAAGCTGCACATCTTTGAACGGGCGGTCCTTTCACTCTACGACAAGCATGCTCCTGTCAAGCGGATTAAGGTTCGACGTCCTCCTGCTCCCTGGATTACGACAGGGGTTCGAATGGCGATGAGGCGTAGGGATCGGGCCTTTCGGAAATTTAGAAAGGATCGCAGTGAGGTGAATCGGAACTCTTACAAAGTCGCTAGAAATAGGTGTAACCAGATGATACGCAACGCTAAACGCCGCCATATTTTCGAGAACATATCTTCCTCTTCACCTGCTGATATCTGGAAGTTCCTTGGCACTCTTGGTATCGGCAGGCCACGGCATGTGGATTTTCCTAATTCAATTGGCCTTGATGATATCAACCGTCAATTCACAACTACAAGTCAATTGGATCCCCAAATATTGGCTCAGACGGTTGATTTCATTGCTGGCCTATCGAGTCCCCCCATAGAACCATTTCACTTCACTCCGGTGACTGTGGACGAAATTAAAAAAATCATCTTGTCAATAACATCCAGGGCCGTGGGCTGTGATGGCATCAGCCGTAATATGGTTGTCTGGATCCTTGATTTCCTTCTCCCTCCGATCACCCACATCATTAACTATTCTCTCGATTCCAGTCAATTTCCATCCCTGTGGCGCATGGCTTATGTCCGCCCACTCCCTAAAATTTCAAATCCTTCCCAACCCAATCACTTTCGTCCCATTTCTATTCTTCCATTCCTATCTAAAGTGCTTGAGGCCTGCGTACATAAGCAGTTCTCTGGGTTTATTTATCGGAACAGCCTCATCAGTCCCTTACAGTCTGGTTTCAGACCTGGACACAGCACAGCCTCCGCTCTCCTTAAAGTGACTGGTGACATTAGAGAGGCTATGGAGGATACCAAAGTTACCGTTTTGGTATTAATTGATTTCTCCCATGCCTTTAACGCCGTCAGCCACGATATTCTGCTTGCTATTCTCTCTCACCTTATGGTTTCGTCCAAGGCACTGGAATGGTTCTCTTCTTATCTTCGGGGACGTCGGCAGTCGGTTCGCGTCGATGAGAGCTCATCGAGTTGGCGTGAGCTGGATGCCGGTGTTCCACAGGGCGGTATTCTTTCTCCATTATTATTCTCCATTTTCATTAATTTCTTAACTCACTGTCTTCGGTGTTCGTATCATCTATACGCTGATGATCTCCAAGTATATGCGGCTGAGCGGGTGGAATGTGTGTCGAACGCTATAGCGGAGGTAAACCAAGACTTGGAGGCTGTCAAAGACTGGTCTGATAGGTTTGGGGTGTCAGTAAACCCCTTGAAGTGTCAGGCCATAATTATTGGAAGCTCACGTATGATGAGTAGGTTATCTCTTAGCTCTCTCCCTCCTCTTATCTTCAATGGTACCGTCATACCCATTACCCCCAATGTCAAAGATCTCGGTTTGCATATTGACTCGACGCTTAGCTGGCAACGTCAGGTTTCCTATGTTAGTCAAAGGGTCCACGGTACCCTGCGTTCTCTGTATCGTCTGAGGAACTTTTTACCCGTTAAAACAAAAACCATGCTTGTGCAGACTTTGATCTTCCCTATAATCGACTATGGTGACGTGTGCTACTTTGATCTGAATGCGGCTTTGCTGGATAAGCTTGATAGATTGCTCAACAATGGGATCAGGTTCATATTCAATCTCAGGAAATATGACCATGTGTCGAGCTACAGGTCTGAATTGAAATGGATGCCCATTCGTCAGAGAAGAAATTTGCGCGCCTTGACCACGCTTTTCTCCCTTCTTAAATCACCCACTCCTCCTTCTTATCTTGTGACTCACTTCCAATATTTATGTTCTTCACACTCTAAGAATCTGCGTTCTTCTAACAATCCCCTCTTACTCTGTCCTTCACATACGTCTGACTTTGTTCATTCTTCATTTCACATTCAATCCATTCTTCTATGGAATGCGCTTCCTCTTGATATCAGGATGGCCGCCAGTCGGTTTGCATTTAAGCGGAAATTGCAGAGTTATTTTCGCAACAACTAGCGTAGAGTTATTGCTACACCCCTCTCCCAAATTTTAGTTTTTTTTTTTTTTATGTATATATTATAAGTATATATTTTGGTAATAGTATGTATGTATATTTAGCTTATTTAAGTATTTTTTTAATATAATAATATAATATAATAATATAATAATATTTATTTGCGAAAAACATGGTATACAAAGCTGTTAAAATATGAAATGCGCTCATGTTTTGCTTAAAATTAAGCATGCAAAATTATGATGAAATATACAGTTTATGGTCCAAAAATTCATTAACAGTATAAAAAATATTTTCATTTAACCAGTTATACAATTTAATTTTAAATAGTCTGCCATTTAGTTCCTTTAGTGCAATTGGTAATTTGTTAAATATACGTACACACATAGCCACACAGTTTTTATTGTATTTAGCACTTCTAGGCAGATCATCTAGAACTAGTCTATGTACGTCACGCCGACTTCGTGAACATACTTCTTCCGCTGTTTTGAACAGTTCTTTATATTTCTGTACAAACATACATACTTCATACACATATATTGAAGGCAATGGTAGCAAACCAAGCTTTTTAAATATTGGTTTACAGGATTCCTCGGTTGAAATCCCATATATGGCTCGTATACATTTCTTTTGCGCAATAAATGCTCTATTGAAGTCAGTACTATTTCCCCATTTTATTATTCCATACCGCAAAGACGATTCAACGTAAGCTCGATACGTCATTACAGCTGTTTTTATATTTGTTATCCTTTTAATCTGTCTAAGGGGATACACGAATTTATTTACTTTACTGCAAACATGCTCTACCTGCGCCTTCCAGTCCAGGTGTTCGTCTATTAATACACCTAAAAACTTAGTGTGTGTCACCTGGGTAAGTTTTGGTATGTTCAACTTGAAATTGAATTTATTATTATAATATTTATTAAATTGTATATATACAGATTTTGTCAGATTTATAGATAAATTATTGTTATTTAACCAATTAATTAGATTATCAATTGTAGTATTTATGTCAATTTCATGATCAGTAGTCGATTTATATTTTTTGTCAGAAGTTACAATTATGGAAATGTCATCAGCATAAAGAAAGCATCTATGATTAGTCACATCAACGATATCGTTTATGTACAGTAGAAATAAGATGGGACCCAAGATGCTACCTTGGGGTACACCACTTTTTATATACTTATATTCAGATGTGTACTGTAACATGTCTCCACTTCCGGTGAGTTTGGTGACCACGACACATTGTTGTCTATCAGTTAGATATGACGATATCCACTGATGTGACAGTCCTCTAATTCCGAGTGCCTCTAGTTTTTGTAATAGGCTAACATGTGAAACCCGATCGAATGCCTTCGATAAGTCGAAAAATAGTCCTGTTACTAATTGGTTACTGTTTATACTGGCGAGTATTGTTTTCAATAATGAAAAGATGGCTAAAGTAGTGGATTTTCGTTTTTGAAAACCGAATTGCTCCTTAACCACAATACCAAATTTATCACAGTAGTTTATTAACCTGTGGTGCATACACTTCTCGTATATTTTAGACAAAATGGGTATCAATGTAATGGGGCGATAATTGTTCATATCATATTTTTCCCCCTTTTTGAACAATGGCTTAACAATAGACAATTTTAAAGCGTTTGGGAATATTCCTTGTGATAAAGACAGGTTAATCAAGTATGTCAACACTTTACTTAATTCATTGACACATGTTTTGATGATTTTGGTGTTTAATTCATCATAACCTTCAGAATTAGTGTTGTTCAATGAAATGATTTGCTGTCTGACATCATTTTCAGATATGGGAGCGAGGAACATTGAGTTAGCAATCATATTATCTTTGCGATGACTATTTATACGATTTTGCGTAGGAAAACCGTCTATGAAATAGTTGTTAAAGGCAGAGGCTATTTCTGCTGGTTTTGTGAGTACAGTGTTGTCAATTTGTATGTATTCAATATTGTTTGTAGGGTTTACATTGTATATTTCGTTTTTTATAACTGACCAAGTGGCTTTGCACTTGTTTTTATTGTTATTAATAAATTTGATATTGGCGTTCCTTTTGGCATTATGTATACATTTCTGAAATAAATTAGAATATATGGTATATTTAGTCTTATTAGTTTTATTTTTATCCTTATAATAGCGGTATCGTAAGGAGCGTTTAGTTTTAGAACACAGTTTAAGACCTTTAGTCATCCATGTTTGTTTATTATTATTATTTGGATTTATCCTAACTCTTACCTTTGGAAAACAGAGATTGTGAAACAGGCATATTTGTTCATGAAAACAATTGAATGCCGTATTTGCGTCGCTTTCCATATAAACATCTGTCCAAGATAGATTTTCTAAACATTCTCTAAACTTATACGTATTATTTAAACTGTAATCTCTTTTATAAATGTAAAATATTTCGGCTTTTGTCTTGAATTGCAAGGGAAAGCTTAGCATTTGCGCTGTGTCATGGTCAGAGAGATGAAGTGGCAGGACGTTTGCGATTGCGTCAGGAATATTACTTAGAATATGGTCAATGCAGGATAATTTGCGAGTGGCAACGTCAATATGAATTTTTAAGTTGTGGGTGTGTGCAAGATCTACAAATTCTTGCGTGATTTTGCCTTTTTTCAAGGTATTTATATTGAAGTCTCCTGCTAATACTGTCCGCGTTTTTGATTTGTATTTTGTGAGTAAGTATTGCAAGACATTATTCAATTTAGTCAAAAATTGGTTAGGGTCAGACTGAGGGGTTCTGTACAAACAAATGATCAGCAATTTCTCCTTAGCTAACTCTATTCCGCATGCCTCGAAAGTATTTACCGATGCAAAAGCTTGTAATGGTAATTCCTTAAAAGCTATACCTTTTTTGATCAGTATGCTAGTACCTCCTCGATGTTTATCCCTACAGAAATTTGATGCCATTACATAATTATATAACTTGAGATAGTGTTCCTCTCCTTTTTTAATAAATGTTTCGGAGAGGCAAATTACATGTGGGTCATTATTTAAATCTCTCATCTCCTGAAGTGTTAATTCTATAAGTTCCTGCTTTGGCAGAACGCTTGCAATATTTTGGTGGAGTATCCTAAAATTGTGTGAAGCAGGAATCGAGATTTTAGGCACGAAAAAAGGTGTCGTTCTTAATAACCGGACGGAAATAATAAAGTATGGTTCCTTTTTTAGGTTTATCAGAAGGAATATTAGTAAGATTTTTTACTCTAAATTCCTTACTGTTGCTACTAGAGAAGTAAAACGGAATGGTCCCTTTTTTGGGCTCATTTACCGTTGTTTTTGGTAAAAAGCTTAGTTTGCTTCTGGTAAGGTGTTTCCTGATCTCGACTGGATCTAGAAATTTTTTTTCATAATCTTCACAATCTATTAGGTAATTTATCGATTTACAAATATCAGACAAGTTATGTTTGCTATTGTATGTGAATTTACAATTTTTATAATATTTGCACATATTTTTTATACTATTGTTTAATTTATTTACATTCAGGTTGTCATTTTTCAATACATTTAAAATAATAATACTATTTTTATCAAATGTCATAAGTACACTTTTCAGTTGAGATAATACATGTCTTATATAAAGGTCATTTTCACCTAAACATATTACAATTTTGTCTTCTGGTTGGATGTTAAGCTTAATACAGCACTTTACAATTTTATCACTACGTGCATATGGCATCGTTTGGGCGAAGACTCCATACTTTTCATATTGCTTAGAGTTTCTTGAACGAAGTAGAGCAGCAGCCAGGCCTACGCATTGTTGTGCGCCAAAGACAGCAATATTTTTCCCACTTAAGCACTGTTGCAGGTTTGAGGTATAGTCTGTGGTTGAATGGGTCTCAGCAGGTAATGTTGGTGTTGGCACAGTCCTGAGAGACTGCTCTAGTCCCTGTATTTGTGTATTTAGAACTTTAATCTCTTCTTCAGCGCTTTGAAGTTCTTTTTGAAGTATATTTATTTTCTGTTGTAGATGTGAATGAATGGGGTCGGTGTTGGTATTTGCTGGTAATCTCGGAGAGGAAGGTGCAGATGACACGTGTTGACTGAAGCGAGAATATTTTTTCCTTTTTTCAGTATTTAGAGGAGTACTTTCTATAATTGTTGAAGACTGGCATAGCGCCTTTAATATTTTAATTTCCGCAGTCAATTTGTTTAATTGTTTATTTAAGTCATTGTTTTCTAATATGCTGTTTTCTAGCTCGTTTTCTGTACTTTCTAACTTTGCAGTCAGCTGTGCTATTGCATCCTGCATCTCCGACACTGATGACATGTTGGTCGTGGTACCGTCTACACTTTTTGAAAGTTTATTTGGTGACGTGTCCGTTTCGTATGAAGTATCGTAGTCGGTAAGAACGTGAGAATCTTGTGTAGGGGGTGATTGGTTTTGCTTCTTTATGCAGGTTTCCGGTGGCGACTTTTCGGTAGTACAAGTCGTTTTTTTCCGTATTGTTATGTTACATATATCTTTAGAACTAATGGTAATTTTTCTAATACATGTCTTACAACGCCATCTGTTTTTGGAGTCTTGATCCATCAGTCGATATGTTTGCTCCGGATAACCATCGCAATCTGGTTCATATCTATTTTTGCAAATACAGCACTTCGCGGTTTTAGTTATGTTCACATTCTTCTTACATTTAAAACATACTACAAGTTCTGGCATCTTGCGGCCACTATTGGTAGTAAAGCGCGTAGGTTGAGGTGCCATATCTAATAGCAATGCTGTCCAGTATGCCAGGAGGCTAATTAGTTCTAGGAAGTAAAACTATGTGTCGTTAATATCGATTGATTGAAATGCAAAATCACACGCAAGAATCTAGGTGACTATCGTTGATGTAATAGCGCTACTCAGCGATAGATGGCGCTGTTACCAATTTCATAATGGAGTAACGAACATTTTCTTTTTTAAAATAACGGTATGAATATTAATAAGTTTTAAACAAACTCGAATCTGAGTTCAATTAGGTAACATTCATCAAAACACAGTGATAATCAGAGGACAAGTTCTATCATTATTCACTGCAATGTTAATATCACTCAGTTTTTTGTTGTTTTAACACGTAACACTTAATTGTTTATAAAGTCATAATAATTGCACTTTTCCGGAAGATAACATTATATGTTCTTCATTCACACCTATTGCACTTAGTTTTTAGGTTTGTTCTTTAATCTTCGCACTATCACTATTTATTTACAAATAAATACGGCCTCGATGCGAACTGTGCCACTAGCGACCCGGCGGCACTTATCTTATATATACCTTAATAATTATAGGGTTTTTTTTTTTCCTTTTGAAAGAAAATCAAGCTAAAGCACCTACCATCTTATCTCTTCACCACCTGGGGTTGACTGGTAGAGAATGCCTAAGGCATTAAGTCCGCCTCTGTACATTTTTTTTTCTGTGCAAAAGAATAAATAAATAAATAAATAAATAAAGTAGGTAACCTAAAAAAAAAACACCTAGATTAAGACACCCTATCAATTTCAGACATATAAATTACTCACACACGCGTCTCGTACGTCATACTTATTTGCAAATCTGATAGCCATGGGTTGCCGACTTGAGTGGGTAAATAATGCCATGATGATGACGTCATGACCGTGCCCACGTCACCCTATGTGTGTCAATATGAGTCAATGATTACTTAAAATCTTATACATATGTATGCGTCTTGGAACCGCGATAAATAATACATGTCCCATCTAGAAGTTTCTGATATTCGCGCAAATACTACTGAAATTGTCAATATTCTGATTGATTGGAAACTCACTTCGGATTATATAATTATATGATTTATAGCATAAGGACCAAGAAAATTAACTTAAGAAACTTTCAGAGAAGATCTGTACTTAAAGTAAAAAGTATTTCTAATCAAAGACAGTAATTTCACGAAGTGAACAGAGGGTGCATTTCCGTACTTTTAAGAACATTCGCATACTAATCTCAACTTCAATCTCGAAAAAATTCAATAATTTTTTGACATTATTCCCGCCTTTAGTACTCAAGCATTGAACTAAGACAGCATCTATAAATCCAACAGCTATTCTCTAACACGTAGCTTCGAGCAATTTAAGCGCACTCTTGCATGCAATACTTAACGCCCAGAAAAAAAGACTACCCACAAAGAAAACTCCCCCGTCTTGCAAACAAGAATCTCAAAGGCTAGCAACATCCAATTAAATTCATGTCCGTGCTACAGGCGTCCAAGTGGGCAAAGCCTTCATTGCTTCGATTCCCGTCGATGCGAACTTTGAAGCTTCTGAAGCAAACGCTATTGATTGCGAAATAGGAACAGAAATATCTACCTTTCTGTTAGACTTATCAAAATTTCGATGCGACGAGTAAAATGGCGTTTTCGACATGTTCGTCTGCACATAGCTCGATGTCGGAACTTTATGACTATCAGACAATTTTTCCCGACTTATTGTCCCATGCCTTTTTTAAGAAGCTAACACAAATAGGGTAGAACCGTTGTATTAGTAAGCCTCTTATGTCCGTTTTGATTAATGGAAAAGTTCCGAGACCTAGTGCTTCCCCAGGGAGGAAAAGCCTCATTACGTGAAGACTGCAGATCCTGGTTGTGATATTTACGAGCACTAATACACAAAAGGATGGTATTATGAGCATCTTGATTTATTTTACTAAGAACGCCAGTGGTTGCTAATTAATATTCCATTCTTATCTTTCTAATACGCTTATTACGTCTAAGTCTACGTCTAAGTAAGAAAGTCAACAACATAACTTCAAAAGGAGACCAATCATCAGGGTCTTGGATAAAAATATAGTATCGTTGAGTTAGTATCCCATTTAACACAAGTCTCGAACTTACTTTGGGGCTAGCTCAATCTGTGTGAATTGTCCGTATATAATATATTTATTTATTCATAATATGCCCAGAAAATGTGATTATCTGTTTGGGATATAAAAAAGAACATTATTTTTCGATTTTGGCCCATATTTCCCTTACCTTTACCAGTTTCATTTTTCTTTTTTTATAAAACAGTTTCAAAACCGTTGTTATAGTGGTGTGAATAAAAATTTAATAGAACATTATTGTGAAGCTTATCTGAAGTTTTAACATGAAAAATATTCAAAGGAAAAAAACTTTTCCTTGTCTACGTTTGCACTGAAAAACGGATATCGACCTTTACTCGAGGAAAATTCCAAGGAAATAAAAACTAGAGGAAGCTATTGCAAAACTATAACATATACGTATAGTTGTCTAGAACCACGTTTACGGGAAGCAAAATAAGTATGTTTTTTTTCGTTCCTAGGTAAATGAGAGAAGCTTTATAAGAAAGAGTGAATGTTGTCTGAGTTTTATAAACAATCTGTGGAGTGAAATATTATGCTAATGACAAAACATGACAACTTTGAATATCAACAAGTAACAAAATATTGCCAGCAATTCCTTGGCCCATGAAAACGTTAAACGTTTAGCGATAGATATTTTCAGCTTTGATGAATGGAAACAAAACTCAGTGAATAAAATTAGTGCATGATATAAGGCCTCCACCATTTATTTAAGAAAATATGTATACCTAGCTAATCTGACGCACCTAATCATTGGCACGCTAGCTCTGCTCTCCCCGAAATGGCGAAGCAGCGTGCAACTATTTACAAAACAAAGTTTATTTCAGTACTGGACCAAATTAAACCTTGTAATATTCCGAAAATAGAGAGCATTTGCGTAGAGATGAAACGTAAACAATGACGCGGTTTGACGAATAATATTTGCATATATATACTACAGAAACACCAATCAGAGAGGCTCCTGATTAAATGGCGGCTACCAGATCAATCGATCTGCGCTGTCAAGCAACATTGGTGAACATATGGGGAAAGTTACTGAATTTTCGATTATATTTGTAGAGCTGATATTCAACCGAATATGGCCCAGGCTGAAACTGAAATCAAAATACATAATTATAGCAGACGGAGGACGGTAAGGTCATACAACTATGCGTCCCCAGATGTCTGCATGCCAAAATTGTGACTCAGTTACTGCACAAGGAAATGAGCCAATGACCTCTGAAGAAATTCTAGAAGGCAAACGAGGCGAGTTAGTACATATCGTGTTACTTTGTCTACTTTACGGGAGTTAGAACCACCATTAAATCTTGCGACAAGCATTTGTTTTAAAGATTTGGTTACAGCGCCATCTGTTGCGATGTTTATGCAGCTTATCGATTTGTATTACAAGTTGTGGATCGTTTTAAGATGAATGGTTGTTCGGTTTTGAATGTAATTTGTAGATTACGTTCGACTTGCGTTACGTTATGAATACATGACTGCCAGTTCCCATAAATAGTGAACTTCCTTCCTGCCTCACTACACAAAAAGAGTAATATATTTATTCATCTACATCTGGCTCGGGAGCCTACTCCAACTTTCTGGGAACAAGTACAGGAAGCTGATAAATAAGTCCGTAGCACTTTCGCGAAAACAGACAGCGTTTTCACATCGATATGACAGTTGCCGCCATGCCCTGAATATCCCTTCGCGCCTACAGACACCAGCCATCCACAAAAGTTGTTGAACAATTTGCACACAATACGACCCATACCATTGACGTATGAATGGACGGATGGTTGACCAAAAAAATACTACAAGAGTATTCTATATCCTATTTATATAAGTGACGTCAGGAGTGAGTCAGTTGACGGCACGTGGGGCCCATGTCCTGTCGCAAGGACCTTGGCACATAATAGTGCTAAATTACATTCAATCATTATATCGATGTTCAAAAATTTCCTAGCCAACAGTATCGCTTCTCGTTTGAAACTTGTTTACTTAAAGCTGGCTCAAAGGCGGGTTTGTTCACACGACTCGGAATTTATGGCTGCATTTCGTCATTCTCTAAGATGAGTGTGTGCTGTTATGGCAATCCTAAGAAATAAAGTCGCAACAATGTTACCAGACAGTTTGTTATTGTTAGCAGCAGGGAGACCTGGAAAATGTAATAATACCTTTATTTCCATTAGTAGTCAAATGGTGAAATGGTGCTCAGTTGCCAACACAAAATACATAATTTATATGCAAGCATTACATGTGATTCAACTGTTTTTTTTTTCTATAACCGTAAACGCGTACACCATAAAGTCGTCAACTGGTTTCCAATAAAGGCCAAAAAGGCACAAAAAAACCAGTGTCCGCCAAAAGGCTGAACAAACTCCGCCGACATTCATACGCTCCCAGACAGACTAAGATTGATAATAGGTTCTGTTGCTAACCAAGATACACTCAGACCAAAAACAGCTTTAACACCTTCGTGATAAAATAGCATATCCTTGCGAGCTCTTGCACGTGTATTTCATCAGATCAGGTTGGCCGTTAAAATAATTTCGACTGTGAGACAAGACATTTTAGGTTTAGTTTTGATCTGGCAGCGCCATGCTCCACTTTGCCTGGGCATGAGACTCGATTGTACGTCAACGCCGCGGGACTCGTTACAAACATTATGTTAAATGTTTGTGTAAATAACGTGCAAATAGTTAGGCACTATGTCATTGATTTCACTGTTTTCTGATATATCAAATAGAACAGCGATATATTAGAGAGGCTAAACTTCGCATAACTTAAAAATTAACTTAAACCAACAATTCAGAAAAACTTATTCAACCAGCAACTTGATTCCTAAACTTAACAAAAGCCACAAAACCGAGAAAGACGTCGGAAACAGCAAACCTATCTGAGAACTCGGACACAAAATCTGAGTCATAAAACTATTCCTAAAAACAGCATATCTGGTCGATCTTTTGAAAACAGACCATTTCGAATGACACGGTAATGTGTAGTTAAAACGAGAGAGCATAAACATAAAAAACACATTGTTTAACCCCATGCAGACATTAGACAGGCAATAAAGACACCCGTGTGGCGTCATGTCGTCTCCGGGGAGCAGTGACCTCCGTCGCGAAAGCCATGGTGGCTAAAGAATACGTAAGTCCATGCTGTTTCGAAGCTGACTTGTGAAGGCTTTTAGTTTTTATGTGAAACGAACTACACTGAATTATTTGCCGAGTTACCTACAGTAGTTCAAACACAGGTATAATTATTTTTCTAGAAATGACCTGAATATGTTATCATATAATGACGTCATTTTATAAGCTATAAAGTTATAGGACTCATAAAGATAACAATGTATAAGCGTTAGTAGCGGCCCGCTAGAAATGTATCAATCGCAAAACGAACACACCAGAATTTCACTAAAAACGTTCAGAGGGCCTTTATTAGCTCGTGAATGTATAATATATAATATTATAATACTGAAAGGCAACAACGTAGGGACTCCCAATTCAATACCCATCTACTATAAAGATCTCTTTCATACAGTCAATATCTTCCTCAATTCAGACCTCCCCATTTCAGAACTAGATACAAATCATACAAAACGTACACAAATGTCAATCTGGGAACAGTCTTTTGTAGTGGACCCTTTGTAAACAAATCACACGGGACTCGAGAGACAAAAATAGGTCGGCATCGCACATCGCAAGCGGTCACACAAACGGTACGTATTTTTGGACGTGCACAGTTGCCAGTGACACTAGATACAGACATAATATTTGATACGTACGCACAGAGTAGACGCCAGGGCATAAGCTACTAACATTTGTCAAATTTCTTTAATATATTTTCAACTTTATCTCTAGAGAATTAGATTCAAGGTTGATTGGGTAGCTGGACCTTCTGGCGTCTGTTCAATTGCAGTGACAGGCGATTGTTTTGGGACCGAAATCAGGGACTACGTTTGACATATGAACAATGCTTACGACACTGATTGTGTTGGGGGCAAAATTTGGATGTTTTTTTTAAGGGTTTGTGTTGAACCGGTTTCATTGAAAGATATCGAATATTTGGGTAGGATGCTTTATAACCAACTAAATACCATAAAATTTCTTTCAACAACACTGTATAAAATAATTTTCGTGTCCACTAAAACATTTCATGCCGCTAAAGAGCTAGTATTTCATCTACATAATCGTTGAAAGGCGCATTAGTATTCAGCCTAGATCGTGTACAGCCGCTGAAAACGTAAATAAATACAGGCGATACTGTGCCGTTGCATTTGTCTCGCATGCAATCGTTATGGCGATGGTTCTGTCATAGATCAACGGATAAATTTAACGGAGAGGAAAATTAGATGAACAAAGGCCATTTTTGAAACGATAACATTTTACAATATCAAAAGTAAATTGACTTCATTCTTAGTAGGCTGAGAATCATCAATTTCGAAAGACGGTCTTCCAAAACGCCCGTCCTTCAACATTTCCTAGTCCTTTCGCTGGAAAGAAGTGGCGCAACTAACTCCCGGGCAGCACACCTGTCTTGACTTACTGAGAACAACCAAGTTATGCAAGCTCCAAAGAATATAGATATCACATTAACAACTTCACACGATATATAGTATATATATAATAATGATATGTAATGTGTGTATGATAGATAATAATACATTTATCGGAAAAGTGACATTTTACGGGTCCTATTGTGTGTGTCGTTTGCATTGACGGCTACCGATTTTAACATGAATGGCCGCCACATTAAAAAAAATGGTTCAAGTGTAGTTTGCCAGACTTATGAATACCTTCAAAGCCCTTTTATAAACCACGCTGTAAAAACCAAAACACCATATTATTGAATTAATTAATTATAAACTGTTTAAACAACAAATCAAAGCCCGTGCTAATAGCACAGGCCTTGATTTGTTGTGTGTGATTATTTAATAATAGCACCTTGAATTATCATATAAAAATATGACCTTGTGTAATTTCCACCTGTTTTATGACAATTACCGTTCTTTACTTGTCAGAGCCTTAAATTTCCTTAATTTTTGGATCATTAAAACAGCATCCACGAGACAATCTTTTACAAGAAAGAGCTAACGCGTTCAGTTTCATAAATCAACAAACAAAAAAATATCGGTTATAACGATGGGTATACCGAATACGATTTCAGAGAAGCTTTTGCTCAGTAGTGAGACATTGCAGCAAGTATTGTAATCTGGAACTATGAAGATTAACACTATCAAGGTAATTATAAAATTAAGTCTTATAGTAACTTATTCAGTCGGGACCCATTATAAGAGTGTGAGCCGTTCTAGATTTTAATAGGGGACCCATTAAAATCGTAGACTGTATTTAAAGTTACCATAGACTTATTTTTTTATGTAATTACTTTGATAGTCATTCCTCACAGTTCCAGATTACAGTACTTGTTTTGGTTTTCAGTTTTATTTAAATTATGTAGGTACGTAGTTTGACAATTTTTTACGCAGTCGGGTTTTAATATTTTTTAATTATGCTATTTTTTACGCAGTCGGGTTATTTTTATTAGGAGGTAAAATCTTGATCTTGTAGACGGGCGAGAATCAGCCTTGTGTTGTTAAATCATACGCATCATCATCTAACACCTGCACTCAGACCAAAACAAGCATTTTCAAAAAATCTTATACAATATTCAGACTATCTGCGTGCTCCCTAATCTTTGGCTATCAAAACATGGCGTGTATTCGGCGTCTACCGTTTCATTGTTCTATAAATCGGTCACGTTACGTTTCCTTTCTCATTGTGCACCATATTATTTAGTTGTTGTTTCTATACACTCGTTTGAAATTTAAAAAAAAGTATGATTAATTATTCCTTGTGTCATATTTTTGACACCTCAACAAGTGACATATTTTTTCGCAATAATATTCTTGTTAAACTCTCGGGCTTCGTGAGGGTTTTGGAGTGGTGCTCGCTCACGTTGTGAGCTGGTAGAATGAACTGCTGATAGCGTTGATGATGTAAGTCATGCGAATCCTCGGGCTTAGTGAGGGTCACATGACAGCCTACACATGGGTCCCTACGTCTCAAGCTCTGATATCAAAAATAAAACATAGGGTAATAAATATGTTTATTCTAACATCCATGAATACTTAAAATGTACTAAAATGAATCTTATTTTTCTAAACTACATACTATTGGCGGAGAATCTTGACACCGACTTCTAGTTGTACAGTCAAGACCAAAAGTCGAGTTGCAATCTCACAAAACTATGGCCAAGCAATACTAGTTGTAGTTACGACCTTCTATAATAAAGTTTGATACACACTCATACACTTGCTGCCCGCTTATGATTGTTAGGTACTACTTACTAATTTCAACGTCTAAAGTAAGTGTTTCAATGGCCTAACGGTTTTCGCCTTGATAGGCGTTCAAGGTGGTTCGAGTTCGAATCTATTAACTTACAAAAATATTTTTAAATGTTTATTGGTGAGTTATGAATGCTGACAACAAAAATATCTAAAAATACCGATCTGCAACTTAAAGATGATACTTTCTTTTAAGATTTTTTCTATATTAGAGTCATTATAAAAAGATGACGGTAGACTTAAAAGAATCTGAATCACTACTTCACAAAAAATATTCCGCTACCTACAATAACTATTATTAGCTACAATAACTCAAATAATATTACTTAGCTGTTGTTGGTTGGTGAACATATAGTTACCAGTTTGTGTTATTAGTTTTACTTTTTAATCAATATGCAGGCATATGCAGCAATATATCTCAAATATCATATGAAACCGGCTTTTGTGTAAGTTGTTTTTTTTATTATTTATGTAAGGTGCAAACCAATCGCTTGGAGCAAGTGTGTAATAAAATTGTTATTGTTTTAAAGAAATACTGTAAGCCGTTGGAGGTCAAGGTCAAGAGGTTGGAGGACGAAGGTAGCTGTCGAGACAAGTGAAACGAAACGACAATATTTACCGTTGAATAAACTTTTAAATCGTGCGAAGAAGATAGGTTGCATTTGTGGTTTAAAAATAAATTGGCGAGGCTGGTGGAGTCTTATCGAGCTAAACAAAAAAAAAACTATTTATAACAAAAACAGTGCAGAAGTGTCCTACAGAGTGTTTTAAATATATACCAATAAATAACTTAATAACGGACTCTAAACCATCTCTAAAGTAATTTAGCTAAGTGACAGTAATATGTTCGGTTGGCTTAATGGCTAACAGATGTCGCCTTTTGCAATTTCAATACAAATTACTTTTGGTAAATTATAAAAACAATAATTTCGGAATTCGATAAGAAATAATTTCGTTTACTTTTGAACTAAGAAAGCGCTTGAAGATTATCTCATGCCATCAAACTCCGAAAAAAGTCACTACAGGATGGCAGCATTAGTACCATGCTATACACGCAAAAAAAATATAAATGTAATAAGCACTATTATTTGTTCTAAGTATAGATTATTTTATGATTGCAATAATATTCAGGTTAAGCTTCAATCCTCTTTTCTTTAAGAAAATGAATAATTAAGCTATAACCTCTTTAATCATAATATATGTATAATATTATAATTTTCATATCTAACAACCAAAAATGTTTTTTGTATTTTTTACCATAACAATATGTGATAAGTTTGTCAAGGAATACTTTTATATAAAATATTACAATGCTGCCGTTTCAACGTTTGTTTCATTTGTTAGTATTAGTATATCTATACCGAATAATATATAACTTTATAATATATTGCATTATAATATGCTTATTGTTTTATTTTTATATATTTTTTATTATATTACCCCTATAGTAAACTAAAACATATAATAAAACCCTTTTTTGGGATAAATATTCAATAAATTTTCCTATTTATTTCAATATTATTTGCAAACATTTTTACTTTAAAATTAGGGTTATAACGGAGGCTTGTTAGCGGAGGCGGAGGCGGATGCGGAGGCGACGAGTCTCACCTCCGCGGATGCGGAGGTTAACGGAGGCGGAGGTGAAAGTACATATAGAAAAAAATGAAATTTATGGTTAATTTAAACAAAATTTTTATTTTAAATACGTACATTAATAGTAGTATACTTGGTAAAAAAAATACAAATTGTGCTTGCCGCATTCCCGCCTCGCACTAGTTGATTCTTGACCATTTCGCGCTCAAACGCGGCCGGACGGTTGTCGAGCGACGCAGCTTGCGCGTTATTTATTGCATAAATACTCAAATAAACCTCCGTTATAACTCCGTTAAAAATTGTGCGGAGGCGGAGGCGGAAGCGAAGATACGATTTCTTGCGGAACTTCCGCAGTAACGGAAGCGGAGGCGAAGCTCCGTTACAACCCTATTTAAAATACAAATCAATTATCATAATTTTAAATTATATGACAACAGAAACAACAAAAAGAGTTGCCTATAATAAGGATCGAACCCACAATCGCTCGCTTTTGATAGCACCATTGTTAAGTGCGGCTGCTAACTCAACTTCAAATGAAGTAACGAAATTTTGCATTACTTTAAAGAAAGACGAAGACTGCGATAAAAAAATAATGCGGTAGTGTGCGTAGCCGGTTTAGCGCAGGCGACAGTAGTCTCTAAGGTGGAAATGGACTTCTACAGCTGATAGTACAACTCAAATAAAAAGTGCCATCAATCAGTCTCTAATATACATAACTATAATTACAAAATGTAATTGTTGCGACATTGATTTGGCTGTTAGATGGCTGCACAATTCAGTCATGATGTATCTGCCTTTACCCCATTGATTTGAGGTCAGCACAACATGTCTTTTTTAATACTTCTCTACCAATCTTCATTTCTGTTGTCATCCCATTTCTAGCCGTATAATCCTTCACATCCATCGTTTCTTCCCGATAACTTTCTTAATTTTTAAATAAACCTTAAAAACAATTGAATTTTGTAAATGAAAGAAAAAAACCATTAACTAATTTAGTTTGGATTTTCTATAACAAGTAATTCCTGTAGTACCATTTTCGTGTCAAATTAAATGTTATAAGCCCCGCACGATGATATTGCGACGGAACCTTGTCACAATAACAGCTTTGTGACGTCATCTGTCACACGAAAGGACAGCTAGCAAAAGAATGTTAAATGCAAAATTATAGTTTATTAATTTTGCATTTAACATTCTTTCGGGTTAAGGATTTATTTGTATTTTATAATTTTATTATACATACACATACCTACTCATCCATATTCTGACAAATAAACTTTCATTATTAAAAATTCAAGGAAATAATTCTTGTAGACGTAAGAAAAATATACTTATTCGTATATCTTTCTTACATGTTTATTAACTTTTGCTAACTACATTTCTGTTAATTTGTGAGCGGGAATTAAACCAGAGTACCAAATAACACCAGGAAAGTATGTAAAATTTTTTTTATATATAATTCAATATAATCTTACCCTATTTATTCAATTCCACTCATACAGTCTTCCGAATCAGAACGGCTTTCTGTGTCTGTCGTTTCCGATTCACTGTCGTCTGCCGTATTTATGATAAATAACTCGTCAGTTATTCGATCTTTTTTTCAATATTCCTCTTCAAGCCGTTTAACATGATTGACTTCCTTTCGCCAGTCATCTGGAGTTATTGACGCCAACGCCTCCAATGTCAGAGCTTCAATGCGACTTTCCAACTGCTCCACATTTTTTTCTGACACCCTCATCTTTACCAGGTTCCAGATGTACTCAATGGGGTTGAGGTCGCAGTTGTAGGGTGGTAATCTAACGACCTCATGGCCATTGGCAGCTAATAAATTGACAATTTTATAATTTTTCGGCGGTCTGTGCCGTTTAATTAATAAATACAGTTCAGGTTTTGTACTGTCGTTGGGAAAGTCGATGTTGTGAGCTTGTAGCCACTCAACCATCAACTGTTTTTTATTGTTCATACTTGGTGGCCTATTCTCTTCCCTACTGTGATAAGGGGCGTTGTCCATCACAATTATGGAGTTGCGTGGTATGTTGGGTACTAATTTTTCTGTAAGCCACTTGGTGAAATTCTCAACATTCATTTGATCATGGTAATCCCCCGTTTTGGTGTCTGCTTTAAACATTAAAAGGGCATTGTTGTCAACAAAACCGCTTTCACTTCCCGCGTGAACTATTATCCATCGGCGGCCGGGGCTGTCGTTCCGTCTCACTCCGACATCGGTTGCTGTTTGCCAACATTTTTTTACCGTGTAGTGTGCGTGTATCCACGTTTCGTCGAGATAAATAACGAGTCTTTTGTTATTAGCAAGCGAGTCATTTTCTTTCATACGTCATAAATATCTAGCCCTCCACGCTTGAATTTGGGGTCTTTCAATTAGAGGCAGTCTTTTTTGGTAGCATCGTTTAAATTGGTAGCCTAAATCACATTTAATTATTTTTCTTAATGTAGTTTCACTATTGGTATAATTAAGGTCTAATTTTGAAGCCGCCAAGATTTTGCGCATTGTGGGTATTTCTCTCCTCACCGTATACATTGAATGTATAATATTTCTTAAAGCTGTTACGGAAAACCCGTCGAAATATTCCTTCTTTTGTCTTTTTCCTTTAGTAGGAGTTCTCATTTTGCTGCCACTGGCTGTTGCCGACTCATGCTCTCGTCGCAATTTAGTCACAGTATTTTTTGCAACGCCTGTGGCACATGCCACACGCTCCGTGACTTTGGTTTAGCTGTTGCTTCGGTATTAAAATGTCCTCAGTAGTGTCAGAAGTACTTTTTAAAGCACGGTTTATACTTTCAAGAACTAACTTACAGTCCTCTTTTTCTTTAACAAAATAATTGTCCACTTTAATTATAATTTCACGAGCACGATTGTGAATTAATTTCTTACTCATTTTAACGAGTAACAGCTAACAAAACTAAACAACAAAACTCAAGAACAACAATAAAACAGGATAACAAAAACAAAAAACTAACAAAAATATTCGATGTGCGTAAGTGGGTAAGCGCGGACTGAACTTGCGAACGGTACTGACGGTGCGAGGTCGACTACGTCACCAAGATGGCCGCCGATCGCAATATCATCGTGCGGGGCTAGTACAAACAAATTAAAGCTTTTAGTAAATCTAAGCTAATAATAAAGCCGTATAGTTTGTTTGTTGAACTAACAGTCGGATTTAAAAAGTTCTTTTGCATTTGACAACCCAATTCATCAGTCAATGAAGTAATAGTGCGGGCAGACGATGCGATGCGATACAAAGGGAGAACTAAAAAAATCACGCGGTCGAAGTCGAGAGCTGATTGGCTACCTGGTTTATAAATAAACTGCTTTCATGAAAAACCATTAAACCTGTTACTACTCAATTCATCATTATCCGCTTAGGAATGGGTATGAGGTAAGACTCAATCAGAAAGCTAGTCAAAGACATTGGTAGTTAAAAAAAATGAAATTTGCGGCCATAATGCCAAATGCAGATGCACATGTAACATATGTATTAGCCATTTTCTACAACACCCACAGACAGTGTTGGGTTGTTAATAGTTGGGAACCATAACAATAAAACCCAATATGCAGCCAATATTATTCCACCCACAAATATAATTATACATACCAGTATGAATGTCAAACAGCCTTTCACCTACTTCACAATACACCTTTGAAAGACTTCAGAACGACTCCACAATACAAATACTCTGAAAGACTTCCGAACCATTAAAATGTAATTAGATATTGATCGTGGAAATGATTTCTATCGGGACCATGATAAACCAAATCCATTAGAGAATCACAACGGGTCTATTGTGCGATTCCTTTACCCTCAGGAAGTGGGAAGTACTTTAAATTGGTGCTCTAGATTGTGGCGCTATAGACATAACATAATATCAAGCCTGTATTTTGCCAAAGGGTCTAGCAGAGGTAGAGTTAACCGTTTAACCGTCAGCATCTACCAAGCCTTATTTATCCCAACTATGTTGGAGTTAGCTTACAGTCTAATCGGTTTTTTTTTTTAATAGATGTAAACTAGTGATTGACCGCAATCCCGCCTGATGGTAAGCAGTGGTGCAATCGTTGATGGTAAAGCGCGCTAGTTTATTAAGAGCATTTTCACTGAAAAAACTGAGTGAATAGAAAGGAAAACGGCAGTTGAGCGAGGTGATGCAGGAGGATGCAGGAGTTGATGGAGGAGGTGAAGGAAGCGACCCTGGCGGAGGAAGCGGTGTCCCGGGGCGGGGTGATGTTGGCGGTGTCTTTGGACATCTCCAACGCTTTTAACACCCTACCCTGGAGTTGTATTCGGGAGGCACTGCGGTACCATCAAGTGCCTCCCTACCTCCGTCGAATAGTTGGGGCTTATCTGTCCGAGAGATGTGTCACTTACATGGGACGTGATGGCGGACACCAGCGCCGCATGTCGTGCGGTCTTCCACAGGGTTCGGTCCTAGGCCCGCTCCTGTGGAACATCGGTTACGACTGGGTGCTGAGAGACGAGCTCAGACCGGGGGTAGACCTGACGTGTTATGCGGACGACACGCTGGTCACCGCCCGGGGGAGCTCGCATAGGGAAGCAACGTTACTGGCGACGGCTGCGGCATCACAGGTGGTGGGCCGTATACGTCGCCTAGGCCTGGAGGTAGCCCTCAACAAGTCGGAGGCCATGGTGTTTCATGGTCCCCGGCGGGCGCCGCCACTCAGCTCTCATATCGTGATCGGGGGGATTCGGATCGCTGTCGAGTCCACTATGAAGTACCTAGGATTGGTGCTCGACAGCCGGTGGGACTTCGGCCCCCACTTCCGGCGGCTGGCGCCCAAGTTGTTGGGGGCGGCTAGTGCGCTTTCAACATTGCTTCCCAACCTGGGGGGACCGAGCGCCGCTTGCAGGCGGCTCTACATGGGAATCGTGCGATCGATGGCCCTGTATGGGGCCCCGGTGTGGGCTTTTGACCTGACGGCCGGCAGCATCGTTGTACTGCGAATACCGCGGAGAGTGATGGCCGTCAGAGTCATACATGGGTATCGCACGATCTCCTATGAGGCGGCCTGCCTACTGGCTGGAACCCCGCCCTGGGACCTGGAGGCGAGGGTCCTCGCGTCTCTGTACCGGTGGCGTGAGCAGGCGCGAGAACGGGGCGAACGGCCGATGCAGCGTCAGCTTGAGCAGCGTCGGTCGCAGCTCAGCGAGGTCTTGGTGGCGGAATGGCGGGACAGGCTTTCACGCCCTACCGGCCTCACCACCATCGAGGCCATCCGGCCGGTACTGGCGGACTGGCTCGGGAGAAGGCATGGTTCCTGACGTTTCGGGTGACACAGGTGCTCTCGGGGCATGGTTGCTTCGGAAAGTACCTGTGTCGCATAAACAGGGAGCCGGACGCCCGGTGTCACCACTGCGTCGACTGCCGGGAGGATACGGTGCAGCATACGCTGGCAGAGTGTGCCAGTTGGGAGGAGCTGCGCCGTGTCCTCATCTCTGAAATAGGCAGTGACTTGTCGCTGCCGGCCGTAATCAAGTCGATGGTCGGCAGCGAAGAGTCCTGGGATGCGGTGGTTTCCTTCTGCGAAACAGTTGTCTCGCGGAAGGAGGCTGCGGAAAGGGAGAGGGAGATTTCGTCCTCTCACCCGACCCGCAGCAGGCGTACCGGGCGTCGTCGGAGGGCGGGTAACGCCCTCTTCCAGCCTCCCTAAATGGGTTCAGGGGCGATGGACTCGGGGACATCTGTCGCCCCTCAAACATCAGGACACGAGGTGGCGGCGCGAAGTGTTCCACGCGCGCTACTCTTAGACGTCGCGGAGGGAGTCCTACACCTCACTCCCCCCCTTGACCCGAGGAGGCCTACGGTGGTGGGCCAGCACCAATCGGGGGTTGCGGAAGCAGTATTAGTTCTCGCAGCCCCCGGTGTAGGTGTGAGAAGGAACAACCGGGTGGTTTTTAGTCAGTATTAGTCTGACAGACCCCGTCGCCCGCCCCAGGGCGGCGGACATCCATGAGGATTTTTCACCCGGAAAAAAAAAAAAAAAAAAAAAAAGAGGTGATGCAATGTTAAACCCAACAACAAGATCAACATTGCTGTGCCAGAGGGAGATTAATCTCGAGAACCTTCACGAGCAAATTTCTGCACAACACCATTTTGTGCATCGTATTTGGCACACATCGCAACACAACTACTCAAACCCGTCCTCCATACGGCTCCACCAGACATCATGCTGGAACACGACGAATCGCTTGGCGGCATGACTTTGTCTGATGGGTGGTAACTTCTGCCGGCAGCCGATGTTATAGCCTATACCACCGAGGAGATTCAGCTGAATACAATTACTTAACCTGAAGCAAATGCCTATCTGACCTCCATAACACAGTTTAAAGACTGGTAAGACTGCTTGTCAGACTTTCGTGCTTCTGACTACCAGTATCGACATGCAAATATGATCACCCAACACAGCCCTTTTTTTAATTTCGTATCCCAGTGGAAGTCTCTACCAGACCGTCCTCCGTCAGGGGTCGACGGAGGGTGTGCCGGGCTCTCATCGGCTAAAACCACTGGAGCGTTCCTCTTCTTAGACTGGTAAGACTGCTTGTCAGACTTTCGTGCTTCTGACTACCAGTATCGACATGCAAATATGATCACCCATCACAGCCCTTTTTTTAATTTCGTATCCCAGTGGAAGTCTCTACCAGACCGTCCTCCGTCAGGGGTCGACGGAGGGTGTGCCGGGCTCTCATCGGCTAAAACCACTGGAGCGTTCCTCTTCTTGCCTACGGCCGGGGGTGCGGGTCCTAGTTTGCCATTCAACGCATCCCCGGCACCTATCCCAACCCTAAATTACCTACGCCTGAATCTCTTCTTAAGGAAGTATACGTGGAAAATAGTAAAATAAGCAGACCAAATCATTATTAATAATGAAAACGGTTAAGTAATCACGCTCACTACAATAAATTTAGGCAAAGCCCAAATCCAACATACGTTTTTCGGCTGAAATAAGGATGATGATGGAGAATCTGATAAAAATAAACTGATAATACAAGCATGAAGCGAGACGACAATAGATTCCATATGATTTTTTTAATGTAATTTTCAACTAAAAAATCATCATCACCTCAGCGTTAACCCCAGTCGCATCCGAAGCTTTTTTCAGCTTTGGAATCTGGGGTTCGCTTTACCAATCTAACGGATGAATTGGCTAAACTTCGATATTTTCCGTGAAGCGACTGCCGTCTGACCTCCACAGGCGACATCGAAGCATTGCAGTTAGACCAATTGTTGGACTTTTGACCGCTCCAACAACCCTAACGACTGCCACTAGATGTTCGTATGGCAACCAGGACCAACGGCTCAACGTTCTTTCCGAGGCACGGCCAGACCAGTGCAAATATTGATATTCATGCATACAAATATTCGCACTGCGCGGGGATCGAACCCGCGCCTTCTTGCGCAGCGGCCGCGTTCACTATCGCTACGCCACAGAGGCTGACGTTTCAACTAAACAAAATCCTATTAGGTACATTTTCATCAAGCAAACCCCAGTAGAAAATAACTACAAGTCACAAATCTGTAGCACAACATCTGAACGAGATCGCTCTGTTATCAAAGAATACAAATACCGTATTGTTTATCAACGCAGATTAGACGCCGTTAGATCTAGGTTGTGATAACGTCTACGTACCTCAAGGAACTTATACTTAACATTTTTTTAGTATGTAGTACATATTGTAAATAGGCTAAATCTCAGTGTTTATAATCAATTTCAGTCTTACCTTTAGTTACCATTTAAAAATGGTAACTAAAGGTAAGACTGAGACAATTGGTCGAGTTTTACTACATCCGTAGTTGCCAAAAGATCGGCAACATTTCACGGTATAAAGTTGGAATCACGCGAAGACATCCCCTTAACCCCCTAAATGCATATCACACTATCACTAATAACAAGTTTCATTTTGAAAGATATAACTAATCCATTGCTCCGTATGTGTGAAAAATGTGTTTGCTCCACAATGTAAATAACGCAATGAATTTTGGTGAACTGTCAACATGAAACCCAATAACGCTATGCTACGCAATTACACCGAAGTTCAAAACAAATGCAATATGAAACCTGCATACGATCCCAATTACAATAGCATCCATCACCAGTTTTGGCATACCGGAAGCAGAAAAATCTGTCTACATATATCTGGTTTTAACGTCTACATGACTAGTGATCTGTCTGTATTATAGTGGCTCACAGTATCTATCAATAGGTTAGTGGGTTCGACCATTACAGAGTAAAATATCGTAAGTACTGAAGTGTTACTGGGGCATACCCAAAGATTTCAAAAGCAAACACGAAGCACATATCTCAAGATAATTATAATATCATGCACATGCTTATAAAATTTCAAAATAAATACACACAGTCGGTTTGCATTTAAGCGGAAATTGCAGTTATTTTCTAAACAATTAGGGTAGAGTCATCTCCATCCTTTTATTAAAAACTAGCTGTGCCCCGCGGTTTCACCCGCGTAACCTTCTAGCCGAATGAGCTCAGTTGATATAAAATAAGCGCCTGTTACAATAATGGGAGCAAAATGTGGTACGTCCGCGTTTGCTCCCGTTTACGCAACATTTTTGTTCCTGCTCTGCTCCTGTTGCTCATAGCGGGATGTTTTATAGCCTATGTCCTTTCTCAGGCTCTAGACTATCTGTGTACCAAAGTTCATTATAATCGGTTCAGTAGTTTTGGCGTGAAAGCCGGACAGACAGACATACTTTCGCATTTATAATATTAGTATGGATAATAGGAAAAAAAAAAATTGCCCCACACTAGGACTTACTCCTGTATCGTGGCTGCGTTTAGAAACATTTAGGTACGTATTACAGAACGTCACTCAAAACTCAAACTCCACTTAAGTCTTTTTTCAAACCATTTGATTGGTTGAAACTAGTTTTAAGTATTGCTTAAGCAGAGATCAATGCTTGAGTTTCCTTCTGGAATACGGACCTTAAACTCAGATATACAAACAACCAGACCCGGAACAACTACCTGTAGGCCATACAAATAGTTTTTTTTCCTTATTATTGTTTTCAACTCGAGCACCTGTCAATCTTTTCACCATCCATAGTTGACTGGTAGAGATTGCCGAAGGCATTAATTTCGCCTCTGTGCATTTCTTTGTGCGAAAGTATAAATGAATACAAATAGACATCAAAATATAATTACCTACTACTTGATACTGCACTTTTTTATTAATTATAAACTAGTGCTTAACCGCAATCCCACCTGATGGTAAGCAGTGATGCAATCGTTGATGGCAAAGCGCTCTAGTTTATTAAGAGCCTATTCACTCAGAAAAAAAAAACTGAGTGAATAGAAAGGAAGACGGTAGTTGAGCGAAGTGATGCAGTGTTAAACCCAGAGACACGAACAACGATGCTGCGCTAGAGGGATATTGATTTAGAGACCCTCCACGACCAAACTCTTGACACAACAATATTTGGTGCATCGTACCAGGCACACATCGCAACACAACTGCTCAGACCCGTCCCCCGTACGGCTTCACCAGACATCATGCCGAACACGACGAATCGCTTGGCGGCAAGACTTTGTCTGGTGGGGTGGGTGGTAACTTCTGCCGGCAGCCGATGTTATGGCCTACCACCAAGAAAATA
This sequence comes from Sesamia nonagrioides, assembly GCA_017933935.1. Taxonomy (NCBI): domain Eukaryota; kingdom Metazoa; phylum Arthropoda; class Insecta; order Lepidoptera; family Noctuidae; genus Sesamia; species Sesamia nonagrioides. The sequence goes on along the minus strand of JADWQK010001264.1, from coordinate 318,738 downwards.
AGAAAACCACTAGTCAAATAAATCTATCTAATCGGGATCCATATACTTTCTCCCGTCCAATTATACTGTTCAGATAGATACCCGGTTTTTCTTTCCTTGAAGGACGTCGATTAGAAAAGCAAATTTGGATAAATCTTGAATGAGTAACCCTTGAAGTGATTAAATAAATCCAAGGACCAAAGAGATATCTTTACGCTAGATAAGACGTTTTCATCAAAATCTAATAGTTAGATGGGTACAGAATCATAGTACTCATCATTATAGTTTGAGACTTGAAAAGTCTGACACCCAGCCTTACCAACGGGTATCTTTTTTTTTTTAGTTATAAGCTAGTGCTTGACTGCAATCCCGCCTGATGGTAAGCAGTGATGCAATCGTTGATGGTAAAGCGCACTAGCTTATTAAGCCTATTCACTCAAAAAAACTGAGTGAATAGGAAGGAAGACGGCAGTTGAGCGAGGTGATGCAATGTTTAACCCAACAACACGACCAACGATGCTGCGCCAGAGGATGATCTGGAGACCCTCCACGACCAAACTCCCGACACAACGATATTAGGCACATCGTACCCGGCACACATCGCAACACAACTGCTCAGACCCGTCCTCCGTTCTAATGGGTTATTGAGGTCAGATAGGCAATTCGAATGGGTTTTGGAGGTCAGATAGACAGTTCTAATGGGTTATGGATGTCAGATAGGCAGTTCTAATGGGTTGTGGTCAGATAGGCAATTCTAATGGGTTGTTGTGAGATAGGCAATTCTAATGGGTTGTGGTCAGATAGGCAGTTCTAATGGGTTTTGTAGGTCAGATATACAGTTCTAATGGGTTATGGATGTCAGATAGGCAGTTCTTATGGGTTATGGATGTCAGTTAGGCAGTTCTAATGGGTTGTGGTTAAAAAGATAGGCAGTTCTAATGGGTTGTGGTCAGATAGGCCGTTCTAATGGGTTGTAGTGGTCAGATAGGCAGTTCCAATGGGTTGTGGAGGTAAGATAGGCAATTCAAATGGGTTGTAGTGGTCAGATAGGCAGTTCTAATGGGTTGTGGAGGTCAGATAGACAGTCTGGTATTCGCCTACATCCGGTTAAACTGGAAGCCTTGGCTTGTGTAGACAAGTTGAGTGTCATTATATTTTTCGCAAAACATAAATGTAAACAAATATACAGTGCAATTTTGAAACTTGATACAATAAAAAACACTATACAATTAAATCTGAAGAGTTTTAACAGAAGACAAATTCTTGGACATACTAAAAATGTTTTCGCATACATTTCGCCGTGATTTTCAAACCCTTTTTAGGGTTCCGTACCTCAAAAGGAAAAAACGGAACCCTTATAGGATCACTTTGTTGTCCGTCTGTCTGTCTGTCTGTCTGTCTGTCTGTCTGTCTGTCAAGACCCTTTATCTCAAGAACGCGTGGACGTATCAAGCTGAAATTCACATGAAATACTCGGGTCTATTGTCCCTTTAAGCTGTGAAAATATCAAACTTCTAAGCCAAGCCAATCAAAAGATACAGCCGATTATGTCGATATTTTCAACAAATTTTCGACACTCGCAAAGGAATCAAAACCTACAGGATACTTCCCGTAAACTCAGATTCTTGAAAATTGGCATGAAGCATTGCCATATATAAATGCAAATATAGGAAAAATTGCGAAAATCACATTTTTTTAGTTATATAATATAATAAACATATTTTAATAAAATGGAACTTACTACCTTATTTCTCACGAAAGAATAAAGTTATCAAATTGAAATTTATACCAAATACCTAGGTCTATTGTCCCTTTAAGCTGTGAAAATATCAAACTTCTAAGCCAAGCCAATCAAAAGATACAGCCGATATGTCGATATTTTCAATAAATTTTCGACACTCGCAAAGGAATCAAAACCTACAGGATACTTCCCGTAAACTCAGAATCTTGAAATTTGGCATGAAGGATTGTCATATAATGCAAATATAGTAAAAATTACGAAAATCACATTTTTGTAGTTATAAAATATAATAAACATATTTTAATAAAATGGAACTTACTACCTTATTTCTCACGAACGAATAAAGTTATCAAATTGAAATTTATACCAAATACCTAGGTCTATTGTCCCTTTAAGCTGTGAAAATATCAAACTTCTAAGCCAAGCCAATCAAAATATACAGCCGATATGTCGATATTTTCAACAAATTTTCGACACTCGCAAAGGAATCAAAACCTACAGGATACTTCCCGTAAACTCAGAATCTTGAAATTTGGCATGAAGGATTGTCATATAATGCAAATATAGGAAAAATTGCGAAAATCACATTTTTTTAGTTATATAATATAATAAACATATTTTAATAAAACGAAACTTACTACCTTATTTCTCACGAACTAATAAAGGTATCAAATTGAAATTTATACTAAATACCTAGGTCTATTGTCCCTCAAAGCAGTGAAAAAATCAAACTTCTACGTTAAAGCGATCAAAAGATACAGCAGTTTATACCGACATCTTAGACGAATTTCCGTCACACGCTAGGGAATCAAAACCTACAAGCAAAGACATTAAAATTATATTTACAATAGATAGGACATCACGAACAAAATCGTAAGCCAATACTTTTATCGACTTGGTTAAAAGTCGCTCAGTCTAGTCTGCGCGTCAGGACGTAATTTGTGTCCACCAAGAATAAACATTTTCTAAGGAAATATGCCATGTTGCGCTTTGTGTTACTGTACATCTTGTTATAGTAAAACGACTGGACCTAACTTCGGAATGTTTTTCTATGAATTATTTATATTTCGTCTACAATTCAAATTTAAAAAAAAATCTTAAATAGTTCTAGAAAATTTTCCATTATTGTAATAAGCGCCCTCTATTGTTGCGTAGTTTTACTATTTTCTTGTAGAGATGTAGTAATGTTGTTTATCGATTTAGTTATCGATAATACTTATTAAGATGAATACATTTTGTTGTATTTTATTGACATTTAAAATATAGCTAAATAAACTTAAAATATTACTATATTTCAAGTTTATTTATTATTAACTCTATTTAAACATAATCATATCATATTAATAAACAAAATTGAATGAACAATTACTATTCATTTATCTAGGTTTTTGTTATTTTTGGTTTCCGAATAAAAATAATGTTGTAGGGAAAAAGTGGATTCGATTTGTCCAGATAGACGGTAGAGAAGAAAATTGGCTTCCGTCTCATTCGTCGAAATTATGCTCAATGCATTTTAAAAGAGAAGTCATCTACTTTGGAAAGACTTGTCGATCAAATTTAAAAAAAAAAGAATCGGTATCTTGTATTAGAAATGAAATACTAAGTTATTAATTTCAGTACTTTTCTACTTAACCGTAAAAATTGGAATAAAATTTACGGTTAAGTGGATAAGTACATAGATTACATAACTTATAATGAAATATATTCATAAAATATGTAGGTACGTATATGTAGTACAATGATTGCGAGCTACTTTGTGATTTTGAGGATTCCGTACCTAAATGGCAAAACGAACCTCATGAGACTTCTCTGTTCGTCTGTACGTCTGTCACCAGGCTGTATCTCATAAACCGTAATAGCGAGACAATTGTAATTTCCAGAGATAGTGTTAGTATTTCTGTTGCCGCTATAACAACAAGTACTAAGAATAAAAATAATAAAATATATAAGGGGGCTCCCATACAAAAAACGTGAATTTTTGCCGTTTTTTGCTCCATTTTAATAACGGAAACAGATAGACGCTTAAAATGTTCACAGAATATTTGGTTATATATTCAAATTACAAATAAATAATTAAAATAAAATAAATACTGAAGGCGGGCTCCCATACAATAACCGTGATTTTTTTTGCCGTTTTTAAAGATAATGGCGTACGTATCTGGTAAAGGTCTTGCTCCAGCAGACTACCATTTTTGTCGTGATTTGGACAATTATTTACGTGACAAGAAGTTTTCTTCCCAGGAGGCAGTTCTGCTTTCACACAGTTTGTGCAGTCTAGATCCTCAGAGTTCTATCACAAAGGCACAAACGATCTTCCTATATACTGATTATAAATGAATTACTTAAAAACTAAAAAATAAGCAATTATTTAGATCTTCAGTACTAATCGGCAATTTTAAACTTTAACGCCTATTATATTAAAAGAATTATATAAATAAGAAACTTGTAAACTTAAAATTACCCATAATTATTCTGCTTCCTAATTTTTTGTTTCAAGCTATCATAATGCGACAAAACATCGTCGTAGTAACTTCTTTGAATATTATCGATAACTTTATATCGAAATGATACAAACCCTACCACAGTTTTTTGCATTGCCATTTAAAAATATTTGCAAACAAACGTGTAAAAAGAATAATTTTGCTAAAAACGAAATGCAAACGAAAATTGCAAAACAAAATGCGCTTTATGGCCTAAAAGGTCTATTACACTCAAAAATCGCAATAAACTGAGCGTTAAAATAATTCGTAAGCATAAAACATCTAAAATGCCAATAGACGGTGTCACGGTAAATGAATAGTAGCGAATAAAATTCTAAAACAGTTTTTGTTTGTACAAGACAAGTTTCACTTAATTTGTTTACTTTTCAATATTTATTTACCCGATTTGAACTATACTAGGGTATTAAATCGGATGTGGCAACATAGACCACACTAGCCACCTACCGGGCAATAGCTGAATATATTTTATATAAACTTATTTCATTTTTACTATTTGATGTCTCCAATTGTCGATCTAATTTTGCTATATTGTACTAGATGGCGGAACTGAGCCATGGGATCACAGTTTTTCTATGCCATTTTGACACATGCCCTCTCTATATATCTTAAATCTCTTTGCCTACAAGGTACTTCCCGTGAACTCAAAATCTTGAAATTCGGCACGAAGCAACGTTATATTATAGTACAGACAGATAAAGGAAAAATTGTGAAAATGATAAATTTTAAGTTACATAAAATATTATTTTTGCTTACATGACATGAAATATTTTTTTAATAATTATAAACTTACTACCTACCCTTTTTCACATGAACGCGTAGAGATATTAAAGTTGAAATTCATATCAAACACTTCTTAAATCTAATTGCCTCTAAACTGTGAAAAATTCTAAATCAATGCTAGTATTATAAATGCGGAAAATAACTCTGTCTGTCTGTTCCGCTTTCCCACCTAAACCTCTCAACCGATTTTGATGAAGTTTGGCACAGACAATCTTTAGACCCTGAGAAAGAACATAGGCTACCTTTTATCCCGGAAAAATTTAATGTTCCCGAGGGGAATTTAAACAGCTCGATATATCCGAACTCCACGCGGGCGAAGCCGCTGGCGGAAAGCTAGTACGTCATAGATTGTAAACCGCTACGTTTGTACGGCGGAACCCTCGGTGTGCGAGTCCGACTCGCATTTGGCCGGTTTTTCCTTATCGTGCATACAGTCGTGCAGTAGAGATGAGCTTACGTCCCTAGGTACCTAGTTGCTACGCGGGATGCACCAGACCGGTAGAATGTCGCCGTCCATTTGTTCGTGTTTGAGCAAATACGAACGTATTCGACTCTGTAAGTACTAACGGTCACTTTCATACTTTTTGTTCGAGATATATGCCGTATGTGGATCGTTGGGTCTCTCGGATGTTCGGAATCTCGCAAATCTGACAAGTTTTGGACTTGATGTTAGTAGGTATAGAAGAAGGATAATGTTCTCTAAGCGAGAAGCCTAATATTTTCCTGCATATAGATTGAAAATCACTTAAAGGTGAAAAGGTAGATTTAGGCTCACCCATAAATATAATATTATACGTCCCAGTGTCCCAGACAGTTCAAGATAATATAAATCTGCATTCATTTTTTAATGCTAATTATTTTTGAGGCGGCTAACTAGATAATCGTGATAATTAATCTATGAACAACCTCATTATATATAATTTATGAAAGCCTTTTTTCTACTTTTCAGCCGCAATCAAGTTGTCGCCAACAATAAATTCAGTTGCCACACCAAATATCACTGCCGATTTAACAAAGTTTATTATTCAATATAAGACCTATTATTTTTCTATCCATTTGCAAAACCAATTCCCTAAATCAGATTGTTGGCTTGTCACATAGATACATTGTGCTCACATGATAGAAGCAACATAAATATGTAACGAAGAAATGTAACCCATATATTATGATTTTAAAAGAGTGTCCATGGAGTTTCTTGCACGTTCGTCTCCATAGAGATCTACGCTTGGGAACGTGCAATTTAGCTTCACTTTTCTTGGACTGACCGACATTCAACTATTCAAAAGTACCAAGTGATGGTTAATTTGAAATAAACAATTTTGATTTGATTTGTTACCCTTTTTACAATTCCAGTAGACATAGGAACATGGTATAAGTACTGGAGTACGATACACTACACTAGACCGGTACAATGTCTCCGTATAGCGCATACGCGCTAAAAGGCGCGTACGTGGCAATGATCAGTGCATCTAGGAATACCTGTGTAAGATTTAGAAATTGTAACTGTATTCGAATAATGGTGAAGGCATTCGTCCATTAATTTCTAACAGGTGTACAAATTGATGAAGACTTAACAGTTTATCAGATGTTAATGGAGTCTCAAGTTCTTCAGCTAGATAAACCAGAAGACAAGTTTTTTTAATTACCTGTCCTGCAAAGTGGCCAGCATACATCTGGACTGAAATTTGAACAAATAATCGTTACTTCAGCACAAGCCCAGAGCAAATATTACCCTCATTAGAATACTAACTGAAACTACACAGGACATTAATTTATCTTAACACTTTTCAACGACAATAAACCCTAGCTCGTTCAAAGGGGACCTGGTACAAAGACTGGCGTTATCTAATTGACTCCTTGACAATAACTCAGTCAAAGTTGGAACCATTGTCTGTACTACCTTCTAAAATGTTGAGTGGAAACTAGGACAAGAGATTTAAATGGAGTAGGTGACAGCTTTGGTTAGGCGTGTCGTCCGTCAAGTGACATGGCGATAATGAAGTGCCATGGAAACAATACATGACAAAATAATAATACACATATCTGCTGAATTGGATTATTCATGAAACCTTTGACGTACTTAATGATAAGGGTTGACAACCCTTAATATTAAGTTTTGAATTGTCAAAGTGTATTGTAGGATATTACTTACAATTTTAAAGTCTTATCGAATCGAATCCTTCTGAATGACCGACCCGACCTTGACATAATAGGGTTATTTGTAACTAAATACAGTTTTGGGTTTAAACAGGGTGAAGACATCCATAAACAACGAAATTTGACAAAAGTATTTGTTTCACCCACACATTTACTATCAACCTTACCAGGCAACACAAGCTTTTTGATAAGATATCACCTACAAAACAGATGACTATCATCAACCATACGTTATCATTACGGTAGTAACAAACAATAAGTATCGTAATCATAACATTTGTAATAATATGTCTATCAAGGAAACTCAAATCACTCACTCCAAATCTTTTGTCTTGCTCCCCCACGTTTATAACGTATAAAACACGGAGCGAGAAAAAAAAAAATTAATAATGCAAGGCCAGAAATATATGTATACACTTTACATGTTCCTTTGTGATCTTTGAAAATTACAGGATGGGCAGAACTCCAAACTTATGTCAACACTGGAAATCATGTGATGATCTTCGAAGTAAACACATTGTAATAATTTGTATGAGAACTGAAAATGATGATGAGAAAATGAGAACTGGGCTTAGGAAGACTTTTAAAACTCATCCTGGTTATGTACCAAACCCAGGACGCATAATATTTGGGCCTTTCATGACCAGCTGATAAAACCCTTTAGGTAAAGGAACTAAAATGAATGCACGACTACTAGACGGACAGCAGGCAGACAAGGAAAATCTTTGCTTGGAGAAAGAAGAACGTGGAACGAGACAAACACAGTAGAGCCATTAACGCCGTTAATTGTTTATTTATTTACATACATCGATCGCGTGATCTCGAACGCCGAAACATGTTCAATGTTGATGCTTACAACTTTACTCATACTCATCATCGTCCAACTATTTTGGGGCCGGCTTCTAAATATAGTTGATACTAATCAGCTCTAGCACTACCTATTTAGAATTTAATGGAGACTGCCTAGTGATATCTGCATTAGGCAGTCTGGTCATCTTCGAATGGATGTAGGCAGTGTTTGAGAAGACGCCAGGTAGAGGTAGCTGAAAGAGCCAATAGAAAAAATCAAATTCGGGGCCGTCTTGAATATTGCGACAGGCATTCGAGTAGATTATTCTAGAATTGGTACTATTATCAACACAAGACTTATGTGTCATTTGGAACATTTGCAAAATAATGTGTCCACGGCTCCACGCGATAAGAACGCATGTATTACAACCGTCGCGGCGCATACGATCAGACAAACGTAAACGTTATCTATGACGTCCACTGGGTCGCCAAACCTGTATTTAATGATAAATAGTACACAACAGACTGCTACGCTAACAGCAACTTTATCATTAATCAAATAAAGATTAATATTGTACAACGTGTCGGGCCAACCTTCAAAAGTTATGCGACTGAAGCGATTAGCGATCAAAACAAATAGAATTTTAAAAGGAATGGAAATATATACAATGACATAATACGCTGTTAACTGGCTGATAGGATTTGTATAGAAAATTCACTATTTTAATAAAAAATCAATGGTACCTTTATCGATCCTATTATCGGTTACTTAGTGTAAGCTGACATATTTAATTAAGTCACTTGTAGACAGGATGTGCCCACATGCCACTTCCCCAGCTCCGTCCTTACCGTTCATCCAATTTTGTCATTGAAACCTTAAAAGTTCCTGTTATTAGGAACCTAAGCCGTCCCAACAACGATATCAAATCCGTTGCATCAGCCTTACTTTACGACAAGAGACATATTGGAAAGGGACACTTTTTCATCATCGACCTTCACACAATCTAATTAGTTAACTTTGCCGGTGTTCCTCCAGTTTCTGCCAAACCTTGACCAATACTAACATTAAGGTACTCGTTGCCAGACCCGCACACTAGTTTCTTCAAAGCCTCGATTAGTATTTAGATCGTGTTTGTTGTTTACATGTCATTGCGATCGTTTCCCCTCCCGCATGATATTATCTATTGCACAGTAACTAAACGTTTCCCCTTCCCCTCCCACTTCATGTCATTGAGGTTGACTGGTCGTTCGGCGCGTAAAGATCCCACTTGTTTACCAATACAAGCGGTGTGCCATTGCGCAACGGAACGTTGGCACTGCACCACAGCGCATGCGTGGCCTACGAAATATACGGGAGGAGACTGCGGTCGGGCACGCTTTAGTAATTTTTGCGCTCGGAAAGTTAGCTAAAGGAAAGATTCTTGGTTTTTTGTTTCGGCTGTTTAAAATTAGAAACTGTGACAAAGACTATTTACCTTCAAACACATAATTCTGTTACACACCCCATCCTAAAAAAATCACTTCGAGATTTTGGCTTTTTCTTGCAAAATAGTTTGTAATTTCATGCCTACTCCAAAATAAGTACCAAACAAACCTTTTCTTTATTGAAATACAGCCGACCATTAAGTTACCAGTGGAAGAAAAACTGGCCATTGATCAAATTTTTTTGCAAAACAGCTTTAAAGGTTTTTGACATGCCTACTCCAAAATAAGTAGCAACAAACCTTTTTTTAAATCCTACGGACAATTAAGTTACCAGTTGAAAAAAAAATGGCCATTGATAAATATTGATCAAGCCATCGCATACACGTTTGCTAATGTTAAACGTATTCCGAAGCTATTTTTGTATAATACCTATTTTTAATTCCACATTCATAACAAAACATGATAATTATTATCGAATTCTGTTTATATTCTTTGCGCTGACTTAGTAATTTTAAGAATCCATTAAACAATTAAGTTATAAGCACATTAAACGCTATTGTTTATTAAATTATGACTACCTTCATTAATAACAGTTGATCAAGATTATTTTTAAATCATTTCCTTTTTGCGGCATTTTCTTAAACAGGAAATGGACCCCGTTTCTTTTTTAATCATTTCTATCACCTAGGAAGGTTTATATAAATATAAAAGCGTGGAACTAACCAAATACTTTATTGCGTTTTTAATCATCTCATATCAGTCGTACTAAAGTTAAAAACTATAGTTTGACGTCAGTCACCCATCACCTCGAATTATCAATGAAATAATTAAAGAGTACATCGTATCAATATGGCAAGCATGAACTGGTATAAATTGGTAATATAAACAACAGGAGTGTGTGGACTGAAATGCGCGTGGTTTGGTACCGTGTTATATAACGACGTAGATAGATGCAATTGAAGAATATTGATTGTAATCAGTGTTCGCCCTTTGCACTTTCAGTGTACTGACGAGGGAGTAGATAGATATGGAAATGCCAACACTAGTCTTAACTAAGAAGCAGACAGAGAGAATGCTAGAACTGCCTTGAGAGAGCGAGATTGTGCGGCATCACGCTCTCTGTGCTCTAATCAGCCACGCTGCAAAGTGCAAGCTGTCAAAACAAACAACCGCGACGCGCACTCTCGCCACACTAATCCGTGTTGGTTGCGTAAGCGCACTCACAAACACAATTCGTCACGCCGACATGTAAACACGTGTACAAGGATACATTTGTTTTGTAGCACGTTTGTAGTTGTTTGGAGATAAGATGTACTTTGGATGATAGTGTCAATGTCGGGACGCAGACAGGTCCGTTTTCGCAACGCTGATGTTAAGACGCTGTGAATAGCAAACTTTTAGGTATTTGAGGGGGTGAAGCAGACGAAGTGGGACACGACTAGCCCCGCCCACTGCGGGGCGCGGGGCGCTCCGCGCGAGTACATCGATGCGTGAGGTGAGGCGTCGTGCATCGAGAAATACGCACGTTCTATTAAATCTATACTAACCATTCTCTATTCCATCTACATTTAGAAGCGTAATTTCACAACCCAACCGCGACGTATGGTTGGCTCTGTTCGTCACAGTCCCGGTTCGCATTAGACGGGCAGCAGGTTCGAATCCCACATCCGTTCACTTTACCTTGCGATTTTCGAAAATGTGTATTTTATACATATTTTCATTTTTTATTATTACTTTTGTTTTCTTTTTTATTTTTATAATGCGCTTTGTCCGTTCTGCTTAATTTTTTGTGTTATGTCCTTTTTTCATGAAACTGTTAGAAATATATCATTTCTAGAAATTACTATTTATAAACAGCTGTTTAGAGTAACTGTTAAAAAAAATGCATTTTCGGATATTTAAAAAAATAAAAGATTTCTTCTTCAAAACTGCAACTCTTATCGAAATCGGGTTTGTACGAGTGAAATAGATGGAGGCACTTGGAGGAGGCCTATACTGAAAGGGGCCATGAATAATGCAACAAAATGAAATCTAAATTTACTGTTTTGAACTATTATCAAATTAACTGTTATTTTTATTGTTTTTCTTTTTTTTAATTATATTATGAACTAAGAAATTCATGGTTAAATAAAGGCTTATTATTATTATTTATTATTAATTTCTAGAAATTTGTAGAAAGAAAATTATAACGAATTGATTTTAAATATTAGTTTGCATTATAATTGTTACAAAAAGAATATATTTAAAAAGATGGAACAATTACTACAAAAAATACAGAAAATCGGATAAATTAATAATAATTAAAAAAAAAAACAATTGCAAATAAGAAATCCAACAAAAAGCATACAACGTAAAGCTGGGGTTTGAACCCGAACACATACAGGTGAAGAAAAATGTGCCGGGAAAAAGTAAAAAGAATAATTACAGAAAAAAATCAAATAAAATATCGGCAAAAATACAACAGTAAATTAAAAAGCATTTATTTCAATTAAAATCTACAAAAAGCATATAATGTAAACCTGGGGTTTGAACCCGGGCAAAAACGAAATATGATTATTCATCAACAAACAGACACGTAAATATAATTATTTTCTGTGCGGGGTAAAGCAAAAAGTGACATAGGTCCGACAAGCACAGCGCCTCAGCGGTCACTGTCGCTAAGCATAGAAGTGAAAGAGAAGGCAATGGACGCCGCGATGGAGCGACGTTTCGTTCACGTTATTTATCATTAAATACATTATTTATTTTAGAATATCTTAGTTAAATCGATAAACAAAAACAATGGTTTCATTTACTATTATATTTTACATCGCTCTTCTCAATTTTATCAAGATTTGATGATTAATAATACAGTTACAACTGTTATAAATTCAATTTTAGGGGTTACTTTAGGATTTTTTTCTATCGAGAAAATTAATTCAAAACGTGTTTTGAAAACAATGGTTTCCTGCTACATATAATCAAGATTAACATATAAATTTTTGGCTGCTCTGAAATGTATACATTTGGCTAAAAATTGTTTTAAGAAGCCTATTTTTACTGAACACAGCGCCTTAAGGTTAGATAGGGATCTGTGCCGTTTGTGTGACCCTATTGAGAAATACTTCTAAATTAGATCTTGGGACTTGACATGGATTGATAACGTCCAAGCTAAAAGACGCCAACTCCTGACCACAGACACGCCTCCCCCAGGATTGAGGTTCACTTTTAATTGGGCATACTACCTTTGCGAATCTGGATTGGTCTGGTATTGGGTATCTGGCAATGATAATGGTCCATTCGGGACCAAAAAACAACTGTATCATAGAATTTGCCTATAAACCAGTACAAGGGGATAGGCAATACCTCGTTTTGCGAGGCTAGCAGCCACGTCAATAGATTCCAGACAATACAGCGAACAAATCAGGCACAGTTTAATTGAACTGCGACATACTAAAGAGGCTAATAGATATATCGAAGTAAACAATACGTTATGTAGGAGATTCTCCGTAAATGTACACGTATTAAATCACGATGATAAATGGTCGTGTGATAATAATCTATTAATAATAATTAGTTACGTACTTAGGGGGTGAACCTATGACCTATTTAGTTTGATTGACGGTAATTATTTTAGTGGTTCAATACACTGATGACTTTTCTAATTTTGTTTAGTAACGTGTTGGGGGAAGCATGTGAATCCCTAAATTAAGGTGCGTATTCCAGAACGAAACTCAAGCATTAATCTCTGCTTAAGCATTACTTAAAACTAGTTTCAACCAATCAAATGGCTTGAAACGAGAATTAAGTAGAGCTTGAGTTTTGAGTGACGTTCTGTAATACGGACCTTAGAGTGACCGTTGTTTAAGTCAGTAAAATGCTCACTATGAACTAGAATGGCATTTATTTCTTATTTAATGAAAATGGGAACGTTTTGTATACTACCAAAATCATCATTAAACAAGCTATTTTTATTTATAAGTTTTCTGCATACATTTGTCACTTATATTTTGTATTTCACCGCTACAGGTTATAGAAGTTATGCAATAATAAAACCATTTTGTGAATATTTAAACAACAAATATGTAGCTTTTTTAATATTTTGTTTTTTAATGGAAAAAAGACATCAATGTGTAGAGTATACACGAATTATGTAAATAAACACACTAGGCAAGGTATTTTTCATAACGAAATGCTTCGAAATTGATTTTAAGACCGAATTTCCAAAAAAAATTACGTATAACTGTACATCGATAACATCTTGCAAAACTTTTTAATGTGTTGTTTTGGTAGGTATTGACCCGAGTTATCACCCGCTGCACTACGTCGTTTACCAGACCCTGTATATTTTTATTTTTTGACCAATATGTCGCAATGTTATTTTAGGCTGTTAGGGTGAAGCCGTACGGAGGACGGGTCTGAGCAGTTGTGTTGCGTTGTGTCGCGGGTACGATGCGCCAAATGTTCTTGTGTCGGGAGTTTAGTCGTGGAGAGTCTCCAAATCAATCTCCCTCTAGCGCAGCATCGTTTGGTCGTGTTGGTTTTGGGTTTAACATTGCATCACCTCGCTCAACTGCCGTCATCCTTCCTATTCCTAAGTTTTTTAAGTGAATAGGCTTAATAAACTAGTGCGCTTTACCATCAACGATTGCATCACTGCTTACCATCAGGCGGGATTGCAGTCTAGCACTATTATATAATTATTAAAAAAAAAAAGAAGGGGCCCTAAGATGTCATAGCATATAGCTATCTAGTTGGTAGCTGTGCAAGCAGCTTCTTAAATATTGTATTGAAAATATAGTATATTGTATACCTGCTTCATTCATCTATGCCGTAGAGTACCTATTTAGCATTGAAACCTATAGCCCATAGTATGTCTAGATTAGATCTTGAGTGACCTAGTTTGTAATAATATCAATACAAGCGAGCAAAACATTCAGACGCGTAGCACATTAGCTAACATAGGTGTGTATGAGCATAAAGATCTTTACAATATCTGGGTTTTTTTCCATTCTAGGCGAAGGAGCGGAAATTTATCAAAGGAAAACTGAGGGAAACTATACTAATCATAATAAACTAACTGAACATTGTAGAATATAGAGGGATACTTCACAAGCTTTTAAATCTATCACCATTTTGTCTGCGGGTTAATTGGGTAACACTATCGATAGCAATGGCTTACACATTTTAGACAGTTTAACAACTTTCATTGCGTTATTTATTTTGTTGAGCAGACACGTCTTTTTATTACACAAATGTAAAGAAAATCCCGTCCGACCCATCCATACTAATATTATAAATGCGAAAGTAACTCTGTCTGTCTGTTAGGCTTTCCCGCTTAAACCTCTCAACCGATTTTGATGAAATTTGGCACAGACAATCTTTAGACCCTGAGAAAGAACATAGGCTACCTTTTATTCCGGAAAAAATTGATGTTCCCGAGGGAAATCTAAAAAGCGCAATATAACCGAACTCCACTCAGGCGAAGCCGCGGGCGGAAAGCTAGTAAGAATAATAAAGGTAACCACATGACCAAGTAAAATATGAACTTTTACATAATTATCATAGTAATAATACTAATGAATTTAGATTTTTTTTTCCACGGATTAATTCCAACTTCCCCAAAACTTGGTATTTTTTTTAAGTGACAACACAACTTTTGACGGTATTATTATGAGCGAATAGCGATGCGACCGCATGCCGCGTACCACGCCCCCTTCGCCCGCGCTGGTATTGCCTACCGCACATGTATTAACTTACCTGATTTTGCGAAATAATATTTATTTTTAGGGGATTTTTTTAAGTTCAGCCCGGCTTTGTAAGCATTAGTAGAATCAGTTACCGATACCTAACAATACCTTCACGGATCGGACAGGGTTTTCTTTACATATTGTATAGATCAACGGATTAGCAATAATATGTATCAAAATGATTCAAATCGATAGTAATAAGTTACGCAAATAGGTGGACTGGTTACCTCTAAACCTACCTCTAACCAACTACCTAACCAACTCATGGTATCTTTTCCTACTTCCTTCTGCCTGCGACCGCTCCTGAATGATATTTCTTCTTCTCTCTGCCTACCCTGTCAAATCGCATCGGTCGATCAATCGCAATATTATAATACTTCGTTTTCACTAAGTGTTCTTACTTTACACCTTGATGCTCTGCTTCCAAGAGTCTTAGCGTGATGTTAAATAAGTTAAATAACATATATTATAGCCTTTCTCAAGGATCGGCTAATAAATGCCATAAAATATGGTTAAAACCCGAATAACATTTACAGTAACTAGGGCGTTGTTCATCTTAGAAAATACCTAAAATAGTTCAGATCCAAATAACTATTTCCACTTACAAACACATCTTAAATAAACTACGAAGTGCATTGAATATTTTTCTCTCCTAGACTTGTGTAGTGATAGCGCAGTGCAGCAGATTGTGCAGTTAATCATGATAAACTCATTTCAAGTGAATCATTTCGTGGGTATTTTTCCTATTTTGGTGTGTCATGTTTTTGTTTTCAAATAGTTCCATAGTCACGATTATTAATGTAAAACACTAACACAATAAGACAACTTCGCGTTTTATTATATTAGTTTTAAATAAAAGTTTGGTTTGATGATCGGTTGGCATGACAACGAATTACTTGTAGGTATATTATCAATGAATCTTACGTACCCTCATTTTCTAAACAAGGCATTTTTGGACCACATATAGTATATCCTAAAACCTATTATATTTATTTATCCATACTAATATTATAAATGCGAAAGTAACTCTGTCTGTCGTTACGCTTTCCCGCTTAAACCTCTCAACCGATTTTGATGAAATTTGGCACAGACAATCTTTAGACCCTGAGAAAGGACATAGGCTACCTTTTATCCCGGAAAATTTGATATTCCCGAGGGAAATCTAAAAAGCGCGATATAACCGAACTCCACGCGGGCGAAGCCGGGGGCAGAAAGCTAGTAGGTTAATAATTATAACCCTGATGCTACTGGATTAAAAAAAAACACGTTGTTTAAACCAAAACAGGAAAACTAACAAAACCGACTGAATGATTCACTTGAATTGAATGTGTGGGTACCTTGTAGCCTCGTAGTGCTTTCACTTTTTAACCACCTGCCATCATACAGCACCTTTTCCTGTTACACTTTCAACGTTCAATCTAGATTATTCACAAAAGTTCACGGAACTAAAGTGATGGGAAAATTGGGAGATGTTTCAGTAATGACGACATGAATAAAATAAAATAATTCCGATGGACCAAAAATAGAACCAGTTGATCAAAGACAATGTCGAAGAAGGTCGTCGTTGACAACTAATTAATAAACAAAAGCGCAAAAATAAAAACAACGAATTATTAGTGCAAGATTACAACATTAGCGCGTGTTTTCCGCTACCCATTTCTATTGTATACTCCTTCAGAATCACGCTGGCAGTCAACAAGGTCTTTGCTGGCTAGCTACATTCCCCTACAACTTAATACATTTTCAAAAGAAATGTTGAGAAATTCTCAGATAAAAACAACCCCATCAATCAGAATTTAAGACAATTTTCTAAATCCTATTTTCTCGAGACATGACATCATCGGTTCCCACCTAAGACTCGCTTCTGATAGCCATGTGCATTATGTCCAAGGCCAAGCACCACATGTGACATACTTAATGCAACTGTACCTACATGGTGACGCCTAGTAATTTAGTAAAACAACATTTTGTGGCTGCGTTTGTGATCTATGGCTTTTCTTAATCTGTAGACTTGTGTGGTGCTTTTTTTTTGTCCCGCCTGTTAGTAAGCGGTGATGCAATCGTTGATGGTAAAGCGCACTAGTTTATAATGAGCCTATTGACTCTAGCCTTGAAGACACTTAAGTTGTAGTCTGACGGAAAGACTATGGTTAAAGTAACTATGGGATAGATGTGAAACCGTATTTGGTGAAGTTTTAGCCAAAAATGCGCATGAAAATAGCAATAAAGTTCTGTTACGTTAACAGAGGCTTCAGAACTTAGTTTGCCGGCCGGCGAATTTTATTTTATTTATAAAGCTTACTGCGGCACTAAATAAGACCTCCAAAGAAGAAGACCACTAAAGAAGACTACATTAGATGATGATTGATGCGATTAGGGCATAGAGACGTTACGTCTCAGGATATAACTTCTTTTAAGCCCTAAGAGATGAGCTTTAAAGATTACTCTTTCATAAGAGGTTAGTCTTGACCCTTAACATAAATAGACTAGGAAAACGGGTTAATGTGACCCGAGTAGACTTCGAATGGGGCGATAATATTTAATACCACATAAAGACACAATTATGTAGGTCTCTGGTCATTTGCAAAAGTTGCAGGTAATTAATGATAATGTAAGACTTTATTGGATATTACAGTACCACAGATATTAGAGAGATTGTACTACCATTACAATTAAAAACATTCACTTGTAAAAATGACAATGTTTTGAGGAAAGCCTGTATCAAATCCAGCAGGGGACACGCTTTTCAACTGATTCGCAGAACGACTCACACACTGCTGGGCACAAGTCACTCTCTTCTTTGCCAATCACCACGTTACTGTGCCAGCATCATCTAGCGGGACAATGGCGTAAGAAACTATGAGTAGCCAAGGGGTTTTATTTTGACAATTTAACTAAATTTATTGTGTTTTATACGTTGTTGAGCAGACGTATTTATCCAATGTGTGGAACAATGGATTAGCATAATGCTTCAAATTAGTAGTCATACATAGTATGTTACAGAATTAGGGTGCTGGTTCTACCCACGATGTCAACAATGTTGTCCAATGATGATTACGAATGCAAAAACGAAAGGAAAATTACAGCATAGTGACACACTGCACTGCTAAGTGGTTGTGCAAAAAAAAAAGAGTCATCAAAAATAATTCTATACTAGGACATTCAACTATCACCGAAAAATGAATCACACGTGAGTCAATGACGTCACCATGCATCATGGACACAATAACGAAACAGACATCAATATTTAGGTAACTGCTTAGTCATTCCTTACGATAAATATTATATGCAGGCAGCACCCATTGGTATGTATCTATGTATGTACAGCATGTGGAAAATTTGAAGGCCATCCTGATTGCTAAAACTGCACCCTAATTGTGAAACATACTACTACTATCAATTGTAATCATTCTGAAGCTTATTACTAATCAATTGCTTCATATGCTCAAAAAATGCGTCGGCTCAACAATGTACATAACGCAATGAATGTTGTTGAGTTGTCAAAATGAAACCCATTGCTACTTATAGTGTTACGCAATTACCCTTCTAGGTTTGTGATTTCATGACTTGCCTTTGAAAGGTCAAACTGCACCTGTCCTTGCTTTGCTATTTAAGCTTAATCCAATTAATAATTGAAAAAGAAAAAAAAAAGGGTCAGCGTCAGAATAGAAAAGCAACAATACAGAACCTTTACAAAAATACTCTGCCCCGAAGTGAGACAAAAAACGTTTTGAATACTTGCGACTTTTAAAAAAGGATTAAAATTTAAATGCCCCTAAAACTGTATTACTAAAGTCATCAAATTATCAACTTAATTTTAATGGCACTTAAATTGAATTCACCATAACTAGCATTTCTACAAAAACATAAAAATGTTTGAAGTTATAGTTGTATACCGAACTTTCTTATGTGAGAGTTAAAGTATTTTTTTCATGAACTCTTTACATTTAGAGCGAATAATCATCAACAATTATACTACATATAAACACATTTGTTCAGAATCGTTTACTGAATCGGTTTATATCATTTTTAATATAGGTTATTTTTTATCCCAAAAATAATTAAAACTACAGAAATTATTGTCATATTAACCCTGTTGTTTGTAAGGACTTCTAAATCGCAGTTTTACTTGTATTCATACAAATTTCATCATTCAAAACAAAATAAAACCTTATTCCAAGAACATTAAGGTCTTCGTTCTCCAAGAATTGGTTTAACTAATTGAATAAATAACAATACATAAATATGATAAATTAAAAATTCAGTGTATGTATTATGATTAGTGAGGGTGTGTATTGATTACACTTCATGTTGTATATATGTGAAAGTTTCCCCTAAATTTTCATTCAAGTGAGGAGACTCTCGCAGCTGCTTTTTAGAGTTTGGAATCCAAATGTTAAAAAACCGGTTAAGTGCGTGTCGGACTCATGCACACAGGGTTCCTCCGTACCATTGATTTATGAAATTAAAGGATTTAAGTTTATTGGATGAAAGATTACGCGGTAATAAGCCGTTTACGATTTACGAGGTATTAAAAAAAAACTACTTACTAGATCTCGTTCAAAACAATTTTCGTTGGTAGTTTTTATAGTAATGTACATCATATGTTTTATTTTTAGATTTTTCATTTTCTTATTTTAGAAGTTAGAGGGGGGGAACCAACTTTTTTCCACTTTGGAAGCGTCTGTCACGCAAACTATTCAGTTTAGAAAAAAAAATATTTTAGAAACTTCGATATCATTTTTGAAGACCTATCCATATAGATACCCCACATATATGTGTTTGAAAAAAAAAAAAAAACATTTTTGAGTTTCAGTTCGAAGTACGGGGAGGCCCCAATATTTCATCTTCATCATCATCATCATCAGTCTCTACTCGTCCACTGCTGGACATAGGTCTCCTTCATGGCACGCGAACAAGCTCGATCCTGATCAATATTTATTATTATTTTTTTTATATTTGAATTAAAATCATAATGCGGTTCACAGAATATATCTACCTACCAAGTTTCAACAGTATAGCTCTTATAGTTTCGGAAAAAAAATGGCTGTGACATACGGACGGACAGACAGACATGACGAATTGATAAGGGTCCCGTTTGTTGCCATTTGGCTACAGAATCCTAAAAATGAGACCCTACTAATAAGACTACTAATTTTCACATATCATTTTCTGTTGCCACTATAACAAGATATACTAAAAACAGATTTTTTTTATAGATCATGGCACAAAATCATTCATAGGTTTTTCCAACTAAAATATCTTGATAGCAGCATGGAGTCTGATTTCTGGACAGTTGGTGACAAGGAACTTAAAACATGACTAATGAAGAGTATATATATGTCATAGGTTCTTATATTAAGCCAAAATTTGACAAAAAAAAAATTGGTTCAACAGATAAGCAAATCAAAATTCACTTTCTTTTCACTTCACATCAATATTACATAAGACAGTCCCTCCAGAACTCCCAATCACCACTTCCTATTGCTTTAGCTGGGAAAAAGGTGTGGCGGAACAAAATCACCAGCTGCTGTCTGTTCATTTAAAAAAAACACATGACTTTATACAATAATACACACACAAACACAAGCACATTATGGACTTACCATCAATAAGTATCATATCTAATTAACTATTCTCCTAGTACCTACTATGGTATGTTTACAACTAATTACTAAGATTAATAGATAACAAGTGATAAGTGAACAAGTTGAATGACCCTCAATGGCAAAACATTACATTAAAACCAACCTGTTTACTTAATTATAAATTAATCAGTTATTTACTTAGTAGGCCAAAATATTAGTTTCACTTTCTGTTATGGACTTGTTTCTGTTGCTATTAAAGAGAGAGGTAATTAAAATCTTTGAAATTAAAAACAATGTTAGTAAAAAGAAATTTTCAAAATCTAAAGCTAATAAGATTTTTCTATGTGGAACTTTGCAGTAGCCTAGAGCCAATATCTTTTTTTTGCATTTCTGTCTATCACACTTTCACTTTTATGCCAAAACAGACAAACTGATTTGGATCAAATTTGGCACATGGGACCTATGTAAGGACATCTAGTAGGTACCTTTAACCACATATTCTTTTCAATTATTATTGGAAAAACGCTTGAAAGTTGTGCCTTCCTACTACTTGAATTACACTGCCAACTACATAGAATAGTAGGTATTTAATAAATTAAAAACCAAGCTCTTCAATAAATATTAAAATCTCAAAATCTGCTGTGTAACATTTGTATAAGACCTATAATTAATTTAATGATAATAACACCCATAAATAGTTGATGCTAAACAACAATGGAACCTTCTGAAGCATTTAATCACAATGTTGCATACTTCCCTAATATTTTCCTTCCTCAGACTGATTAAACTTTTGAAGACCAATGTTTTCATATTAGGGACATAATATAGTAAATTATGTGTATTATTCTTCTTTTTAGCTTATAAAGGTCCTTCCCAAGGCTTTCATTCCATTGGCATTGCCATAATCACCACATTTCTTGCTTCCCTGGTGAGAGTTGCCTTAGTTGCCTCACAACACCCACCAGAGGATACAGGAAGATTTGTATAATTATGCAAATTAAATTATCTTTGGGTGAGCTGACTGAAAATCAGCAATTAATGCTGTGTCCCATAGCTAAAATAAGATTTTAAATGGTTTGTTTTTCTATGGTATTTCTGTGAAAATATCAATCTACCTTTATAAATTAATTGTATCAGTTACCTGACAAATATCTTTTAAATTTGCCAGTTTTTCTAAAACACAATTTGGAAATATTTGGGCTCTGATCTCAGAAATTGGATATTTAGGACTACTTACCAACCAAACTTACATATTTAGCATATCAATTTTTCATCATGTATTTATTAACAGACATAGTGAGTGGTGCCACCTATTGTCTTGATCAAGAAGTACAAGATCATGGCAAAAAAAAAAAATTGGTTAATCTACAACTGCAGAGGAATTTCCTGATATTGTTTCACTATCCATTAATTGAGTTATTACTTTTATCAATAAGGAATAGAGCAATCATAAATAATTGTAAAACACAAGGAAACAATTACAAAAATTCTAAAATTGATTCTGATATTTTTAGTAAGTAAATATTTCCATTTGGCTCACTTTGTATAGAATTTACAGACATGGTTTTTAAAACTAATATTTGATCTACAAAAGAGTCGGCTTTTTGAATTGTTGCCAATTCAAAATAGGAATTAAAAATCTACCTCTATCATGAACCCAAACCAATTATAGTTAATCAATATTTATTCAGCTTATTAATAGAAATGAACACAAAGATGGCCTTGGAATGTTCATAGAACTAGACAGACAATAATTTTGCATGTTGAATATGTTAAAAGCATATGTGAGAAGCAGGTTAGGTACAGAAGAGAAAGCTACATATTAAGTTTATACTTAGAAAACACTAATAATTACATAAATAATATATAAACATTTTGTGTGAGGAAAATCTGTAAAAGTTTCAGGTGCATACAACCACTATATCATGCAGTGACAAACTATGATGCAACTGGGAGACAGTATAAATAAAGTCCTTGAAGGTTTTTATGACAACAACATGCAACATGAGCAGTTGTTTATGTTGTTTGACAAATTAAAGATTACTGATGAATTCATGATTTAGGTACTGCAATACTTTGAAATTTGCAATTATGAAAATTTGGTGAATTCCCTGTAAGTCTCACAAAATTATGACCAGGCAAGCATGACTTGTGCAATCTCACTGAATCAACAATCACATTTCTATGTATTATTGCATCATACAATCAACATACAACTGTATTAGATGTATCTTATCTATAGTTGCTCAAAATAACTAGTAACAAGTGATAATTATTATCATACTATTCATTAAGTTTGGACATTGATCTTAAAAATTGCAAGACTTTGTTTTTGTTTACCCTACTGTAGATAAGTAATAGTGAATATTTGCCAGAATATTGTTGATGGTATTTTCCTTTAATCAGTTACCTCAGGTGACTAATAAGAATTCTGTGAATAGAATAGAAATGATATGATGCTTACTGGCATGCATGACAAACAGCAAAAGTAGATGTGTGACATCCAAGTGGCCAGCTTTAAGTCTGTCTTCATTTCAAGTCTAGGACCATGATTAACATAAGCCATATGTGTCAACAAAGATTATGAACACTACCATTTTTTTAAACAAAAATACAACAGGTGGGTTGAACATAAACAATATGATTTGTTTACAAACAAAAGCTAGTGAGTACAAGTAAATTAATGTTGTGATAGCCGGCGGCGCCGCATGCGGACTCACCTCTTGGGTAGAAGCATGGCGGCGGAGCCCTTGCGCTGGAACACGCCATCCACCAGCACGCCATTCTTGCTGTTGCACGTCAGGTAAAACTCCGGGTGGTCGTAGAACAATTCGAGATGTCTACGCGATATGAAACTAGAGTGTCCCATGTTAACGTCCACTTGGCCTCTACTAGAGTTCCGGCCTATCACGACACGTTTTTGCCGGATGAGATACTCGAAATCGCGGCCGTCAAGCCTCGCGATTGCGGTTGGGGCCGGCTCCTGGGCCCACTGCACCTTGGAGGGCGACGGGGGCGCGGACTTCAGCGAGAGCAGCGCCCACGCGTCGCTCTCCGAGCTTCGCGTAAACTGAGCCTGGGCCATTGCAGGCACGCGCGGACCTATATCACCAATGCTGTCCACACGCGGGGCGCGAACGCCTTGCACGAGGGTACATCACAATACCGCCGCGAGAACCGCCGCCGCCGCGTCGCGACCCGGATATCCGGAACCTGCCGAACCCGTGCCTTTACAATTTGAGGTTACTGACGGGACGCACATGCGCAAAGTTTCTACTTGTGCGGTAAACAAGAATTATATAAACCACCACACCACCACGTGATAATAATGTATACATATACCTAGTCCGGAACAGCGGATCGATACTATAAAGTACGGATATGTTTTATATGTACAAAATATTAACCTTTTGGATGTTGCACAACTGAATATTCGCAATTGGACCGAAATAAGACACTAAAGTAAACACGAGGCGAGAACAAAAATAACCAAAAACGTCAGTTCGGCATACGCAGTTTACAAGTTCGCCGCGCCATCTATGCAACATAGCAACAAATTGTAAATAAAAAGTTCCGTTCCACGAATTACGCTGAGGCAGATAAAACAGTTTTTTATTTTTTATTTTGCAATACAATACACGACCTTATTGCTTCTTAAAAGTGTATTGAAACATATAATAAAATTTTGAAAATGTATACAGTCGTAAGGTTATTATTAAGTAACTATTATTAATTTTGATACAGGGGATGTGTTTCCCTACGACGAATTCGTATAACGGAATTTTTATCGTTAGTGATACGCAACGGACATCGATTGTTTAAATATCGATTGTTTAACGGCAAAGCGTAAGTGTGAAAGAAAAAAATAATATTTAAATCTATTTTTATATAACAATATTTCATAAGTTCAATTTAATTTATATACTGTCTTAAAGTCTTTACGAACCTTATTTGAGTTGGACCCGTTATTGCACGTTAACTCTCTTGAAATCTTAAAAAAATGTTTCTACAAAACGGTGGCTGACCGCTATGATTGAAATAATTAATCAAAACCACCTCGATTAAAACAATATCAAATTAAATTTAAGTATCTAATAGATAATAACAGCATGTTATAAAATTATACCTAATCGATGGATTGGTCTATGAAATTTTCGGACAACACTACAGGAAAATACGCTGACGTCATCGACTCCTTGTAGTCTATTGACTTTGTTGACATATTTGAGTTTGTATTGTAAATTCTGTAGTGTTTAAAAAAATTAGCAATGAAAATAATAACGTACAATTAGAACCAAGAAATAGACGTGCATTTATTATTACAGTCGATTCCCGCATCAATCACAGGAATAAAGGCGAGTTTTTATTCAAGATTACCGCGAAATTTAAATTTTTATCTTATAATCTGCCCTATTAATACTAAAAAAAAATTATGATTTAATAGTATCATCAACTTCCGCCATTCGTTTCATTCCGACTATTCATAATCATTCCACATACTATTAGTTCCCACACTTTCCTATTCATTGTTTTAATAAAACTGGTCTAAAAAAAATCTTTTAAAATCACAAGTGCACATCACAATCATAGTCTTGGCAATAGTCAATGTTTGTATATGGCTTTATACGTACTTACATGAATTAAAATACCTGTCAATCTAACTCTTTGATTGATTAAGCTAGGAATATTGCCAAAATAATTATATGTTGTATTTCTCATTGTTGGCTTCATGTATTCGCTTAGAACTTTGCTTTGCCCATGGCATGTTATATAGAGTTTAATCCCAGTATTGCTTATACACGATGAATGAGAAGAGAGATGGAAAAGATGGATTGATAAATTGCAATTTATATAAGGCCTAATAATTGCTTTGCAATGTGTGCTTATGAGCTGTTTATATTCATGTTATAGTCTTACTAAGAAATATTGTGCTACTTACCCAGTACTAGGTTGTAAGCAGACTCCAACATGTTGATTAAGGGCTAGGCATATAACTTACTACTATGGACTAGGCATAGTCATGGGGTGGTCTAACAGTTAAAACACCAGCCTCTCAAGTATGAGGGTGCAGGTTTGAGTCCAGGTCAGTATCAATGTAACTTTTCTGTAAGTTATATGTACTTTCTAAGTATATTTTGGACATCAATGGCTGATTAAAAGGTGAAGGAAAAATCTTGATGACCTGGGCTTTGAGCCTGAAATCGCTAACCTGCATTGAGCAAGTGTGTGATTACGCTCAATCCTTCTCTGTATGAGAGGAGACCTGTGCCCACCAGTGGGACGATAAAAAGGTTGATGATGATGATATGACTTGTATTTCAACCTGGTAAATGATGTAATGTTTGATATTTCTTTATTTCTGACTCGCTATAATATCCTGTTGTCTCTGGCATGGTGTCTGATTCAATCTGCCTAGCATTTTCCGAACCAACTTTGTTCAATGGGGTTTCCGTCTAACCAGATGCACCTAATTATACAAGCATTTTACCTCGACTAGCTATATCTAACATTCACAACTCTTGTTACAGGGAAACACAATATGATAATGTCTGATTAAGCACAATGATTACTGTTAGATACCATGGTAAATAAATGTGTGCGTTCGCGCAGCGGAATGTTGTTGAATTTAAAGATTTTAAATATGCAGATATTTAGTGTATGACGTCGTGTAATTGTGTATGGTAAAAAAAAATTTGTGCATGCAGCCATTGTCTGGGAGGACCTCTTATCCGAATGGCAAAGTAGGTGGGATAATTCCATCAAGGGCCGGCACCTCCATCTGTTCTTTCCATCCGTTGGCGATCGGCTGGCTAAGACATGGCTGGAGGTTGACCACTGCGTTGCCCAATTTCTCACAGGTCATGGCAACTTTAAAAGTAAACTGTATTCTTTTAAACTTGTTCCTTCGCCTTTGTGTCAGTGTTCTACATCGAACTGTGAATTTGAACAGTCCGCACATCACATCTTGTGGGAGTGTATTCTTTGGCAGAATGAACGCAATATTATGTTGGATAGTGTACAAGTTACATCCGGAGTTGTTTATTATACGGACCTTGTTGAAACTAGAACTAATTTCCGTGCGTTCAGGCGCTTTTGCCATACCTATTATTGGAATCAATTGTAACAGCAAATACCTACTTAGGACCCATTAACTTGATCAAATGTTATTCCGTGGTGCTTGGCAATCTGGGCTTCTCCCAGTTGCAATAATGTCCCTTTGTGCCGATTGGCCTAGTTCTATTCTGTCTCCTGCTTATTATGGAGGGAAGTGGAAAAAATATCTTTTTTCTTACTCCTCCGCTATTCTTTTCTGATTAATTTCGTTGCGGGACCCAAGACAGTTGAAACATTTCTCCGGGACTCGTCGAGCTTCATTGCTCGGCGTTTTTCTGGCGGTCTCCACTGTTGATTCTGGCTTTCAGGAGTTGCAGTGGGTTGGGAACAGTGTGGCGGGTTTTGTCCCAAAAAAAAAAAAATAAAAAAATGCAGCCATTGTGGAGAAATTCACCAAAAACTGATTCCGCTGGGCGAACGTTGTCCTGGCGGAACTTTTTTTAATCCATTGACTTTAGAAAAAAGAGATGTGTCTAAAAATTAGTGTGTATTTGTGTGTAATTGTGTATGTATGAATAAAATTTGTGCATGCATAAACTTCGGAGAAATTAAAGTTTCCGCTGCGCGAACGTTTGGCCATTAGCTAGTTTTCATATAAAGCGCTTACATAGAGAGCTGTAGATTTTTACATACGTTGTTTTGAATTTGTGCATATTTGTGTACAAAACAGATTTAGAAAAAATCGTAAGGCTAAAAAGATAAAAATATAAACGTAAAACACGCTTATTAGGTCTTAGTTCTTAAAGTATGCACTTTGGGGTCTAGATTTTCACGTTTATACAAACCTTGTAAGTGTCTGCAACATGTTGCCAAGTATCAATGATGTTCCTTTAGTAATTAAAGAGTTATAGGACAATTTACCATGACAAAATCACTGTTTACTAAGCAGTCAAATATCACGACATTCTAAAGTAATTGCATGGTAAAATGTATGCCAATAATTAGTGTATTCATTCAACTATTCACATGCAAAATTTCATGTCATTAAATTCAGTAATTAGAGAAAAACAATTAAAATACTGACGAAGCATCGAAAACCTACATAACCCGACCAAGTTCGGATAGCTATAAAAAAGCGGCCGTGCAATATATTTAGGTAACATCCCAAAATTTACAGTATAATACCGGTATGAATTGGTATAGGTGATAACACAATTGTTTTGATATAATATAAAGGTCATTTATTTTTGTACACCTACTTATTTAAAGTATTTGACTTAAATCTCGTTTGAAGCCTTTTGATTGGTTGAAACTAGTCTTAAGTAATGTATAAACAGAGATCAATGCTTGAGTTTCCTTCTGTAATACGGACCTTAGACTATTTAACCAAAGGACAAGCCTTAAGCGTACCGCTTCAAACAAAATAATTCTGCATATTTTGGTGGGGTGGTATACAATATGTTAAGAAAACCTTGTCCGACCCGTAAGGATAGTAAAGGTTAGGTAAACACATGACCAAATAACATATGAAATTTTACGTAATCATCATAGTAACAATACTAGTGAATTTTGAAATTATCTTTTTTTCCCGCGAATTAATTCCAACTTCCCCAAAATTTGATAATTTTTAAAAAGTGACAACATTATTTTTGACGGTATAATTCTGAGCGAATAGCGATGCGACCGCGTGCCGCGTGCCCTGCCCCTTTTCGCCCGCGCCTGGATGGCCGCGACGCATGTTTTAAGTTACCTCTTTTTGCGGAATAATATTTATTTTTTTAGGGGGATTTTTTTTTTAAGTTTAGCCCGGCTTTGTATGCATTAGTAGAATCAGTTATCGATACCTAACAATACCTTCACGGATCGGACAGGGTTTTCTTTACATATTGTATATACATCAATTAAAAATCGATTCAAGAATAGTTTTTTTTTCAGTTATTAGATTGTTTGATCCACTAAAGTTGCAAAGGGGAACGCTTGTGCATGTCTAGTGCCACAGATTACAGAATACTAGGTACATACTAGTACATTGGTTAAAAAGTGTAATAAGCTACAATATGATAAATATTTACCTAAACAGTAGTACTTACTTGTGGTAATTTTTTAATTTCCCTGAAGGGTCTATAATAAGAATCCTGATCCGTAAAATATTCAATAGAAATTAGCTGTATGAATTTTATTTGCCTAAATTAATATATTTAGATTATATCTGAAGTCTCAAGCGCATACTTAAATAAAGTAACTACGTAAATAGTACCTACTTTGTCATAGTCAAATACATTTAAAAAAGTAGGTGTACAAAAATAAATGACCTTTATATTATATCGAAACAATTGTGTTATCACCTATACCAATTCAATACCGGTATTATACTGTAAATTTTGGGATGTTACCTAAATATATTGCACGGCCGCTTTTTATAGCTATCCGAACTTGGTCGGGTTATGTAGGTTTTCGATGCTTCGTCAGTATTTTAATTGTTTTTCTTTAATTACTGAATTTAATGACATGAAATTTAGCATGTGAATAGTTGAATAAATACACTAATTATTGGCATACATTGTACCATGCAATTCCTTTAGAATGTCGTGATATTTGACTGCTTTGTAAACAGTGATTTTGTCATGGTAAATTGTCCTATAACTCTTTAATTACTAAATGAACATCATTGGTACTTGGCAATATGTTGCAGACGCTTACAAGGTTTGTATAAACGTGAAAATCTAGACCCCAAAGTGCATACTTTAACAACTAAGACCTAATAAGCGTGTTTTACGTTTATATTTTTATCTTTTTAGCCCTACGATTTTTTCTAAATCTGTTTTGTACACAAATATGCACAAATTCAAAACAACATATGTAAAAATCTACAGCTCTCTATGTAAGCGCTTTATATGAAAACTAGATAATGGCCAAACGTTCGCGCAGCGGAAACTTGAATTTCTCCGAAGTCTATGCATGCACAAATTTTATTCATACATACACAATTACACACAAATACACACTAATTTTTGGACACATCTCTTTTTTCTAAAGTCAATGGATTGAAAAAAGTTCCGCCAGGACAACGTTCGCCCAGCGGAATCAGTTTTTCGTGAATTTCTCCACAATGGCTGCATGCACAAATTTTTTTTTACCATACACAATTACACGACGCCATACACTAAATATCTGCATATTTAAAATCTTTAAATTCAACAACATTCTGCTGCGCGAACGCACACAAATAAATACCTGTGTAAAATTTTCTATTTTAGACTATTTGTGGTAAGTGGCTTAATCCAGTGTGTTGGTACAGAGGACTGGATTGCATGTGTGTCTTAATAGTGTTTCAATCCATATAGATGAGCATGTGATTCAAAAGCGCTTCTATATAAACTAGCAGGACACCATTTGCTTTTATTTTTAGTCGTCCTCCGTGGCGCAGCGGTCAACATGCCTGTCTACTACGTGGAGGCCCCGGGTTCGATCCCCGGCCAGGTTATGATGGAAAAACGATCTTTATCTGATCTATTATAAATATAGTATCGTTAAGTTAGTACCCCATAACACAAGTCTCGAACTTACTTTGGGGCGATCTCAATTGTGTGATTTGTCCGTATATATTTATTTTTTTTAAATCTTAATTCTGTTTCTAGTTTAGCAACTAAATAGTAATATAAATTATTTTGTCTTGTATCTAAAACCCAACTAATTTAAACTTAAACTCATCTAGATTATGGAAATTATCCAATTAAATAAAACACATACTTCATATGTTATTGCGGCCGTCTAGGGGACTGCCTTATGTAATATTGACGTTCAAAAAGTGCTGATCCTCAGCCTAATTTGAATAAATAACTTGATTGATAATTTGGCTACAATTGGTTAAGATGGTGGGCGCTGATACCTATAATTACAAGATATTAAGTTACTTAGGTATTAGTTGCAACTCTACACTACAACTTTACTTATCTTAGGTCTATTTTATTGTAAAACAATTTTTTGTGTTTTTCTTTACTATAAGGTGCAAATGAGCATTTTTTTTTTTAATTTTTTGCTGTAATATTGTAATTACGTCATTTTCATATAGGTGTTCCTTATAATTTACCGCACCAATAAAGTAGGTACAGTAAAATACTCCCAGTTATGTAACTCAACTGCTGTTTTTTTCCTTTATAAATATAGAGTAACAAAAGGAACAAAGTTTCCCTAAACTTAATCAAAAACAAGTTGATCTTATATTTTAATTTGAAGTTTGAATACAAAGTAACTATCTTCAAGAAACATGCATATTATTGAATGTTGAGACTATTTTAAAAAAATATAGTTACACCGAGAGGGGAGGCCTGTGGGCTGTGTCCCAACAGTGGGAACAATATAATCAGCACATATGGTATGGTATGGGTGTCGTGGTCGCCTAGTGGTTAAAACACCAGCCTCTCACGTATGAGTGCGCGGGTTCGATTCCAGGTCAGGCAAGTACCAATGTAAGTTTTCTAAAGTTATATGTACTTTCTAATTATATATCTTGGACACCAATGACTGAAGGTGAAGGAAAACATCTTGAGGAAACCTGGACTTTATAAGTCTGAAATCTTCAACCCGCATTGAGCAAGCGTGGTGATTACGCTCAATCCTTCTCTGTATGAGAGGAGACCTGTGCCCAGCAGTGGGACGATTAAAAGGTTGATGATGATGTACCTATGTATGTATCCTATGTACCTACCCGTCCATTGTACTGTACTGTACCCCGCTGTGCAGTCTGTTCACTTGTAAAGCTTTAAAGAGTAAATAAATTTATGTAAAGCTAGTTTCCCATGCAACAGAGTGTAATAGATACTAACCATTTAAAATCTGTTCATCCTGGGCAAGTTGAGTTATACTGCAATCAATTTTCCTACAATAACAAATACTCCAAACTGCAATCACACGAATCCAATATTTTAATGTTTATTTGTTTCTATGAGTGCAATGAAGGAAATTGGATAATTTAAACAATATTATTATATTTAAAAGCTTTATTTGGCAAATACTTGATTATGACTAGGCACATATCACAGTAGGTAACAATTACACACAGAAAAATAAAATAAAATAAGTGGCAGTTTCAGAAGTCAATACAACAATGGCGGCCCCGATTGCCCTGTTTACAAACTAAATTAACATTTAACAACTAATTACTAAATTAGGATATTCCATAGACAACTTAGACGTGTTTAAAAACATGGCGTCCAAAAATACTTCAATTTACGTCAGATGTTGACTAACTTGACAGGACTAAACTAATATTTGTCTTCTGTCCTTTTCTCAATGAAATAGAAAGAATGAGATACACAGAACTAAAATTTAGTTTAGTTTGTGAGCCTGAGAATCGGCACCAAAGTCTAGCGAAAAAAAATCAATTTAACTAACTAACCTATAACTTGGAATTCAAACACAACCGTAGTAACATTTCAAACATCTTCCATAGACCAGCTAGATTTCATAAAAATACTTTTTTATCTACCTCTCAAACTCTGGAAAGGAACTCTCCTTTCAAACCTTTTTTTTTTATAAACAGAGTTAATTAGTGAGGATGACAATTAATTCAGTAATAAATTACTACTAAGTGAATCGGACTCTAATCGCTAGTTGAAAAAAAAAAAAAACAGTTGAGCAGTTCTCGTCATTTTATGAATGTTGAGTCTGTTTATCGCATTCTCAATCTGTCAAAATACCTCAATTTCTCAAAATTTTTGACAAATGTCAAAAATTTTGAGAAATTGCAGTTGTGTTGTTTGTCGCGGAGATAAAACTGCGACAAGATTTTGTTCGGACGACAGCACCACAACGACGACGACTAGCAGTAACCTTGAGCTTTAGTGCTTTAGGGATAAAGTTGAAAACTTAATAAAGAAATCTAACAGAATATAGTAACTTGATGGTGCTGTCGTCTGTACGTTTTACATTACTACACTTGACCGTCTGTTTTACTCTCATTGGAGAGGTTGAAAAGAAAATTAACGTCAAACCGGAACACTTCTTTTTCGATGCGAAGGCATATTACTGACACTGATGAACAGTGAATATTTACAGTAGCTAGAATAGAAGTATTGCCAGGTAATCTTTACCCCTGTGTTACCAAAGAATCAGGACACCGGATAGCTAGCGGATAAGGTGCCATAATGTACATTGAAGACTGGCGACTTCTGTTTGACTTATAAGTAAAATAGTCCAAAATACTTCTCTTTATTAATCATCCAGCTGCGTCAAGCTAGCAACTCCTCTATTAATCCAGTGATTTTCCGGCAAGTTTGTCTCCAGCGTGATGTACATGACAAAGTTGCTGGAGTGTCCTGTGGTTGCCAGCACCCCCTTCCTCTCACTAGTCTTGTAGATAGGACAGAAGCAGGAGGCGGCTTTTACTATGAGAGCTGGTTTAAACCAGATAATAGGAATCGTATCGAATAGAATCTTCGGGTAGGATTCGTCCATTAGCATCGTTTCGCGGTTCCATCTGGCGCCTTCGAAACAGGCCCTGTGTAGAGGAGTTGTTTTAGTATTCTCAGAGATTTAGTTATTTGAGTTTCATCGAAAATCTACTGGTGCAGTTATAATCGCTATGTACTATAAAAATTCAATACACATAAAAAACGTTAAAAAAGCCTGTTGGTTCTATAGAGTAGCTATGCAGATATTACAGGATTGGGATTGTTAACACCACTACGATCCGGACGAAGCGTTTCGCCTCCTCCTTTATACCGCGTACATCGAAGGACTGGAACAATTTGCCAGCGGCGGTGTTTCCGTCGGACTACAATTTGAGTGTCTTCAAGGCTAGAGTGAATAGGCTCTTAATAAACTAGTGTGCTTTACCATCAACGATTGCGTCACTTCTTACCATCAGGCAGGATTGCGGTCAAGCGCTGGTTTATAATACGTAAAAAAAAAAAAATATATATAAACGTGCTTTCGTTTTTGATTCACACAAAAATATCAAACCGTGCAACTACCTATAGTAAAAGTGAGCAGGGCCACAGACCCCAAATTTCAAGTCAAACAAATATCAATTTTGTATTATATAGTACAATATTCCCAATCAACCTTGAACCTTAATGCTTTTGTGGTAAAGTTGAAAACTTTAATAAAGACATCTGAAAAATTGTAGTAGCTTGAAGTGCTTTAGTCTGTACAAGTCATTCATGCCATGAACCTACATAGGTATCTATACCTATATCAAAAACATCACAAATTTTAAAATCGTATTCAGAGTAATTCAGTTTTTAAGAAGTTAAAATATATTAATTCATGCACCTTATCTTCCTAAGCGTCAATTCATTAAGCGCCAGTAAAGCTCTTTACATAGACATACATACAATACACTGCCATGCACACTCCAGAAGACATACCCATACAAAAACGCTGTGTTCCTGATCCTTTTTATCCATTTCAAATGGTTGCTGCGTGCGATATAAATAAATATCATGGATAATAAAATCCACAGAAAATGCTGGAGATTTTCATCAGAGTTGATCACATTAACATGGGCGTACCCATGGGATAGGTGGGGGCAGCTGCCCTCCTGGAAATCTCACGCACAATCTCACTTTTGCCAAAAAACCGCATGCGAACGCTTGGCTATTCGGTAATCTTTGTGTGCGTTTAACGCTTGCGTGACTGTTATCGGTAATTTTCGATAAGGAGTTGCGAGCGATAAGCATTAATTTTATTTGACGATTCGATCATAAAAATCTGACTTGACCCCAAGGCCTGACTTGCCCCCCTCCCTAGGCTAGAAGCTGGGTACGCTCATGCACATTAATACATAATATCCTTCCCAAGTACCCGTAACTATTTTCCTGTTGTCTTTATGTATGCTACATAAAATATTAGCTGAGCGTAAATAAGAATTTCTAAATGCATGTCATTAAAAACTGAATCTTATGACACTCAAATCAAGTGTTGCTTCGTTTTTTGGTATGTCGCAGACAAGAAAGCATCGTCCAGCTGTTAAATCTCATACGAAGCTCTCATATGTGATTTAATAGTAGATTCTGGATAAGGTTTTCTAAAATCGGTCCAAAGATACTATTTTTTTTTGCGAATTTTACCTTCTTTTGAATTTGACCTCGCCTGGAATGGGAAGCCAAATTCGTTCCTCTCTGGACACCGAAAAAAAGACGAGGATAATTCCACAGGGACATCACGACCCTCAGTAATGAGGAGAACGACTTGAGGAGGAGGAGGAATGGGAAGCGATGGATGAAGTTCACGATGGAAAACGCATGCCCAGAAAAGTCCGTTTACTCTTACCCAGAACACTGATGCGCTATAGATTTTCAGTCTGTTATAATTTGCTTACACCAACCTTGCAATACACCCCAAAATCTGGTTGTTCTCCAGCCTCTGACTCCATATGGGTGATGGTGAACTCGAAGTGGACCTGGTCGATAGGAATCTTATTGTGTCGCGAGTAGTTTTGAAGCACGCCAGTCAGGAACGACTGCGTGAAGTAGAAGCCAGAGATCCAGAAGACAATTGGAGGACCCTCGTCTATCCAGTCTTGTAGGAAGCTTAAGCTGGGAACGAAAAAGTCATATTAATAGTGATTAATATGGAGAGGTCAGAAAAAATCGAGTTTTCGGTATTTTTAAAATAACTGTAGTGCCAATATTGATATTGATTGGCACTATTTTTAAACATTGGTTTAAAAATATATGTGGAAGGTACAAAGGACTTAGTTAACAGTATAAAACTTAATAACTTAACTTAAATAAATGCATATTTTATCTTTCAATTTATTCAGAATACGCAATTATGGCGAGACCTTCCCTAAATATGTAAAAGTTGGAGATACATTCATTAATTAACCTAAAATGTTTGTTTTTCCAGATCATCATCATGTCGGAAAAGGTGTTGGATGAGGAAACCTGGCCGCAGGAGGCTGAAGCAGCCATCAACGACATCCGCAAGCACGTGAAGAGTGCCTGCATATCCCCGCGACTGCTCAGCAACAACCAGCGCATCTTCATCAACCTGACTACTTTAGAGAATTCCGACTACTGCATCGAGATGTCAGCTAACGGCTTTAGGGTCGTTGGAAGGAAGTATGATGACACTACCCTGTCTAGCATAGAAAACATGAACTATGAGACGCCCTACGCTCTCCTGAACAATATTAGCCAAAAGTATAGGGAGTCTTTCGGAGGGGAGCTGATGAACAAACTCCTGGACCTGGCTGCTCGGAACTCGGAAGGCTGAATCCATGTCGTAGTCCTGTGTTGAACGTAGGCCTATCGCAAGCCCCATGACAAAGTTGTTTGCTTAAGCAAAATTGCGGTAATGTTTACATTTGAAATAAAACTAACCTTATCTTTTATTGATCTGTATATTGTAATCAATTGTAAAAATAAGTTATGTGTGTATTGTTAACCCTATAGTAATGTTAGTTTTATTTCATTCACATAAATATCAAAAGTATTATAAATAAGAAATCTTAACAAATCAGGGTTATATGCGTCGATTTCTTAAAGATTTATTGACAACTTTGTCGAATTTTGATTGTTGAATTTTAGGGTGGAAATGTGTCAAAATATATGACCTGTCAGTATTCGCATGTGCTATAATAAATGTTTATGGAACTAAGTATATATAACTGTGTAGAACTTTAGTTTAACTAACCTGTTTCTAGTGTTGGATGTGATCTGAAACTGTTAGCATTATAGCGAACATCTCTCGGTATTAAAGATTGAATATGTATGAACTGTGCATGAGTTACTTGCAAATGCAATGTATGTTTTCTAAAATTGTTATTAACATAAAATTTTCCATAAGTATTTGGTCGAATTGTTAAAGACTGTGAGAATCGCGTACTTGTGCTAGGTTGGTGTGAGATCGCTGTGTGTTATTTATCACTATGTGCTCTGCAAACTGAATGTAAATGGTTAGGAGCGCACTGCAATGCATGCGTCGCGACTTGGTATATTAAATGGCAAAATAGAGCACGCAGTGGCTTCCAAATTACTCGCTTCCTGTGTCGCGTAAACTTGCAACTATATCGTTCAGTTAGCTGAGCCCCTTAGTACCATATATGTACATAGAATTGTAAGAAAGAGTCGATTCATACATATCTGTCTAGGGCATCTTATATGAACAATATCAGCCCCAAACAATTATTTATAAATGATTCTTTCATAATAGATTTATCAATATCATGGCCAGTAAAGTTAGGTTTATGATACGAGTATAATGATCGTTGACCTAATGTTAGAATCGATTCTTGATCACTAGTAGGTACTTGTGGCGAGGCCGCGAGGCCCAAGATAATGTTTCCATTGTGTTAAGAGTTCCCTATATAATCATGTATGAACAAAATACAGTGCCTGGCTTAAATATTGTAAATTGAGTTGTGGAACAACTTCAGAATTGTAGAGCGTTGTCTGTATCACCCATGATACTTGGGGCTGTATTACGTCATTCCGATTCCAGTGGGACAGAGACAGCGCTATCGGTCTTGTATAGGTCCGTATCTCTCTTACATTGGAATCATGATGGCATTAAACCGTCATAATACGGCATCTGTATGGCATTCGTTCATATGTTCGCTGTGTCATATTATAAGGGACTTCTCACACTTTGCTCTAATCAGCGTTTATTCTTAGAAAACGTTATGTATGGAGTGCGTACGCGGCCGTAAAGTTCAACGGATGTGGACGCATTCGATACGAAATCATTGTTTTCTACAACTCGCGCGAGTTAACTGTGCACCTCGCTCTGTGACGTCATTCGGACGGTACCGTTTGCAAAAAATGAGAGTTATGTAAAAAAAAATATATAAATTACATGTTTACAAAGGGTCGTTTTGATGATAAAGCGTCATAATACTAGGTAATTTTACTGATGACGTTTTGCAATTAAATTGATACATATGGACTGAAATATAATGTTGATGCAACCAACAGCTTCACTAACGCGCCAAAAACGTAAAAACAAAAAACAAAAACTTAATAAAATAAAAACTTCACTCCACACCACACTACTTCACTCTACAGAAACAGTAATAGCAACAGGGGATTTAAACTGTACTTAGACAATTGTAACAAAGATGCTATCGGTACTGAGCGCTAACGGTGAATGCGGGGCGCCGCGCCGGATAGCGGGTTCGCTTTCCAGCGAGGTGCACAGTTAACTCGCGCGAGTAGTATGGACGAAAGTTGAAAGAAACAGAGCTGGAAAAGTGTGCATGGTCCCTTACGCTAGGTACTGTAAGGTGTGACCGCCTGTCGCTTACGTTAAATGTGCAACAGCTTGACACCGCATTTTTTTAAGTACAATCGTCGACAGACTGAGTACAAACATTATGTACCTCTGAAGTTTGGGTACATGTTTATGACTGACGCATTTTTTTTCTTGAATAATCCTTGTATGTAAAAAAAAAAAGTGCATTTCCTAGGCGTTACAAAATATGGTTGTTGTTTTGAAGTAATATTACAAGTATTCTTCTCTTACCTTTAGGTATCCCAATTTATTATTTAGTAAATAATTAGGGGTCGGTGCAACGTAATTTCTCTTCCATTTCTATTAGTTGTTTTCTTGGTAGTCTCCATACCATTATCGACTCTGCCAAGTCATCATCTTACCTTATCTTACTTTTCGCAACTACCATTCAGCTTCTAGTCTAACCAGACGCAGCTGAATACCAGTTTTTACATGGACTGCCTGGCTATCTGACCTCCTCAACCCAGTTATGGGTAATACAATTTCCCTTTAAAGATAGGACTATAAGACTACCTACATATCGATAAGAATTGTGACCAAATCAACTCCGTCAATTTCATTCCCGATTATATTCCCCCTTATTTATAAACGTTGCTGAAAGTTAACTAGTGATTAGCGATTGTTTAACCATACATTTTTGACGTTTGCACGTCACTTTAATCATCGTTTATAATAATAATAATAAGGCAGTTGGATCAAAGGCCTGATTCAAAAGGCAGTACTCCTCCATACAGCCCGCATCGTGAGGAGGTTCCTGTCTCTGGAGCCCTAACCACCGGTAGCTTGGACCCCGCTCCCGCCATCGGTGGAACACTATTTTTCTTATTTTTAAATGTTTTTGTATGTTTTTTATATAAATACTAGCTTTGCCCGCGGCTCCGCCCGCGTGGAGTTCGGTTATATCGCGCTTTTTAGATTTCCCTCGGGAACATCAAATTTTTCCGGGATAAAAGGTAGCCTATGTTCTTTCTCAAGGTCTAAAGATTGTCTGTGCCAAATTTCATCAAAATCGGTTGAGAGGTTTAAGCGGGAAAGCGTAACAAACAGACAGACAGACAGAGTTACTTTCGCATTTATAATATTAGTATGGATTTAAAAATGTAAAGCGATATGTAGACACGGAAAAATAAAGAGATAATAATAATATCATTTATTTGCATAAAACATGGAATAAAAAGGTGGAACGTACATGATAAAAACAGAACATTCATGTTTTGCATGAATAAATACCACAGTGTTTAAGGGGTTAATCACTAGTTAACTTTAAGCAACGTTTATGAATAAGGGGGAATATCTTTTAAATTGATGGTCTAATGTAACACATGGCCTAACAACTTTGATTGAAAAAGCGATGAAAGATAAAATGTAAAAATTTGAGCCCGACCCCGTGTACCCAAACTATCATCCTTTTAGACGTAATATACACAACATAGAGTAGTGAACTTGTTTGTGATAGTAAAATAAATTGATATATGTATATTGCAAGTTTTATTTTACCTGCTAGCCGATGACGTCTCACTCTCACCAGATTGATGATTTAAGAGGGGATTCTAGTGGCGCTTTCTCTATACAAATGTATTCCGCTGTTTTCATCGTGGATAACGCTGTTAGAGCAATTTTTGCACCTTGATTATAGGTGCCCCTATCATATGATTTTTTCCAAAACTTAATAAAAGCCATATAAAAAATAACCAATTTCTATCGCGATGTTCAGACGACTATTAGACATATGTGACAAGTTTTTGACAAAAATAAATATGTAATAGAAGAATAGGTATACTTTACCTCTAAATTTTGATATAAAAATTGAGATCTGTAGTGTTTTGAAAAAGAAAACCGCGGAATACGAAACGTCTTTTGATGAACGTTTTTGTAGGTAAAATCCGTCTGAACTGCATCTGTCCGATTTGCACTTTACGAGGAGAGGTTGGAAGCGGCACGACGGCAATAGGTTCTTCAAATACCTGTTTTTTCAAATTTCTCGGCACTAGAGTCCCCTCTTAAGTGACTTGCTTCCAAGTTCATCATCATCAGCCTCTACTTGTCCACTGCTGGACATAGGCCTTTTCTATGGCACGCCAACAAGCTCGATTCTGAGCAGTTCTCCGCTAGCTACTATCAGCCACCTTTTTGATGTCGTCCAAGGGCATCCTACGCTACGGTTGCCGAGACGCGGACTCCACTCGAGGACTCGCTTACCCCAACGGTTGTCGGCCCTGCGCCATATGTGACCAGCCCATTGCCACTTCAACTTGCTAATCCTCTTAGCTATGTCGGTAACTCTGGTCCTCCGTCGGATCACCTCATTTCTGATGCGGTCCTTCAGAGAGACGCCCAACATAGCTCGCTGAGCGGCTTTAAACTTATGGACTAGTCTGACCGTTAGTGTCCACGTCTCGGCTCCGTAAGTCATGACAGGACGCACTGGTTGAAGATGATTTGAGAAGAGACTGGTTGAGTCTTCAAACATTGGGGTATGGGCGACGAAAATACCTGACGAAGTTTTCCAAATGCTGCCCATCCCAGCTGGATCCTTCTATTTGCCTCCTTCTCGAAGTTGTTTTTCCCTAATTGAGGTATACGTATTCTGAAACAACTTCGAGCGGCATTCCGTTTACGGCAACCGGTCCCGGAGTGACCCGTTCATTGAACATAATTTATGTCTTGTCTAAGTTCATCCGGAGACCGACGCGTTGGGAGGATTCAGCTAAGTTGGTCAGCATCTGTTCCAGCTCTTGCTGCGTTTCAGCCATGATGACGATATCGTCCGCAAATCGCAAGTATGAGATGTACTCGCCATTGATGTTAATGCCCCTACCCTGCCAATCCAGCGTCTTAAACATATCCTCGAGGGCATTGGAGACCAATTTGGGGGAAATAACGTCCCCTTGTATCACTCCTCCCTTAGGAGGGATATGTTTAGTCTGCTGGTTCTGGACTTGGACGGACATTGTGGCGGCATCGTAAAGACATCTCATCACTTGGATATATCGCCAATCGACTTGGCATCGCTGCAAAGATTCCAGAACAGACCAGGTCTCGATGGAGTCAAAGGCATCCAAGTTACACACAGTTAATTTGAAACAATCATACTCTACATCAAAAACCATTTCAACCAATCACAGAAGTTAACTCGAGTTTGAATTTTGTGTTAATCGTTAGGTATAATTTTAAACACAGCAAATGATTCACACTTACCGTGAAAGCATGTCAGCGACGTAAGACCCCAGCGGCTTCATTGACGGGTAGGACTTGGCCATCCAGACGCCTGGCACAATGCCTTTTATGATGGCGTTGTTGCATTCCTCGAGCTCTGCGCTCATGATGGCCAGACCCTGGGCTGCTAGGTGAACACCATGCAAGGTCCGCTGCACTACCGAAAGCAGGCGGTTGTAGCGGATCAGTTC
Source organism: Sesamia nonagrioides (assembly GCA_017933935.1). Taxonomy (NCBI): domain Eukaryota; kingdom Metazoa; phylum Arthropoda; class Insecta; order Lepidoptera; family Noctuidae; genus Sesamia; species Sesamia nonagrioides. The sequence continues at coordinate 277,350 of JADWQK010001264.1, read as the reverse complement.
CTGGGGAAGATTTTGGAGCTCAAGATTATGATGTGACCAGTGTCTCAACTATTTGTGAAAACGCTGAACTCGAGTGTTAGGGTTATAAACCGTAGTTTAAAACTGGGAGTTTTACCATAGCGTAAACTTGTTAAGTGCATCATTCTATTTCATTAAGAAAAGGACAGAAGATAAACGACTCTAGAAAGCAGTCTTTTTTTAAACTAATTAAAAAAAGGCATAGGATAAACGACTCTAAAAAGCAGTCTTTTTTTAAACTAATTAAAAAAAGGCATAGGATAAACGACTCTAAAAAGCAGTCTTTTTTTTAAACTAATTAAAAAAGGTATAGGATAAACGACTCTAGAAAGCAGTCTTTTTTTTTAAAACTAATTAAAAAAAGGCATAAGATAAACGACTCTAGAAAGCAGTCTTTTTTTTTAAACTAATTAAAAAAAGGCATAGGATAAACGACTCTAGAAAGCAGTCTTTTTTTTTAAACTAATTAAAAAAAGGCATCGGATAAACGACTCTAGAAAGCAGTCTTTTTTTTAAACTAATTAAAAAAAGGCATAGCAGCATTGCCACTTTAATGGAAATGTTAATTCTTTGGTCAAAGAGTAAGTCACTTCACTTTGAAAGGCGATTTCTGAGTATGTTTGCGTTCCCCTAAATTGATTCTCTTGTCACGGTCACAAGTTTATCGATTTAGGATTTTATTTCGAATTTTTTTATATTATTCTATAGGTAGTTCACTAAAGGTAAACGGTTTTTAATTCAGTAGTTAAACGCACCAATTGTTAGAAATTATAACTAATGGTTATATTTTGTGTTTTTAACAAAACACGAATTGCTGACGTTGCTCAAAAAGCCGCTAAGCTGAAGTAGAACTGGGCTAGCCAAGTTTTATTAAAAGCTAGGGTCTAAAATGACCACCACATGAGCCTCTGACACAGCAAGAAGACGTCGCGGCAAACCCATAGAAGATGGCGGGGTAAGCTAGACAAAACAAAGGATCAGTGGGTGATCGATCATCAGTGGTCTACTTTAGAATTGGAACGAAGAGGTGGAAGTCAGAGGGAGAGACCTTTGCCTAGAAATAGGTTGGTGTAGGCCAGCGTTTCCCATGATGTGGGTCGTGACCCGGCAACGGGTCGCCACTTGCCACAAAAAATACCGGGTCGCAGTATTATGGCAATCCTGTGACTTTAGGTAAGTACTAGGAGATGGTCGATTTTATTTCTGCACTAACGAGACAATGATGATCGCTCGGCGGGCGAATTGTAGGTATTGTAACTAAAACCGCTAGACCGCTCGAGGGTCGGGAGGGGTGCACTTATGCGTATGCTTTGTGGTTAGCTTTTGTTTCAGTCGCACTTTGTAGCCCTTTCTACACCCGCGTGTGTATTAATGTATACATACATGTTAGCAATATTTGTGTTTTATATTACGTAATACTGATTTTAGACGGGTCAAAAAAGCTTAAATGGGGTCACGAAGAAGGAGTATGAAATTTACCGGGTCACAGTAGAAGAAAGTTTGGGAAAAGCTGGTGTAGGCTAATATAATCAGGGGTTCGTGGCAGAAAACTTCCCCGAGTGCTCGGTGACTGCTGGTCTTCGGTTTTGATCCCCGAGGACGAGCAGACGCTGGGCCGGTGCACCCTAGGCGCGGCCAACAATCCGGCGAGGGGATTGTTGCCCGCGGTGAATTTCTGCCGGAGCGGAGGAGTCGCTCCCGAGGGCCCTCTATCTGCGCTCTGCAGCTGCAGAGTACATGAATAAGCAGCAAGGTGGGGTAGACCGCGGGCAGTTTTTACAATCCGCGGTCTAGGGTCCAGGGGCGAGGGACTTGGGAAGTCTCCGGCACCTACTAGATGGACCCGAAGCGGAGGGGCGCGCCTCTGAGCTGATGCACGGGGTAGTTAAAACCTCACTACCCCGTGCAGGAGACGAGTCCCGGAGAACCAGGCTAGCACGAGAGTGTGGGGCTGCGGAAGAATCTGGATTCCCGCGGCTCCGCGCAAACGTGAGAGACGAGACACCGGGGTGGTTTTTAGTCAGTAGAAGTCTGACAGATCCCGTCGCCCACCCTAGAGCGCCGGATATGCATGAGCTCATTCCACCCCGGAACAAAAAAAAGGCTAATATAATGAGTACCTGCTTGAGCATGGTGTTGTAATAGAGCACGGGGTAGTTCTCGGAGACAGTAAGCACGTCGTAGAGTGGCGGCAGGCGGCGCATCATGTCCCGCGTCACGTCCACCACGCCGCCCGTCTCAAATACAGCGTGGCGCCATAATGGTGACATTAAATTAACACACGAGTAGTGCTAGTGCCCATTAATCATATGCCATTTGCTATTTTAAAATAACTCGAAAAAAGAAAAACAAAATTTTTCAAACAAAATAAATAATATAAAAGTAACCAAAATTGGAATCACCCTTGCAAAAATTCATTCATGCAATTACTTACCTACCTCGGAGGTGCTCGGAGCTGAGAACGCGTCGCTTCGCGTACCTACCGAACTTGTTAGCGGGCTGGCACACAAGCGTAAATCATACAGACGACAGCACACCAAGCTAAGTTTACAATCTGTGAGATTTCTTTATCTGATTTTCAACTTTATCGTTAAAGCATTAAGGCTCAAGGTTGATTGGGAATATCTGATAGTTTCGGGTAGCTTGACCTGCTCAGCTGTCGTCCGTACCTACGTATTCGTAATCGGTAATATGATTCTTTGACGGCTTTTATCAATGAATCCGGCGGCGCGCGCGATATTTGCACTAATGGTACCTACAGCGGAGTTAATTATAGTCAAACAGAAACACTAATCATATCTCACTTAACTGTTATTATTACTTATAAGTAACTATCATCAGTTCATCACTAGTCACTATTGGTATTGACGGACGTTTAACTTGTTGGTGTATTCTGACACCGTATCATTTAATAAATTAACAAACCTTTCCCCGTTCAAAGTCCCATCAATGAACGCGGGTCCGATGATGATATCACCGTGAACAGCTGCCCAAACATTGACTGAAAATCTGTATTGATGGGCTGACTCCCGCCAAACGCGCGGGTTTTGGCTTTTGGGTGCCCAATGGTGCAGATTGTGCTGGTTACACATGCCGTGTCTCGTAAACGTGTTTTCGTCAGTACAACAAATTGGGGAAAGAAAGTCACTGTCCTCTTCAACTTTACGCAGTAACCACTGACAATATTCCACTCTAATTTATCACGCGACAACAGAGAATGTACTTTGCGAAACTTAAATGAACTTAAAACGCAAGCACTAATAAATAACCAAACCAAAATAAAACAAAACGTCTTTATCGCGGTACCATAATCTAATTACTATCCTAATTACACAAAAAATAATTAATAAAATGATTGGGTAAGCGTCTTTTCCACAAAAACATTCACAGAAATTGTATTCGACGAAGATATGCACACAGCCGGTAATAGCGTGTCAAGGACACGGGTTCGTCTAGCACCAAGGAACAAAAAATAAATATTTAATAATTTGCGGAGGCGCACGGCGGCGCGGTGTTGTGTACAGGGAGGGGGTCGAGGGGAGGTGATGTCGCTTGCGCCGATCGCCGCCGACAAAGAGAATATGCTTTCTCTTTTCTACATGAATGTATGTATTCATTTTAATTTCATTGATGAAATGTGATATGATCCATGACCTCGGCAAATGACCGCTGCGCGACAGTTCTCTAAATACAGGTTGCTCTAAATGGTAGTTAAATGGTAGTTTCTAAAAATTTAAGTAACTTCGTTAATAATAACATTTTATGAAAATAAAATCTGTTCATGAAGCCAAAATGTAACAAAGTAAATGTGTGTTAATTTAATGTCACCATTGGGTCGCCACATTGTATAATGAGTACCTGCTTGAGCACGGTGTTCATGCTGTTGTAGTAGAGCACGGGGTAGTTCTCGGAGACAGTGAGCACGTCGTAGAGCGGCGGCAGGCGGCGCATCATGTCCCGCGTCACGTCAACCACGCCGCGCCCCTCGCCGCCCTCCGCCCCGCCCCCAGACACGATGCTGCTCTGGGTGATGAGGGTGCCGAACAGCAGCTGGAGAGGAAGAGAAGTCAGCACCAAACGGCGTACACAAACTTTCAGGTTTATTTTCGACATGGGTATTGGTATCTATTAATTATCTGGACTATGGGCCTACACAGATGGGGCCGGGGGAGGCAGCTGCACCCCCTGGAAATCTCGCAGAACTTGTATGAACTCCGCTAATGACTAAACAAAGTATAAACGAGGACTTATCTGTATCTTTTAAATAAACCACGCAGTAGACACTAACAAAATGTGTGCCAAAAAACTGCAAGGTACAAAAAATAATAATAATAATAAAAAAATTGCACTTGCCCCCCCTAGGCCTAACTTGCCTTCCTCTAAGTCTGAATTGCCCCCTAGGCCAAGCTGGGAACGCCCATGATCTGGACATCAAGTTTTATACGAATGTATATTTACAACATCGGTCTGAAGTATCCAAAGTTACTTAATTCCCTAAACAAAAACGATCCAACGCTATTTCCGTGTTTTTCAACCTACGTCATGACACTACCTCGTTATTATCAAAATGCGCGATCTCTTTCCTCGTCTACTTCTTACTTGAAATTACAGTATTACCTACAGTTCGTCACTTTGGGCACCTTTTTGGTTATTGACACAAACAATTTGATTCCATTTGGGACCTCCTATAATTTTAAGGTTACAACGACCCCCCTCGTTGAGGCGCATGAAAAACATTGTTCTAAATTATGTAGGTAAATAAATAAATATAAAACAAATTTTTAATTCTCACCACAAGCCAAAAAACAAAACAAATATAAAAAAGTTGTTACACACAAGAAATAGCTGACTTTTTTTATTTGTGGATCACTGGTGCCTGCGGTAGGTAGTAACACCTGTAATACAGGTCACCAGGTCCCCGCCTGTTCATGACTACATATTTGATAGCATACACATATGAAGATATCACATCGAGTAACAAAAAGTAGGTACTATTTAAAAAGAGTTCTTACGGCATTAGTCTCTTTGTTGTCCTTGGTGATGTCTGCGTTCTCATGCAAGCCGAACACCTCGGGCGCCGCGATCATGGGCAACGCGCGGATATGTTCCAGCACAGAGTTGTACTCCATGGAGGGCGGCATGCAGTAATTGCCGCTCGGGGAGAACGAGTACCTGAGATATGGGGGGCCAAGACACTACGGTTTTCAAAAGATACAAAGAAGAGCTTATTACATAATAAACGTTTTCTGTAGGAGACACCTACAGACAAAATGTTTATTTTGTGATAAGCTATGACAGGGACATTGATGCCCAAACTATAACATTTATACTTATCTAAAAAAAACAAAGTAGACATATCGTATGCCTCAGGTAAGTGAGGCACAGCAGGGTAATTGCGTAACACAATATCAGTAGCAAAGGGTTTCATTTTGACAGTTCAACAATATACATTGCGCTCCTTACATTGTTGAGCCGATACACTTTTCAAAAACATTCATCATTTCAGCCGAAAGACGTCCACTGCTGGACATAGGCCTCCCCCAAGGTTTTCCACGACGACCGGTCCTGCGCCTCCCGCATCCAGCGGTTTCCCGCGACCTTCACTAGGTCGTCGGTCCACCTTATTGGGGGCCTACCCACGCTACGTCCTCCGGTGCGTGGTCGCCACTCGAGAACCCGTCGGCCCCATCGGGCACCGGTCCTACGGGCAATGTGTCCAGCCCACTGCCACTTTAGTGTTGCAATTCTTCGGGCTATGTAGGTTACTCTCGTTCTTCTGCGGATATCCTCATTCCTGATTCGATGGCGCAGTGAAACCCCAAGCATAGCCCTTTTCATTGCTCTTTGGGTGACTTTGAGCTGTTGTTGGTTGACTTATAAGGTCCATTGTTAGCGACCACGTCTCAATTCCGTAAGTCATCACTGGTCGAAGACTTTTGTCTTGAGACACTGCGGTATTTCGGCGAAAAGATTTTACGTAGCTTCCCGAAAGCAGCCCAGCCGAGTTGGATTCGACGATTGACCTCTTTCTCGATGTTGGACCTTCCTAACTGGATAGTTTGTCCCAGGTACACGTAACTGTCATCAACTTCGAGAACAGAGTCTCCAATCTTTATAGGAGTCGGTACAACATGGGCGTTAGACATGACAAACACATGGAGCAATGGATTAGCAATATGCTTCGAAATAATTTTTGTTATGTTAATGTTTTGTTATGTTAATGTTTTGTTATGTTAATGTTTTGTTATGTTAATGTTTTGTTATGTTAATGTTTTGTTATGTTAATGTTTTGTTATGTTAATGTTTTGTTATGTTAATGTTACCAAATTAGGGTGTTGGTCACATATGGTGTTAGCGACCCACAAAAGTCGTCTTTATTACATGTTAACAAAAAAAAATATGATTCTTACTCAGGCGTGCTAGTAACTTGTTCGTTGTAGAAGATAGAGAGTAGAGACATTAGGAGTCTCCTGTCCTTGTCATCGGTCACTCTCCCTCCGTAGTTGCACTCGCCCGCGAGGTAGTTGAGTGCGTCGAATGGTGTCTCCGCATAGTCAGTCAGGAACATCTGTTCATCAGATGCTTTCATTACCTCTAATGAACATGTCACTTGGTAGTGAAATTCGCCATGACATGACTATCAATTTCAATCCCTATCTGCAGCTGTGTGATACAGATCCTGAGATCGCTTTCTATGTTTCTCGTTGTTTACAAAGAGCGGTCTAAAGGTGATCTCACCTGGACGATATCGGTGGCCAACAGAAGTTACCACCCATCAGACAAAGTCTTGTCGCCAAACGATTCGTTGTGTTTCGGCATGATGTCTGGTGAAGCCGTACGGAGGATGGGTCTGAGCAGTTATGTTGCAATGTATGCCGGGTACGATGCGCCAAATGTTGTTATGTCAGGAGTATGGTCGTGAGGGTCTCCAGATCAATCTCCCTCTGACGCAGCATCGTGGGTCGTGTTGTGTTTTGGTTTAACATTACATCACCTCGCTCAACTGCCGTCTTCCTTCCTATTCGCTCAGTTTTGAGTGAATAGTTTCTTATTAAAACTAACGCGCTTTACCATCAACGATTGCATCACTGCTTGCTATCAGGTGGGATTGCCCTCAAGTACTAGTTTAAAATTATTAACAAAAAAAAAAAAAAATAAATAAACAGCTTACCTGCAGCTGCATGATACAGATCCGCAGGTCGCTCTCGTTGAACTCGTACTGAATGTTCCAGCCGAGCGGACCGAAGGCGCGTCTCTCCTGGACGATGGCGTGGAAGAAGCACAGCGCGAACAGCAACCGGCGCCAGTCTTCAGTACGGGGGCACGAGATGTAGAACTCGGGGTCGCAGATAGGATCCGAGATGTACGAGCGGTAGATGTTGTTTTTGAGACCTTTTGGAGCTTCGTTTGTCATTTTTACGCCTGAAAGGAAATAAAAAACAAATTATTTCCACAAAAATACGAACAACGCACTTGTTTGTGTAATTACTAGTATTGACCAAAAACTTGTACGTGCGGTGCAAACTGTATATACAATATGTAAAGAAAACCCTGTCCGACCCATAAGGATAATAAAGGTTAGGTAAACACATGACAAATATAATATAAAATTTTACATAATCATCACAGTAACAATAATAATGAATTTTGAAATAATCTTTTTTTCCCGGGTATTAATTCCAATTTCCCCGAAATTTAGTAATTTTAAAAAACTGACAACACCATTTGTGGCGGAGCGAATAGCGATGCGACCACGAATGGGTTGCCTACGGCACATGCATTAAGTTACCTCGCTTTTTCGAAATAATATTTATTTTTTTTGGAGGATTTTTTTTAAGTTTAGCCCGGCTTTATAGGCATTATTAGAATCAGTTAACGATACCTAACAATACCTTCACGGATCGGACAGGGTTTTCTTTACATATTGTATATGACGGCGCGTGGCTGGTTAATTTTGAATATTGTGATTTGTTTTATCGTATCAGTATCAATTGTCCGTAAATTACTCTACTATTTTTTTAAGTCGATTAATCGGTCGGTACTCGGATAAATTAGGATTTTTATTAAGAGTGGGTAACACCATGGAGCGAATGGTAACACGGACTGGAATTGCGTTTGACATAGCGATCGACCGTTGGCGCTGGGCATTCTTTGCTCAAGCTTCGATCGAGTGGGTTGGTCAATAGTTGGTCATAGTCAAACTCAGTGGCTCTTCACACACAGACACACACAGACGGCTTTCACACTGTGCTGCGACGCCGCATCGCGTCGCTGATGTTTCGTACGCGTGGGAGCGCCAACACCATTCTGAACGTGTTCAGTCACAAGCTGGACAGCCCCCTTCTGCGGCATTGGGTTCAAGCACAAGTGCGTGTGCCTGGTGCCCCAGAGGGAGGCAAATACCTTATTTCTTTTCTTTTTTTATTTATTGCTAATACAGTTTTAAGTTGTACACTAACAATATATGGGCATGTTGCCTGAATTAAATAGATTTTATTTTTTGTTTTATTTGTTTTTTTTTATCTGTTTTAATCTGAGATTATCATTGTAATCCCTTAATATTAAAGTGATCTAAGTGTCTGTACAGTTAAAATAATAAGAATCGAACATCACACTATAGTTATTGTCCAACGCCCACGATGGATGCTCAGGCGGACGAGAAGACACCTCAACTATCCGGAACTTCGGCCCCGCCTTCCTGACGGTTTTCCCCGTCATATATAAGTTATTGATACAATAAAAATGTTGATCATAATTATAAGCAGGCGTCCCTGTCTTCCGTCGTTATGGCGTAGGTAGTCTAGTTTGTATTGTAGCACTCACCATTCTGCAGCACAGTAACCGGAAAGGACTTGCTCGGGTAGCTCGTGAGCCAGCAGCGAAAGTTGCTGTGCGTGTTCTGAGGGATGATGACTTCAGCACATATCCGCTCCAGCTCACCCATCCACGACTCCATCACGTGGCAGTTCTGCAACACCACCCAGCCGCCCGTCACGATCGCCTGGTTTATCATGTTTGCCGCTATTGGACCCTGGGGATGGAAGAATAATAATAAATAGTACAGCTGGCCGAGTCTTGTGAAAATGTCATCGTTAGAGTGAGACAAGCTCCTTTAATTTGACTATATGCAGTAGCGATAATAGTAGTGTAGTCGATTGAAAGCCTCCATGGCGTAGTGGTAGCGGACGCGGCCGCTGCGCAAGGAGGCGCGGATTCGATCCCCGCGCAGTGCTAATATTTATATGCATGAATATGAATATTTGCACTGGTCTGGTCGTGCCTCGGAATGCACGTTAAGCCGATGGTCCCAATTGCCATACGAACATCTAATGGCAGTCGTTACGGGTTGTTGAAGCCCTCAAAAGTCTAACAATTGATCTAACTACAATGCTTTGATATCGCCTTCGGGTTGTGAAGGCGATATCGAAGCCTTCACAACCCGAAGGGGCGGTCAGACGGTAGTCGCTTCACGGAAAATATCGAAGTTTAGCCACAATCAGCAGTTAGACTGGTAAAGCGGACCCCAAACTCCAAAGACTGAGATTAACGCTGAGATATGCAGGAGCGACAGTTAAGGAGGAAATAAGGAATATGTAACATTTCTATGAGAACGTATGGAGCCAGAAAAACACAAACAAAAAGTGAAATAATAGAGAAGATACATGAACAATGTACACACCTGACCCTGACCCAGAGAAATAGTCTCGAAGCTAACGACCTTCTTCTCCATAGCGTATTTGACCAGGCCGGACATGGGGTCAGATCCAGGAGATAGTATGAAGATGAGCGGCGAGCAGCAGTTGCTGTCGTTGTAGGATTGGTCCAGATCGAAGGGGGGAGGCTCGATGTAGGGTCGACCCATCTCGGCGACCACGTACGCTTGCACCAGCGGGATGAGCTTGTCGGGCCGGATGCATCTGAATCAAGGAATATTGGTAAGTATAGTAGCTGGTAGAATACATTGCGATTTAGGTGGAGACTGGTGAGTGTGCGAGGGAATTGCATGATTTAATTCCCCCATCTCCGTTCCACCATCGGACGACCCGTCGTACGGCGACTTTCCACCCTCACGTTGTACACACCACTACGATCCGGACGAAGCGATTTGCTTCCTCTTTTATTCCGCGTACATCGAGGGACTGGAACAATTTTCCCAGCGGCGGTGTTTCCGTCACACTACAATTTGAGTGTCTTCAAGGCTAGAGTGAATGGGCTCTTAATAAACTAGCTCGCTTTACCATCAATGATTGCATCACCATCAGGCGGGATTGCAGTCAAACGCTAGTTTATAAAAATAAAAAAAAAAGACTGTAAAGCTACGGTTTGCTAGAAGATGATCGCCCACATAGCACACACATCCGCTTTTATCGGTTTAATGATGTCAATGAAACGTTATAACGAAGATTACAAAATCACTTTGCCGTCCATCTGTATGTCAATAGCCTTTTTCTCAGGAGCCTGTAGAGATATCAAGATAAAATTGATCCAACTAATAATAGAATTTTTATCTTTTTGTTTCTATTTCATTAATAATAGGACTACTGGAGAACAACTAGAGTAACACACCTGCTCCAAAAAGCAGGCAGCACCGCGGAACCCAAAAACTGCAGACCGATCACTTGTTTACTGATGGTCTATAAAGTTCTTACATCCATTTTGAAAGCTGCAATTAACAAACATATTGACAGCAACTCCATCACGTCTGCCTCTTAAAATGGATGTAGAAGAGGGTCCCGCGGTACTAAGGATCTACTCCTCACTGATATGGCCATTAGCCCACAGGTTCGTCGTTCCCGAAAGGATCTGTCGACATGTTGGTTAGATTATAAGAAGGCCTATGACTCAGGGCCACATACACAGGGCTCATGAGGGTGCTGGAGTTATACAATATGTTAAGAAAACCCTGTCCGACCCGTGAAGGTATTATTAGGTATCGATAACTGATTCTACTAATGCCTACAAAACCTGGCTAAACTTAAAAAAAAAATTCCCCCTAAAAAATAAATAACTTAAATAAAATAAATAGGTAATTTCATGGCAACACAGGCACAGTTCATAACCTCAGTTGACCTCATGCATGTAGGTATAGGTAATTTATCAACGTTTATAGAGTCTAAAGAAATAATGATACTTAGGCAGCTCGTGAAAAGAACTTTTTTTTTTAAGTAGGAAAGTCGTTTGACTCTCCAAATGTATCATTTCATTTGATGAGCATAATGGCTGTGGCGGAGATGTTGTTCCATATTTCGTTCACTAATAACGATACAGGCCCAGCTGGCACCGTCGCACGAGATTAGCACGGACATGCACACAAATAAAAATCAAGTGGTGTCAAATCCGCGCTGGCCACAGTTGGTCCACCCTTACCAATCCACTGCTCGCCGAACTGATAATGGAGGTTCTCACGTACAGGACAAAGATATGGTGACGCACCGTCATACTGGAACCACATTGACCACAATCACCTGATCTAACACAGCATTTGCTACCTTCCATCAGCATGTTACATTACTCTACATTAGGAAACGACATGATCACACAATATAAGAATAGTCTTCACGAAGCGGTGTTTACGCGCAACTGTTAATTTAAAGTAAAAATGATTTTTATTTTATTTGTACCTACGCGGCCTCGCGGCATCCTTTGAGTAAATAGGGATGTGTAAGTAATCAAAATATTGATTTTCGATGGAAACAATTTACTCGTCTATTTTTGTTATCGATTTAGTATTGTAGTTTCTCATTCTGATTCTAGATTCAACATCGCATGGAATTGTTTAGAACTTTTACAAAACTTAAATTAGTTAAGTACACTGCTGTAAATGAAAATCATGCCGAAGTTTTAATTTCAGTTTCTGTCTCAAAATCGATGATATTGACCGTTAAAATATTTATAAAATTTTACTAAAATTGTGTTTCATAAGTTCTTCTCGTTTCTGTTTACTAATACTTGTGTTATAATAATGTTATTAGTAATTAATCGATAAACAAACAAAAGTACTTTTACCATTGGGTAATCTGTGTTTTTAACAAATCATTCAACCAGATACAAGTTTCGATTAATAGCGATAAAAAAACGTTATTGCGCAAAAATTAGTGCATCACTAGTTATATCTTTTACGTCGCCGACAAAGCTCACGCGCGAAGCCGCCAAAGAAATAAATAATCTAACAAAACAATAAAAGGAAAGCCGACAATTATACCACCTAAAATGGTGTTGTAATTTTTTTAAAAACACCAAATTTTGGGGAAGTTAGCGTAAATTCGCGGGGAAAAAAGATAGTTTCAAAATTGATTAGTATTGTTACTATGATGATTATGCAAAATTTCAAATTTTATTTGGTCATGTGATTGCCTAACCTTTATTATCCTTATGGGTCGGACAGGGTTTTCTTTACATATTGTATAAAGTTGATCTCACATAAAATCACATTGTACTGGGACTGACAGGACTATTGTTGCCAATAAGCCTGATATAGTGATGGTGGATCAATCAGAGCGGCGCGTAATGATTGTTGACATAACGATCCCACATGATGAGAACTCCGTGAAAACCGAGAAAGATAAACAAATCAAGTATCTTGACTTGGCTCACGAGGTTCTCGACATGTAGGATGTGGATTCAGCAATCCGATAGTCGTGACAGCCAATGGCTTAATAGCCAAGAGCCTCGACCATCACCTCAGAAGGCTCTCGTTAGGCAGCTGGATCAAGGGCTTGATTCAGAAAGCGGTACCTACTTCTGAAAACGGCTCGTATTTTCAGGAGGTTGCTCTCTCTGGAGCCCTGACCGCAGATAGCTTGGAGTTTGGACCCTGTTCCCGATGCCGGTGGGTCACTATTTTTTATATTTCTATAGGTTTATATTTATAAATGTAATTTATATGTATGACGACGTCAGGGACGGCGGAGCGATAAGGTCGTCAGCATCTTGGTATGGTGGTAAGGGCTTCATTTCGTAGGTGAAGTTTTGAAATACCGACGATCCACGACATGTGTATAAAAAAAGAAAATAATAGTAAAAACAGTAACAAAATACCTGAGTATGATGAGCTTGGCGATGCCTCCGACGGCGTCGAAGGGCTCTGGCACGGGGCTCTCGTGCGGCGCCGACAGGTCGTAGTACGCCTTCCACTGATCGATGTTCTCAACAAAGTGCTCGTGGAAGCCTTTCAACCTGCTCAGTACAACGTACTGTCTTATTACAAAAGGCATTCATTCGGTTATAACTTAGAGCAAGCCTAAACCTTCGAGGCATTTATGTTTATATTTTAGCAAAGTCAAGCCTAGGAGAAGGCAAGTCAGCCTAGGGGATGGCAAGTTAAATTTTTAGTGTGAAATATTTGTGTGCTAGTCGCAAGCGGTTTTTCGGCAATTACACCGTACATGTTGTTAGTGTCTGGTTTGTTAGTGTTGGTGTGTGTGGTTTATTTAAAAATTAGAGATATGCTGTCTCCCCCTGCTCCCACCTGGGTACGCCCATGGTGACGGGTAAAAATTTTAAAAATTCGATGCGCCAAATGTTGTTGCGTCGAGAGTTTAGCCGTGGAGGGTCCCCAGATCAATCTCCCTCTGGCGCAGCATCATTGATCATGTCGTTGGGTTTAACTAAGCATCACCTCACTCAACTGCCGTCTTCCTTCATATTCACGAAGTTTTTGAAGGCTTAATAAACTAGCGCGCTCTACCATCAACGATTGCATCACAGCTTAAAAAAAAATTAAAATAAAATCTGGATACTAACTCGTTCAGTAAGCTGCTCCGCACGATCTCGGACCAGGCCTTCTCCGTCAGCCAGTCGGGCGCGGGGTTCTCGTGCGGGTTGTCCAGGGCGACGCCGCCCGTCAGCAGGAACGTGAGCAGTTCTTCGTCTAATACACCCTTGAAATGAACATGGAAAAAATCTGAATTTTCTGTATGCTCCATATACATTGTACAAGTGCGCAGTGCTGCACACCGTTCCCTATTTCAAGCAAATATCAACCTTATTTCAATCAATGTTAAGTTGAAGTTATAAACATGTCAGAAGTTATAGCGTAAACTGAACTTTATTACGAAGGAGTTAAATTAGTTATTTTTCCATTAATGCATATTTATTTGAGAATATGTCGCAATATTTCTATAATATCTTACCTTAGCTCTTAGTATCCCGAGTGTGAGAACGAGAGAGAAGATAAGTTTATCCTTCTCAAACAGGCTGCGGCACACGTTGTCGTAGATGCTCTTTGTGAAGTACGCGTTGAGTCCTGTGAGGCGCTGTATCAGGAGGTCGCTCTTAGGGGAGTTGACGATAGCTTGGTTATAAAGGTTTATGAACCTGCGAACAAGGAATAACATCTTTTTAGGGTTTTGTACCCAAAGGAAAAAATAGGACCCTATCACTCGTCATCATCTCAGTGTTTAGTCTCGGTTGCATCCGCGGCTTTCGCGTTGGAGCCCGAGGTCCGCTTTCCTGCTCATTCTTCCTCTTCTTCTTCTTCATCCTGTGCTGTTAGATTGTTGGCGCGCATGTCATCTCTTACAACGTCAAGCCAGCATTTCTTTGGTCTACCTCGCTTGTTCCGGCCCGGCGGAGGCGACCCTCCTGCAGTTTGTCTGCTATGTCACGGACACGAAGACTGCCACCGATGCAGGAATTCCTGATGCGGTCTTTCCGCGTAACTCCACACATCCACATGTTCAGCAGCATATTCATCTACGTGACATGCAGCTACTGCTTGTGTCGCTCAAGCACAGGCAAAGCCTCCCTGTTGTACAGAAGAACAGGTCTAATAATGATGTTTTAGACCTGTCCCTTAAGCTTAACCGGCATTTTGGGGTCACAAATGACACCATTTTGCTCAAGCTGCGGAAATACGTGTCCTAACGTCGCAATCAATGTCACCGGACGCGTGGAGGGCAGATCCCAAGTATTTAAACTCGTCTGTTCACTCGACCATGTCTGCGCACAGACATGGGGTATGTCGTGTTGCTGGCCAAGTACACGGTTTTCGCCACGTTGAGTTACAGACCTCCGTTCTCGAGCGAGTTGTTCCATATATTCACCCGCCGCACCAACCGTTCCCTGTCCGCGTCTGCTAGCGCGAGGTGGCTCATGTCCTTGATGTCATCCGACAAGATATATAATATTAAGCTGAACAGAAATGGACCAAGGACGGATACGTGGTGAAGTCGCGATCTTGACAGGTTCGCCATCGGTATCAGCGCACTTGTCGCTAATAACCCACGCGAACTCCTGGTACTTGTCTTTATCAAGCAGCCACCACCAGATCCGTCGCCGGCAGTACACGTCTACGTTGGGCTTTTACGCAGAGATCCATGACAAGGAAACGATGTTGTGCAGTGAGACTCACACCGAGTATGACTTTGCAGTTTGGCTACTTTGCCAATTCAAATTAAAATTTAAGTCGTTAGTAGGAAGTCGATCTGATTAGCGCTTCGTCCGGCCCGGTAGGTGACAAGGTGTTCCAACTTTATTCTGAAATAGGTGTTCATGATCGCAAGGTCAGTGGCCGCACACGTTCGGAGAATATTGTTCCCTTCTGCGTTGCGGCTACCGTATCCAAAGCCACCGTGAACACGCTTAAACCCGTCACACTTCTCACCCACATGACCGTTCAAATCACCAGTCAGAACGATTCCCTGGTATAACGGGATCCCTTGAAACAGTCGTTCGAGTTGGCTCCAAAACGTTTTTTCGGCGTCACCGCACCCGGCCTGCGGAGCGTAGGCGCTCATCAAGTGGGTTATAACCCCATTGACAAGCACCCGCACCGACATTAGCCGATCACTGATGCGATTCATCAGATTCTCGTCATCCTGGAGCTCGTCAGACAATACCACGGCCACCCCATTTCTCCCACTAGGTGTACCCGTATAGATCAGCTTGTAGCCATTCCCAATAAGCTGGGATCTGCTGATTGATCACAGGAGTCGGGCAAGGCTCCTGCGCGCCATTTTGCGGCGGCCCCTAACTGTGACGCTTGCATTTCTTCTTTTCCTTTTCATTGTTGTGTTTGACTTGTTTTGCTTTTACGAGTGCGACTGCCGTCTGACCACTCAACCTCGAAGGGAAAACCGCCGTCAGCGCCCCGTCCGTAAGTCAGCAGGTGCACTGTCTGGCTGGTGAGGTTGATTTGGGTTCCAAAGATGGTGGTGTATCCCAAAAATAGGACCCTATCACTAAATATCCTATCACTATGTGTCTTTCAGTCAAGCTGTATCTCTAAACAATTGAATTTTTTTGTAATATTATGTATTTTTGTTGCCACTATGACAAAGAATAGTCCGACTCGCACTTGGACGGTATTTGTTTTACTTTACTTTCGGTGTCTACTGTACAAATGCTGGAAAAGGATGCCAGGGAGGATTTGAGGGCATCTCCCCTGGCACCCTTTTCCAGCACCACCTCGGCCAATCCTTGCGGAAATAAGTATTGTATTATTTTCATCTACTCACCAAACCGGAACCAGTCGAAGTGGAGATGCTTGGTGGAGACCTATGTCCATCAGTAGACGTTATTCGGCTGAAATTAAGATGATGATGACTCACCAGACCAAAGAATACTGGTACATCGGATCAATATTCCCCAGATCCGAGATGCAGAAGAACAGTACAGAGCTGTGCTGTGACACGGGCACGTACAGCTGGCGCGCCTGGTCGATCTCCGCCTCCGTGATGGCGGCAGCGGCCTGCTTGGCCTCGATCTCTATGGACAACACTTTGGACGACGACAGGATCTGGTTTGCCGACTCATCTTCTAGAATGTTGCCGGCGGATGATAGAACCTATTTAGTTATAATTAGTTTATTAGTTGGTTAAGTTTACTTATCCATCATACTAACATTATAAATGTGAATGTAGATAAGTTTGTCTAATACGTTTTCGTGCAAAAACCACTGAACTGATTTGGATGAAATTTGGCACACAGATCTGTTTATAACCAGGAATAACACATAGGGTACTTTTATCCCAATATTCCCCCAGGGTCTAAACTTACTTAGGTGGGTGAAACCGCGAGACGCGCATGTTATTTAATTATTTACCTCCAGGATCTGATCCTCGATCTCCTTGAGCGTCCTCTTGTTGTGTGCCCCCTCCACGATGAGCTGGTTTTTCTTCAGCTCCAGTTCGGGCCTGTCTTGTGCCACCACGATACCCAGCAGCTGATCCTGCAGCCCTTGTGGGGTTATCATGAAATTCAGCAGGGTCACCTGAAAGAATGCAGCCGTTAGTTATGAAGGTTTTAAACCCTAAGGTAACCATTAGTAACTCCATCTTTTTAGAAAATATGTTTCTTGCATCATTTACACCGCACCAACCATTTCTACATAATGGTATATTATATTGAGGCCTACGATTTAATATAATAAAATCTTATAAGTATATAATTAAATTCACTAACGTCTAACACAGCAAGTGGAGCTGGATTAGACCCGATGCATGATTAATATGCAAAAGATTGAGTTGGTAGTGTGTTACGCGATTACGGAGTGGATTTTTTTTATTTATTTGGGAAAGTTCAAAGTTAGATATAAAGTGACATAACAAAAGCTAGGGACACTAACTTTGACGGCCACTTCCGGCAAGTAGTGTGGGTTTGAGAGTCGCGTAGTGATATAGAACCGGAAGTTGTGGTTGTACTCCAGGATGTTGTCGCCCAGCTTCAAACAGTCCACGCCACCAGACCTAACAAACAGAAATAAAAAACTTCATTTGTTTGAAGTAAATATTGCATTCGTGGTGGCCTAGTGACTAAAACACAAGCCTCTCAAGTATTCGACGTTTGATTAAAGAAAACCCTGTCCGATCCGTGAAGGTATTGTTAGGAATCGATAACTGATTCTACTAATACCTACAAAGCCGGGCTAAACTTAAAAAAATCCCCCTAAAAAATAAATATTATTTCGCAAAAAAAGGTAACTTAAAACATGCGCGGTAGGCCATACAGGCGCGGGTGAAGAGGGGCAGGGCACGCGGCACGCGGTCCCATCGCTATTCGCTCAGAATTATACCGTCAAAACTAATGTCACTTTTTAAGAATTACCAAATTTTGGGTAAGCTGGAATTAATTCCCGGGAAAAAAAGATTATTTCAAAATTCACTAGTATTGTTACTATGATGATTATGTATATTATATTTTGAATTTCATATTATATTTGGTCATGTGTTTACCTAACCTTTACTATCCTTACGGGTCGGACAGGGTTTTCTTAACATATTGTATATGTACTTTCTAAGTATAAGTATTTTGGATACCAAAGACTGATTGTGATTATAAGGTGATGGAAAAGTATCTTGAGGAAACCTGGACGTTAAGTCTGAAATCACCAACTCGCATTGAGCAAGCATGGTGATTACCCTCAATCCAAACTGAATGAGAGGAGACCTATGTCCAGCAGTGGGACGATATAAAGGTTGATGATGAAATATTGCATTTATTATTGGAAATTCCACATCCTACTTATTATAACACATTTCCCAATCATTTTCTTTTAACCAAGGAAACCATATAAAGAAGAATACTTAAAATAACTAAATGCAGCACACTCCACCCTAATTCCTGTTAAACAAATATCAACTTTATTAAAATGCAGATTAAGTTCATTTCAGAATGATCATTACTATTGAAGAAATCATAAATATTTAAAGTTGTAACTTAAACTAAACTTTATTGTGTAGCAATGAAAATTGTTTTTCAATAAACATTGTATTTGTTTAAATTTTTGGTTAATATATCGCAATGTTACGATACTAGCTTTCCGCCCGCAGCTCGCAGCTTCGCCCGCGTAGAGTTCGGCTATATCGCGCTTTTTAGATTTCCTTCGGGAATATCAAATTTTTTCGAGATAAAAAGTACCCTATTATTTAATCCGGACTTCTAACTTTACGTCTGCAAAATTTCAAAACAATCGGTTCAGTAGTTACGGCGTGAAAGCGGAACAAACAAACCCACTTTCCGATTTATAATATTAGTAAGGATGTTGATATTTGTAAGCAAGGTCAATGTAGAGTCACCTGTAGATGTTCCTCAGCAGCACAGGCTCCAGCAGCGCGTCCAGATGCTCGCGAATGTTCTCCATCATAACGGGCAGGCCCAGCTGGATGGCATTCTCCAGCACGCGCGCGTAATTGGCGTCGGTCAGCTTGATCACCTTCAGCTGATTCTCTCGCTCCATATTCTTCACCCATTTGTTCGCTTGTTCTGGATGTGATAATACGTGTTTTATAGTAGAGGTTCTGTTAGTAGCGACGAATAAATATGGCGTTCACTATCAAAGGTCGGTCACATCGGCTGCCGGCAGAAGTTGCCACCCACCAGACAAACAACAAACAGTCTTGCCGCCAATCTATTTGTCGTGTTCCGGCATGATGTCTGGTAAATATTGTTCGCAAAACATTTTGAACACCCTCACACACAAACACGCGCGCACACGCACACCCAAACGCACACCCAAACGCACACCCAAATGCACACCCAAACGCACACCCAAACGCACACCCAAACGTACACCCAAACGCACACCCAAACGCACACCCAAACGCGCTCGCGCACGCACACGCACCCCCGCACACACACACCCCAACACAACCATACATACACAGACACACACACACAAACACATCCTATTCATACGTAGTAAATTAAAATTGCCAAATTATATTAGCCTACAGGCGCGTTGATGTAAACACATGTTCATATCGAGTAAACGTCATAATTAAAATATTGCATCATTTAACAGTCTACAGACTCCTACAGTTATGTAGTCCTATAGTTACCTTGCGGGTCAATCATGAGCGCCCATCTTCTGGCCTTCTCAACGATGATGCCGTTCTCGATGGAGTACGAATCCACCGGCAGCCCGGCAATGTTCCACACGCGAATCACCACCGGTTCGCCCAACGTTGTGATTAGGGAGAACGACGCCGAACATGGGATATCTGGGGGTGTAAAATGGTGAAATGGGTTGGGTGGGTCATACGAAAAAAAACTGAAAAAAAAAAACTAATTAGTAAGGGATATCATAATGTTACGGTGTTTTTGAATGACGAACTTTGAACTTAGTTAATTTCTGCATGCATAATTCTGTTGTATATGTATACTTAATTATATACTTACTCAATTGAGCACATCTTTTCAATTATAATAATACTAGCTGTGGCATACTATAATATGTGCTGTGTACTAGCTGTGACTTCATCCACGTAATTTCTGTTAAAGTTTTATATCATATTTTTTGAGTAATTTGAACCATATACGCAGCGCACAACTGAAGCCTTTCATCATCAACCTTTTTATCGTGCCACAGGTCTCATCTCATACAGAGAAGGATTGAGCGTAATCACCACGCTTGCTCAATGCGGGTTGGCGATTTCAGACTTAAAGTTCAGGTTTCCTCAAGATGTTTTCCTTCACCTTGTAATCAGTCATTGGTGTCCAAGATATACTTAGAAAGATATACTTAGAAAGTTTACCTTAAATATAACACATGGAATGCAATAAAGTATTTTCTATGATATAAACCACGTGGCTCAGTGACAATGCATAACAGTTATGTCTACAACGGGTTCGACCCCAGCTTCAATGTAAAAAAATAACGTGGTCTTAATGTTTTTTTTATAAGTTTAGTTAATCATTATTCTCCTGTTCTTACCCCACAAATACATTGGGGTGAATGAACCTACATATTAGGGGTCAGCGCAACATATCATTTTAAAGTCAAGCTACCCGAAACTGTCATGTATTTCCGATCAACCTTGAGCCTTAATGCTTCAGAGATAAAGTTCAAAAACTGATAAATGTATCTGACAGTTTGTGTAGCTTGATGTGCTGTCGTCTGTACAAAGACTTTTACACGTAAATCATATTTAAAAACTAGATGAAGTCAGCGTTCCCTATCTGACTAGTCTAAGAACAAAGACCGAAACAAGCTCAGAGGATTTCCTTCCATATCTCTCTATTAGTTGTCGTCTCGCAGCATTTAAATCCATCCATCTATCGTTTCTCCAGTCTTCCCCTAGGTAGAGATTAAGGCCCATCGCACACCGCTGGATGCGTGGCGGAGCGCAATTGAAGACAACAATCCATACTATCCATACTAATATTATTAATGCGAAAGTGTCTCTGCCTGTCTGTCCTGCTTTCACGCCATAACTACTCAACCGATTGTAAAAAAAAATAATTTGCTACAAAGATAGTCTAGAGCCTGAGAACGGACATGGGCTATATAACATCCCGCTATGACCATTATGAGCAGAGCAGTAACAAAAAATGTTGCGCTAACGGAATCTAACGCGGACGTACTACATAGTGCTCCCATTATTTTAACAGGCGCTTATTTTATACCAACTGAACCCTTTTTAATTTACGGAAACCACCGCGCGCTGTAAACTGAAGTCCACGCTGACGGAGTCGCGGGCAACGGCTAGTTTAATATAAATTTTAATTACCTTGACATACGGTCTACAAAAGAACAACCAAAACGAGGACTTACTCAGTTCCATGGCCCGCTTGTTCCACCCTTTTAATATCTCTCGCCGGTAGTTGACGGTGTAGGGGCCCAGGTAGGCGATACACCCGGCCGACAGGAGTACGTCACCTGGAAATAACAACATCAATCATCAAATACCTACCAAAACCTACAAAAAAAGGTCTCTTTATAAAAAGCAGAACTTTTTATATCGGCAACAGAAATCAAGGGTTTCTGGGGATTCTGTTTTTAGTATTTGCTATTTTAGCGGCAGAAAAGCGGCGAAGTGCGAGTCGGACGATTTTTTGTACATGTCTTTTATTACCCGACTGCTTAAGAAAGGGGGGTAATCAAAGACATTAAAATTTTATTTCTCTTCGGCGGTAATGTTCTTCGAGCGTATGTATGCATTGCTCACCTAGTAATATATCGGCACAGCTATTTTTTTTTATATTTTACAGAAAACAAGGATCAAAGTTTTTATAAACCTTTGAAATTATTTTTTTTACAGATTCATGACTAAGTAATAAGTATACTAGTAACCAAACGCAGTGTTCAACGGATTCGAGGTCATATAAAGTCAGTTTCACATTTTTGCAGATAAGTATACCAATATACGTATTAGATACTAGGTGATCGACAAAGAACTTGAATTGTGCCGGAATAAAATATACATTTTGTAAATCGTCTCATCAAAACGAGTTGCAAACATAACAAAAAAAGAAATAAATACAATCGATATGAAAACGTCCTCCATTTTTTAAAGTCGGTTAACAAAATACATTTCTTCGTTAACAGTTTCGTATTTAAATAACACATGCACACATCCATTCTTTACATTACATCCGATAAAAGGGGCAAACTCCCCCTGGTATAGCATTGTATTTGGAACTTGTTTAGTTCACATTTCACCAATAGATGGCGCTGAACGTTTACGTCACATTTTTAACTCGCGGTGTCAAGATTTTCCAACGTTTGGTTGGGTCCCTCGTACTGATGAAATTCGGTATCTCTGGTTTCCCTTCAAAACGTATAAATCTTTCGCCTTTTACTAAAGATTTCCGTGGAGGGGAACACTCAAATGAGTCTTATGTATTTTTGAATACTCTGCTTCGGCGGAGTTTATAATTAAATATGTTGAATATTGACTTTCAATAGGTGGGAAGCTATAGTAGTTGCCGTAGTTGGGGGTTCTTCTTCTTATAATTAGATATTTAGAGATGATAAAAAAGTATAAAGCAATAAAAAAAAGCATGCTTTTTTATAAGCATAATAAGTTGCTTTTTTTAAAAAAGCAGATTCTTATTCACTAATCACTATTCACTCACCATAAATCTTAATCATTGCTATTATTAAGAATAAAATAATCTTTGAATAGAATAGAATACTCTTTGTTAATCAACTTTTTGTGATGGTAATCCTACCAATATAAGTATATACGACTTATTAAGTTGGAAAGTGCTTTTGCGGCGCAACTTTTACGTAATTTCGTATAACTTTTCTTTCACTTATGCTTGATGCTTATTTATTTAGTTACTTTTCTGCCAAAGCAGAAAAAGCAAAATCAGTTCAACTTATTGAATTAGTGGATTGTTTTTTTTTAAATAGGATGCTTAATGGCAATGGTCAATGTTGATAGTTGATGCGCGTTTGGTTATTGTAAAATATTATTTCATTTAGACTTTTAGAAAATGTCTCGCAAGCGTAATAATAACGAGATTTGGAACTTTTTTGAAAGAAGTTCACTTTCTGCCAAAGTCGAGGAATGTAATTTTAGTAAAAAATCTTTTGGTTTAAATCATAGGTTACCAACATTAGTGTTTAATAAAAAAAGCATAAATAAAATAGCAAACAGCGATCATTAACATATACTTTTTGCACTAGAATTTGCTTTCAAAGTTTATAAGCAAATAAGCAGTTAACAAAAGCTGCTTTTTGAAATAAGTAAAAAGCATGACTGTTTTTTTACTTTTAAGCAGTCAGTCCCAAGTCTACTTATAATAAGAACGAACATAGGGCACAAGCACAATGTATATTACTCCCCCCCCCCCCTACTATTTTTTTAAATAATGTAGGTAATACAGTAAAAGCTCTTTATTCGCGGGGTATACGTTCCATAAATATGCCGCGAATACAGAAACCGTGAATACGAAATGGTAATTTATATGGGATTATAGGCAATAGGTTCCTAAGTGACAAAATAAATAAAAGAAATATTTTAAAAAAGTATTTAATTGTAGTTTTTGAACATTTTAATTGATTATATCTTAAGGCAGAAGAATTTTGTATTTTTTTCTTGCTTGTTCAGTTTTGCTTGTTGCTCAGTTTTCAAAACTCCTTTAATTCAGACTGATACACAGCAGTTGCATTAGCAATATTTGCCTCTCAAAAATAAGACTTCGTTCCATAGACGGACCATAAAGAAATCGTAACGCTCATTTGCCATTCTTAAACCTTCACTAAGATTTTTCAAATTAAATGTCATGTTTCCAGTGCATGCTGAAGTCTCTTCTTCAATGGGCTGTGAAATTAACATTTCCTCCAAGTCGGTTTCAATCAGATCTTCATATTGCGATTGAAGCAATTGCTGAATGTCACTTGATTCTATGTTCGAACCCATATCGGCGACATCATTTAACAATATACTTTAGGCAAAGTTGTAATAAGATCTATTTTCCTTTTTTATTAGTCTATTTGACAAGGATATTGGGTTGGATACCTATTGGAATAATTTTATTAATATGTATGTACTTATTAGATCCGCGAATAAAGAAATTTTTAGTCGTGAATATAGGAATTGGTCGCATTTTATTAATCCGTAAATAAATAAAATAAATAAATATAAATATATACGGACAGATCACATAGATTGAGCTAGCCCCAAAGTAAGTAGCCAGACTTGTGTTATGGGATACTAACTCAACGATACTATATTTATAATAGATACATATATCGATAAACATCCAAGACCCAGGCCAATCATGAAAAGATCGTTTCCCATCATGACCTGGCCGGGGTTCGAACCCGGGGCCTCCACGTCGCAGGCAGGCGTGTTGACCGCTGCGCCACGGAGGACGCCAAATGGACGCCACGAATAGTGAAAACGCGAATAAAGGAAGCGCGAATAAGGAGCTTTTACTGTATATAAGTCCTTGATCCTTAATTCCTTATTACAGAACTAAACGCAGCTTGTTAGGTCACGTTATTTTGGGTTTTAATTTAAGTATTTAAATGTAATATGTAATTATGAGTACTTACAGGTTTTTTTCTAAATAAACATACACCTTGTTTAATCATAAAAATCCTATCAAAGAAACGTCGCACATCATATAACACTGTTACTTTATTTGTTTATACATATTGACCACGATTTTATTCTTCACAAACTAAAAAAAGACAAATATAAGTTTAGTCCTGTCAATTAATTTGACAGTGCCTGACATATATTTTGTAGCCTGTCATGTACATGTCACAACAAAAATCTCTTTGTCAGGAATAATTGTTAGCTTATATGGTCTGAAGGTCACTAAGATTATATTTTTTGAACCAATACTTAATTATTAAACAATTACTGATATTATCATTAAAACAAATTTTGGAAAATTTTGACCATAACTAAGTAACTTCAAAAATTGGTTGAGTGTAGAGCGTGCCATGTCAATGAAACGCACATATCGTTTCGTTGACACGCTCTATAACCAGCACCCTAATTATACAACGTGTAACAAAAAGGGTATATACATACCAAGGGTATGGCATCTTTAGATGATATCAAACGATATCGGAAGGGTTTCAACTCAAAATAAAATACTCAAAAAATTGGTACCAAATTTTCGGTTTCGTCTCTTTCTTAAAATCAAATCATAACAAACGTGGCAGCACACTACATACGTTAATAACTAGTCGTTACCCATCATGTTACTTGCCAAAATCCGACAAATGTCTTCAATATCTCTATGCGACTATTATGATAGTAGCCTATCACAGGTGTTGTTTTTCCTCATAACTTCCTAACATAAAGAGATAGGATTAAAAAACCCTTCCAATATCGTTTGATATCATGTAAAGATGCCATGCCTTTCTTATGTATATACCCTTTATGTTACACGTTGTATAATATACTAATACTATCAATTGGAATCATTTCGAAGCACATTGCTAATTCATTGCTCCATGTGTTCGAAAAATGTGTCTGATCAACAACGTAAAGAACGCAATGAATATTGTTAAACTGTCAAAATGAAATCCATTACTGCTGATGTGTTACACAATTATTGCCCTGCTGAATTGTGCTGGAATAAATTTTGCAAATCGTCCGATAAAAACGAGTTTTGAGATAACATAACAAAAAAGAAAAAAAAAATACAATCGATATGTGAACCTCCTCCATATTTTGGAGTTTGTTAACAAAACACATTCCTTGGTTAACAGTTTGGTATATAAATGACACTCTAGCTACAACTTTACATTACATCCGTTAAAAGGGGCAGTTCAAACTCCCCTTTGTAGAGCATTGTATATGGAACTTGTTTACTTCACATTTCACCAATAGATGGCGCTGAACGTTTACGTCACATTTTTAACTCGCGGTGTCAAGATTCTCCAACGTTTGGTTAGGTCCCTCGCACAGAGCGTGTTTGTTATCTCTGGTTTCCCTTCAAAACGCATAAATCTTTCGCCTTTTACTAAAGATTTCCGTGGAGGGGAACACTCAAATGAGTCTTATGGATTTTTGAATACTCTGCTTCGGCGGAGTCTATATTGTCTATAATTTATTTGTTATACTGATTGACCTCAGAAGTTGTTTAGGACTAGGAGATTCTTTCAATAAACGGGGGAGCTTCAGAGTTCTGAATATAGAACGAACATAGTGCGGAATGTTTATACCTCCATTTTAACTTTCATAGTAATATAATAAATTAATAATATATAAGCCCCTGATCCTTATTACAGGACTAATCGCAGTTTCACAGTTTGGTCACGTTATTTTGGGTTTTAAGTATTTAAATTGAAGATGTTCAGGTTGCTTCGTCCTCACCATTGGAGATGTGTACCTTAACAACATGGGTAACTTATATTGATGCGAATAAAATAATCTCGGTTGGTTTAGATAGCATGCATCGAGCTAAAGATGTTTATGAAATAAATATGTTAAAACACACTGTAATTAAAGAATTAATTGAGAAATATGCTGATTGGGTAATGATTTACACAGATGGTTCTTTGAGCAAAAAAGGTAGGGGAGCTTCATTTTATGTTAACACTCAAGAAAACACTAGTGGATGTTTTAAAGTTATAAGAAATGTATGTATCATGTCGCTGGAACTTATTGCAATCTCAGAAGCACTATCATATATCAACACAATTGATGACAATAAAGCTGTTATATGTTCAGACAGTAAGAGTGCCTTATATCATATAGCTCGATGCGCCTGTGGCCGCAGAGGTACACCGATAGCATATGAGATATTGTCCAAAATAGAAGAATTAGCCGCGAAAGGAGTGGATCTGAGACTGCAGTGGGTTCCTTCGCACATAGGGATACAAGGAAATGAGGAGGCGGATAGATTAGCGAAAATCGGGAGTATAGAAGGACAAGAAATTTATGTAAAACCATTTTACTCAGAGATATTAACAAAATATAATGGGCAGTGTTATGATTTATGGAAGGAATATTTTAATCAAAGATCATTGGAAAAGGGCATATGGTATAAAACTATCCAATGTGAGCCTCCTCGTATACCTTGGTTTACATATAGTCGTTTAAGCAGGAAAATGATCATTATAGCTCATAGAATCAGAACAGGACATATTCCATCAAACAATTTTGCTTTTTTAATGGGAAAAGTAGATTCTCCAAAATGTAATACGTGTGGAATAGTAGATGATGTATACCATATGTTGATGGAATGTGTTCAGTTTAAGGCAGAGAGAGATGAATGGTTTCAACAATTTGATTTGGACAAATTACACGTCGGAGTCATGAATTCAGTACTCTCGAACCCTAATAGTGAAGAAGCTTGTATTTTGCTTAAGCTATTATCAGTTAGGTTAGGTAATGATGTTGTGATATGCATAATTATGATAGTAATCGGACTGACATATACCTACATGTGTATAAAAGTCCAAAAAATAAACAGAATAAAAAAAAAGTATTTAAATTAGAGATGTAACGGATAGCAGTTTGGCCGGATACCGGATATCCGGCCGACTATGTGGCCGGATATCAGGCGAAACTTAGCCGTTTGCGCAAGCGGCAATAACCTGTGAGCTGGGTTTTTTTTTATCTCAAGTCAGTGCAAATTGATCGCAATTACGACCCTTAATCTTGGTGCGCAGCTAACGCCAAACAATACCCAAATTTAACAAAGTTTGCTAAAATTTACCTTTCTGCATCTTGCAGCAGTGTGTATAGCGAAAGACTTTTGTCTGAAGCTGGCCTTATTTAAGAAGAGAAACGCAACCGCCTGCTACCTCCCAATGCAGATAAATTAGTATTCATTCCCCATAATTTGCCCTTAGTGCAGTATTAGTACTAATTCATTCATTTTCTTTATATTACATTGATTTACCATTGCGTGATTAAAAATATAAAACTCAATCAAAATATATTAAAGTGATACTAACTAAATAAAGCAAATAATTACTCAAAAATATGTCTCTTTTATCCAGTCTTTTTAATTATTCGGGCGGATAGACATCCGGCCGAGTATTAGCTATCCGGTATTCGGCCGGATAGGATTAGGACGGCCGGATAGGCCGGATACCGGATAGTTACCGGATATCCGTTGCATCTCTAATTTAAATATTATGAATTAATACAGGTTTCTTTCTTTAAATAAACGTACGCCTTGTTTTAAAAGAAATGCTATCAAAGAAACGTCGTAGACAGTAAATAACATTGTTATTTTAATTACATATTGACGCCGATTCTCTAATTCACAAACTAAACAAAATTTTAGTCCAGGGAAACTTTTCCTTCCTATTCACTAAAAAAAGACAAAAGATAAATATTAGTTTAGTTCTGTCAATTGATTTGACAACCTGTCATAAATTGACATACATGTTTTTGTAGCCATATATGCCATATAAAAAGCTCTATGTCAGGACTAGTTGTTAGTTTATCTGATGGTCACTTTTTAAACAATACTTAATTATTGCACCATTTGTGGTATTACCCTCTATTCATAAACGTTGCTTAAACTTAACTAGTGATTAGCGACTGTTTAACCATACATTTTTTAGATTTCAACGTCAATCATCGTTTATGAATAAACACCACAGTGTTTAAGGGGTGTATTCATAAACGATGATTAAAGTTAAGTGACGTTAAAACCTTAAAAATGTTTGGTGTTTGCGATATTGTTCTGACTCCAAAAATGCGTGTTCTATTTGAGCTTTGAAGTTTAATACTTAACAAATACAAGCTAACGGAAAACAGTATAGTTTTATGAATATAACAACTGTATGACGCTAGTGTTCGTTAGAGGTCGAATCCAGCAACTGTGTTGATGGACCGCACCCTGCCCCGCTGCGGTACTACCTACTGATTTTAATTGGCGGCGGTGGTATCATTGTTAACATTTGGTTAAACAGCCGCTAATCACTAGGTAGTATTCTGTAATCTGTGTCACTAGTTAACTTTAAGTAAAGTTTATGAATAAAAAGGGAATGTCATTAGAACAAATTTTGCTAAATTTTAATCATTACTTTCTATGTATGTTCAAAAATTGGTTCAGTTTAGAGCGACGACGCGGTTAACCGAGTGCTGAACATCTTTAAAGAGCTAAGGGGCATACGCACAACCGATATTGTTTTCTACTATGCATTTGTAGATTTAGATACTTATACCAATCTCTTACCAATAATCTTGCCCAGCAGCGCCTGCAGCTGGAGAGCCAGGTCAGTCCACCTTGCTTTCTCCCCACCCAGGCCACCAATCAGCTGTTCGGCTCTGGCCAGCTTCGTCGAACACAAATCTATCTCGTCCTCTAACCCTTTCTTCTTGCGAGTCATCTCTGCAAACTCGTCGTTGAGAGTCTAAAAATGGACATTATTTTACGATGAAGAAAAGGGAAACTGTTCTAGAATAACATAAATGAGAACGAAATTTATGATGATTTCCCGGCTGTCATTCATAAATCTTTGAATGTCGTTATAAGAGCCAGAAGCCTATAAATCTGACAAACAGTTTTACCAAAGAGTACAGTGTATCAATTGAATCACGGATTCAACTGATCAGATAGTCAATTGCTCCATGTAAAATAAAGGTATTTAGCTGCATCCGACCCGGTTACATTTTTTTTTTAATGTTATTTGGAGGCATGAGGAACAGGGAGTAAAGTTCTCATCCTCCATAGAAAAGGGAGGATCCTCCGACCACACGGGTGTTATGCCTGGTGGCACTTGCCTAATGCTTGAAATTAGGAAGTTGTATATATGCTAGTTGCACGGTAAACTCTGTTTGCGAGATGTAGAATTCGTGTGACGTCAGTATGACGTGTTGTTTACATGTGGCGTTTTTGTAGGTACCGCTACAGTTATAAACTAGTGTTTGACCGCAATCCCGCCTGATGGTAAGCAGTGATGCAAACAATGATGGTAAGGCGCACTAGTTTATTAAGAGCCTATTAACTCTAGCCTTGAAGACACTCAAATTGTAGTCCGACGAATACTAGACTCGTTTTCAAACGGTCCACTTTAGTTTTATTTTTGTTTGTATACATTGCCTATTGATTTTTTGTTGTTATTTTTCTCAATTCGCATTTGATTCTTGTTATGTTGTCCTAAGTAGAATGAATTGTATAATTTTCTGTGTTATAAAGTAATGGTGGAAGGTCGCGGGAAACCGCTTCATGCGGGAGGCGCAGGACCGGTTGTCGTGGATAACTTTGGGGGAGGCCTATGTCCAGCAGTGGACGTCTTTCGGCTGAAATGATGATGATGAAGTAATGGTCACCTGTAGCTTGTCGAGCACGCCCTGTAACTGCGCACGCTTGGCGTTGAGCATGTTCATCTGCGCCTGCAACTCAGACTCCGCCTCGAACAGCGCCGCCTTCTTAGGGGCTACCACCTGTCGACAATAGTAAGTAGCTTTTATCACCCGCGAAGTTGGGTTGGATAATGTAAAGTACATAAACATGAGAAGATAGAACGCTGATCATCGCATACAGTAAAAATTAATTAAAATTCTTGTGTTTCATTGTTTCATTATATGTACAAATACTGTGCAGACTATTGTATAGAATCAACTTCTTCTAACTCAACAGACAGCTGTGCTGCAGGGAAGCAAAGGTTACCCTCTTATACGGCTCTACTCCCACCCGGCAAAAAGAATATAATTTAAATATGGGCTTTAAATAATGCTCTTCAGACATATTGTACATTATCATCTTAAATTAACAGACAGCTCGCTGGCACTTTCCGCCATCAGACGGATCAGTAGTTGATCCCTCGCTGACGCTTGTTGTAGCCGAACGGTCGGTGCAGTGTCCACGCGCTCAATGCTAGCAGTCGGTTGCTTACAACATTTTGTGCACCCAAAATCTTCGTCTATTATTTCTTGTGCTTCTCCCTTTATCCTCAAATGGAATACCAATCAATACAGGTTCGTGCGTTGTGAATTAAATACGAGTTGTTTTAATGGAAACCGATCGTGAAATGTGTCAATCGCTGAAAGCGAGAGCAGTCGGCGGGTAGATAGCTGGCCGTCTGCTAGCTGTTGCCGCGTGGACTGCTGGGAGCCTGCTAGCTGTCACCGTGTAGACTGCGACCAGTAGTCTTAGTTTAGGGCGTTCGTAGGTAGGAGCGGTGTTGGAGCAGAGTCGTTTAAGTGTGCTATAACCTTAACTCCCTTAACACTAGCAAGATGGATCGAATAACTGTTGACGTACAAAAAGTCCTGATTTTCGACCTAGAAAATAAGGAATTGTGCTTCTACTGACCTTAATGACCCTGTCGTAGACATCCATGGCGCGTACCCAGCGACACAGTCCCTCGCACGCTGATGACACTTTGGCGATGACCGCCGGGTCGAAGTCGCGGTCTGGGATGAACCTGTTACATAATGACGTCATGTATAGGTACTAATATTACAAAGACGACAAGTTTGTGAGAACCGATTTAAAACATTGCTTTACCAATAGAAGGTCACGTTATAAGTAAACCTCAATCTTTTCAATCCTTCTCTGTATGAGAGAAGGCCTGTGCCCAGCAGTGGCACGATAAAAAAGATGATGATGATATAAGTAAGTGTCACAGGCTATACAACGCGTAACGAAAAGGGTAGAAGTACCGATACATATCAAGGGCGCGATTACTTTGTATAACTGTATACAAATGTCTGTGTGTGTATGTATTACTTTGTCTTTGTAGGCCATAACATCTGCTGCCGGCAGAAGTTACCACCCACCAGACAAAGTCTTGCCGCCAAGCGATTCGTCGTGTTCCGGCATGATGTCTGGTGAAGCCGTACGGAGGACGGGTCTGAGCAGTTGTGTTGCGATGTGTGGCGGGTACGATGCGCCAAATGTTGTTGTGTCGGGAGTTTGGTCGTGGAGAGTCTCCAGATTAACCTCCCTCTAGCGCAGCTTCGTTTGGTCGTGTTGGTCTTGGGTTTAACATTGCATCACCTCGCCCAACTGCCGTCATCCTTCCTATTCCTTAGTTTTTTAAGTGAATAGGCTTAATAAACTAGTGCGCTTTACCATCAACGATTGCATCACTGCTTACCATCAGGCGGGATTGCAGTCAAGCACTAGTTTATAAATATTAGAAAAAAAAACGATATACGAAGTTATTAGAAAGAACACCACCCTGAATTATTATGTAGGTGGTGTTCTCAATGTAATGTTATTACTTACATTAAATTACCATCAATCTGGGTAACTTTGACAGATAAATGCAGTATTTTACACAGTATTTTAAAATTTTAACCCTATCGCACGAATGTATTTTATTTTGTTAGTGCTCTCTTAACACTTTTTATCCGTAAAAATTAATAAAATTATCTGAAAACTCACCTGTCCATTAAAAAAAACCTTATTTTCTAGTCCATCAAAGTTACCGTCATTACATGCGTAACTTTGACATACACCAAACCATTGATAGGAAAGCAGTAATAATTATATTTTGAATTAATTTCGGTAAAATTGGTTTATGTTTTTCTTATAAATGGGAGTAACTGACTAAATAAAATCATTAATTTCCAGTTTTGTCTTATATATTTTATAAAATTTATCAATAATAAGTCGAAATAAGACGTTTGGCATTGTTATACAAATTTTAAATGAGCATATACAATATGTAAAGAAAACCCTGTCCGATCCGTGAAGGTATTGTTAGCTATCGATAACTGATTCTAGCAATGGATACAAAGACGGGCTAAACTTTAAAAAAAAACCCCTAAAAAAATAAATATTATTTCGCAAAAAGAGGTAACTTAATGCATGTGCGGTGAGCAACGCTTCCGGCGGGCGGCGCACCTGTGGCGCGGTCGCGTCTCTATTCGCTCATAATAATACCGGTGTTGTCATTTTTTTAAAAATTACCAAATTTCCGGGAAATTGGAATTAATTCCCGGGAAAAAATGAATATTTCAAAATTCATTAGTATTGTTACTATGATGATTATGTAAAATTTTATATTTTATTTGGTCATGTGTTTACCTAACCTTTATTATCCTTATGGGTCGGACAGGGTTTTCTTTACATATTGTATAAAACTTTAAAAACACGTTTGAGACTAAATTTTTTGCGTAACTAAGTAGAAAAGAAGCTAAAATAATAAAAACAAAAAATATATAACGTTTACCGAGCTTGTTTAAAAATACAAAGCTAAAAGAAGTATTTGTAAATTGTGTTGGTATCAACATCATCATCAACCTTGTTTTTTATCGTCCCACTGCTGGGCACAGGTCTCCATTCATACAGAAAATGATTGAGCGGAATCACTACACTTGCTCAATGCGGGTTGGCGATTTCAGACTTACAAGTAGAGGTTTTACCTTATAATCAGTCATTGGTGTCCAAGATATACAAGGTGTATCTGACATCGTAACGCAAACTTGGCGAAAAGGCTAGACCGCATGCCACTAACAAAATTAAGATAGTCATTTATATCGTTAATGAGCGGTTACGGAAATAACAGTGTTTAAAAAAAAGTGTCGGCTCGGCTTTTGAACGTTGCAAGCGTCCCGCCGTGCGTGTATGTAGGTATGACGTTGACCCCTGATGTGAACTCTATTAAATCAGCTGATAGGATAGTTTTTCTAGTATTGTTCACTTTGCGCTTTTTTGTGTAATTAACGAATTAATTAATTTTTACTTCAAAATCTTATTGGGTTATAAAAGTATAGCAATTATGAATGGTCTAAAGTAAAAAACTGCATATTATTTTTTTTTAAATCGGGAAAAAGCCGACGCAAAATTCCACCACTGGGGGATTCAGAACCATGTACTGGATCCATGGTACTCGTTTGTGCGTCGATGTCAGATACACCCTTTACTTAGAAAGTACATATAACTTAGAAAAGTTACATTGGTACTTGCCTGACCTGGAATCGAACCGCACATTCATAATTGAGTTGGTATCATACGAAAAAAAAAAAGAAACTATTTCATGGCCCCACTGTCAATGTTACCCGAACTACGTAGTATTCTGTAATCTGTGCCCGAACCAATCAAAGTTACCTTTACCTTAGATAAACTGTACTCTTTTGGCGAATATTTAGCAATATTATTTTAGTACATTTAATATTTTTTTTTATTTTTAATTTTTTTACTTTTTTTTTTAGTTACATTTCCCAAACACCTTACCTGTCTCTTATTTTCTTGATGGTGGCAGGCGGTATGTTGTCCTTGTCGTAGTTCTTTAAGCTCTCGAGGAACTTCATGTCGCCGAGCATCTTCTGCGACGGGCCCCAGTAGTCCTCGAAAGCTTTACCTATCGACGGTAACGTTTTTTTTTTTTTTACAAAACATAATGCTAAATGCGCCGCAGAGATGTCAGCACAACGTGACGGGGTCCACGAATATCGATACGTACTAGGGCTGCAGAATGTTCGGAAGAGATCGTGGCCTTGGCGCACAGGCAAGTGAAGGAACACGGGTGGGTTTTAGTCAGTAAAAGTCTGACACGCCCTTCCGCGCTCCGCACAGAGCTGGATAACTTATGGTTTTTTTTTATGAAATTGCATCAGTTGAGATAATGTACAAAACTGCATGCTTACATTGAAATAAGCCCCTAAAACAACTATAAATTCACACTTGTGTTTTTAAAACCCAGGTATCGCTCTCAATTTCAATCATTTAGAAGTTTATTTCTAATCCATTGCTGCTTATGTTCGGAAAATGTGTCTGCTTAACAATGTTCATAACGGAATGAATGATGTTGAATTGTCAAAATCCAATGTATTATGGAATTACATAAAAAGGTAGATATGTACTCAATTTCCCACGGATACTCTAATTTTCGTGAAATTAATTTATCACCTAAAATTCAATTCATATCATATTTGGTGTCTACATATATGAAAAATAAGGACAGTAATTTTGTCGGTAAATAAAACTATCAAACAGATTAATTTCATGATATAAATTGCCCACATATTATATTACGAATTATTAGTTTGGGACCATATAGCAATTTGGAATATTCTGTTCCGATAGTGCCAAAGTGACCTTTTTTTAGACCCTATAAAAAGACGTATGAAAAAAAAAAACGACGCAAAAGGGTTCTGTAGTTTTTTTTTTGCTTTTTAATCGTTATCCCACACTAAGAATTTCTCCTGCATCGTGGTGCTTTTACAAATATATAAAGTCACATACACAAACAACCAGACCCGGAACAACTACATTTGTAGGCCATACAAATATTTGTTCCGTGCGGGAATCGAACCCGCGACACGCTGCGCAGCAGCTGATCGCTCAGCCAGTGCGCCAATCGTGTCGTCAAGTTGGTGCTGATGCTGCAGTTTCTCTACATTGCCTTTCCATGGGAAGAGGTGCATTTATATATGCATGTGTAATAAAAAGCAATACACAAACCACTGGGATCAATCTTCCGGTCCCCTTTGATCCCCTTCATAACACACACAGCCTCCATGACAAGCTTAACTCCAGCCGGCGGGTTCTTCATAGACTTGACGAGAGTAATATCCGCGGGTTTCAGTGTGTTCAACGCGTTCAGCGCTGCCTCCAGCGCCGGCACCGCTTCAGCGAGGTCCGACTCGCAGTCGTCTTTGATCGCTTGAGCTGCTGCAGCCGCTTCATTGGCGAGGGCTTCGTCTGCTCCCACTATCTGTAGGGAAGAGAATTGTTTGTCAATGGTTGAATATTTTGTGGTGGGCAAAGTTTCCCACATTATTTCAGAAACAAGTTTTGTGTGTAACTGGCAACCTTCATTAAGAATTTGATGAGGCAGGGTCAGTGACGCTCAATCGTGTATATTTGACGCGCAAAAAAAACAGTATTCTCTTATTACAAAACATGAGTTTTATTTACATCAGGTTAAACCACCTGAATGGTTATTGAATTACGGACCTAACCGTTATAGAAAAAAAAAAGATTTTATTTTATCCAACATTGGGTACTTACATAATATAATAGAAATGCAGTTCTTTATATAAAAATGACAGCTTTATGTAAATCATCAACCCAAGCCTTATTTTTTTGTTTTATTGTCTCACTGCTGGGCATAGGTCTCCTCTCATATAGAGAAGGATTGAGCGTAATCACACTTTATACATATAAAATTTAAAAAAAACATACTTCGGTACTAAGTTGTCACTTTTGTATCAGGAACTTAACCTCAATTAAGTTCGAAATACAAATACTGACTCAAAGGTTAAGTCTGGGACTAAAGATGACTGGATTTCCTTTTGTAATAAGAAGGTACAAGATTAAAGACTACGTTGAAGACTTCGGCAGGTACTTCGGCAATGATTCCTTCTCCACACGTGGCTTCCCTGACACCTCATTAACGCTATAGCTATGTAAATATCTATTAATTGTCCTCAAATTACGATGTTTTTTTCTTACATACTAATTTAACATAATTTTTCTATTATTTGGCATTACATACAGACATTTCAAATTTCATGTCTTTATTCATGGTTGTAATAACATTAATGTCACCAGATTGTAATAGGTTTTTATCTATCCTTTGAATAGATTCTTCTATATTTTGTAAATGTGAGGCCTAACAGACTTTAATTCTATACACTGTTGTTTTTACTTTATACGAAACCTGAATAAACTTCGTTCAGAATAAGCAACTGAATCGGTTCCAAACATTTTTACATCATGTTGTATTTTTTCCCAAAAACGTTTAAAATTGTTGCAGAGTGGTTACCGAGCGCACACAGTGCACAGTGAGACAGGCCTACCCCGCGCCGCGCCGCTACAGGCGCGGGTGGGTGAGTCGTGCGTTGACCATATTTTTGTTGGGACTACGAAGTAAGTTATATCATAACTTTGTGGTATTTCATGATAACTTTTTGAAATTTTGTACATAGATTCTTTACTTAAAAATACTAGATACGTGTTTCAGGTTTCGCATAAAAAATAACGTTGTAGACTATTTCTTATTTTATTTAGTATCTGGTACAACAGCTTGACTTACCAAGCGAACGATTACGATAGCCTAGTTACCTCTTTCTGCTTCTCAACCACGACGGTATCCTGTTCGATTTTAATCATGAGTTTCTCGGTCTTGTCGGAGGTCTCCACAAGCTGTGGCTGCAAGTCCCTCAAGTTCTGCTGCATCACAGCCACTTGGCCCGCCGCGAAGTCGAGCTGTTCTAGACCCGTCTCGTATCTGGAGAGGTCAATCAAAACATAGATGGGGAAGAATGAATGAGGAGGGACTGAGAGGGGAGTATAAGAGGGGTGTAGAACATACAATATGTAAAGAAAACCCCGTCTGACCCATAAGGATAATAAAGTATAGGTAAACATATGACCAACTAAAATATGAAATTATACATAACGCGGCACGCGGCACGCGCGATCATCGCTCATAATAATACCGTCGAAAATAGTGTTGTCACTTTTTTTTTAAATTACACGTTTTGGGGAAGTTGGAATTAATTCAAGGAAAAAAAGATTATTTCAAAATTCAGTAGTTTATTTATCTATTTATCAGTTTACAACTGTCCTTACAGGTCTTACCCTAATGCGACAGTGCAGTTATCCACTAATACTTAAATAAACACACACGAATTCTTAAATATAACTAACAATATTTAATAAAACTCTTGCGAGTTCACTCAAAGAACACGAAAATATGTCCAGTCTATCATGGACTTCGTTCACCATACGGATTGCACGGGTGAGGGGTGCTTTCGCCAGTAGGTTGGTTCTGGCCACAGGCACGTTTCGCAGTTGCGGGCGTCGCCGCCTCCACACGTACCGGTCCGGCACCTGAAGCTCTGGCTGACGTAGCACTCCTGGGTTATGTGCTACGCCACGCAATAACTTAACTACATATGCTGCAAGACTGAACTCTCGGCGAACCCTGAGCTCATTATACCCCACCATACCAAATACAAACAGTGTGGGGTACACCAACGGGTAGAACGGATACACTCCATATCAAAAGCCTTGTAAACTTGTTGTGTACCCGTTCCAACATGACACTATATTTGATTTCATGCGGTGCCCAAATTACCGCACTATGCTAGAGATGGCTTCTAACTAGTGCCTCATACAACACCTTGAACGTGGTAATGTTCGTAAAACCCTGCGATTGCCTCAATACGAAATCTAAGTTTCTGTACGCCTTCTTGCATATCTTAATGATGTGTTCGCGAAAGTTAAGGTACAGTAGTTAAGTTAGTATTGTTATAATATAATAATAATAATAATATAGCCCTTTATTCCGAACATTTAGTGTTTGTGTTGCTTTTATAAAATGTCCCTCAGTTCGGTGTGTCTTTTGACATAGGCCTCCTCCAACTGCTTCCATTGCACTCTATCTGTTGCTACTCTGGTCCAGAAAGGTCCCAAGGCTAAACGAAAGTCATCTTCCCATCTTCTTGTTGGACGTCCCCGTTGTCTGCTTCCGTCTCTTGGGTACCAGAGTGTTACCTGTCTACTCCATTTTTCTGCCTTACAACGTAGCATGTGACCTGTCCAACGCCATTTCAATTGGTCCGTTCGGGTAAGGATATCGATAACTTTGGTTTTGTTCCTTATTTCTGCTGAGGTAATTCTGTCATTTAGTTTTATTTTGAGCATGCTTCTCTCCATTTCCCGCTGACACTTTGCTAGTTTTTCTCTGTGGTTCTGAGTGAGGGACCAGGTCTCGCTTCCGTATGTAATACAGGGGAGGATACAGGTATTAAAAGTTTTTCTTTTAATGGACATGCTGAGTTCTTTACTTTTCATTATTTCCTTTAGTGACCAGTATTTACGCCAGCCACTAGCAATCCTCTTGTTTATTTCCTTTGACATTTGGTCTGTAGGGGCGATTATCTGGCCCAAATACACATACTCTTGTACGTACTCAAGCTTATTTCCATCCAGTACTATGTCGATCTCTGTTGAGTTGGTCATTAGTTTTGTTTTCATTTTATTAATTTGAAGCCCGACATCATTACTCTTATTGGCTAGAGAGATTATCATTTTTTGGATTTTACTTGGATCCTCTTCAAGCAGGATAAGATCGTCTGCGAATCTCAGATGGTTGAGACGGCAGCCATTGATGTTGAGACCATATTCCTCCCAGTCTAGACTTCTGAAGATATTCTCCAACACTGCAGTAAACAAGTTAGGTGACAGTGGGTCTCCCTGTCTGACGCCTCTCTTTATGGGGAAGGGGTCTCCAGTCGTTTCGAGTTTTATGCAGCCTTCGCTTACATTATAGATGTTCTTAATGATATTTATGTAACTGCTATTCACTCCTTGCTGTTCCAGGGTTGACCAGATGTAGTTGTGATTCAGGCTGTCGAATGCCTTTGAATAGTCGATAAAGATCATATAGACTGGTTTTTGGTATTCGCTGCTTTTTTCTAAGATTTGCTTTTTTCTAAGATTTTCCAGACCAGTGGGGAAAGTCTAACATTATACTTTTGCACAAGAAAGGACCTAAGGAAGACATTAACAACTACAGGCCAATAAGTTTAATTTCAAACATCTACAAAGTTTTCGCAAAAGTTATACTGGGAAGAATTACTCAGCAATTAGACGAGAATCAGTCTATAGAGCAGGCAGGATTTAGAAAAAACTATAGTACAATCGACCACATTCATACCATCAAGCAAATCTTAGTTAGTATTGTTACTTCATAGAAATAATCTTTTTTTTTCGCGAATTAATTCCAACTTCCCCAAAACGTGTAATTAAAAAAAAAAAAGTGACAACACTATTTTTCGACTGTATTATTATGAGCGATGATCGCGTGCCTTGCTCCCTTCGCACGCGCATGTATTAAGTTAGGTACCTCCTTTTGCGAAATAAGATTTATTTGTTTAGGTGGATTTTTTTTAAGTTTAGCCCGGCTTTGTAAGCATTAGTGAATCAGTTATCGATACCTAACAATACCTTCACGGATCGGACAGGGTTTTCTTTACATATAGTATACCTTAATTTTAGTGTATTATCTAATAAGGTTTTTACCTTATCCTAGAATTGGTGATCTGATTCACTTTCATGGCGTACAGGGACATGAAGGCTTTGATCAACTCCAGATAGCTCGTTGGGGTCACGTACACCATTCTCCTCTGTTCTTTATAGAATCTGGAATAGAATTAGTAATGGGTCTGTTTCTATATCGTGCGGCTTCACTCTTCTACAGTATAGATAGTATAGATAACCGGAATGGATATGAGCTTTGGTACTACTCGCGCGAGTCAACTGTGCACCTCACTCTGTGACGTCATTCGGACGGTGCCGTTTGTAAAAAAATGAGAATTATGTTAAAAAATATGAATAACATTTTTTTTATATTAATAAAAGTTCGTTTTGATGATAAAGCGTCATAATACTAGATCATTTTACTCATGGCGATTTGCAATAGGCTATTTGACAGTATGATTTTTTGTGATTATTTGCTTTAATTGCATAAAATGAGGGTTCTTTATGTCATTTACATGAGTTTTAATCATCATCATCATCCCAACGTTAATCCCAGTCGCATCCGAAGCCTTTTTCAGCTTTGGAGTCAGAAGTCCACTGGTAAAGCGGACCCCAACTGCTGTTAAGGCTAAACTTCGACATTTTCCGTGAAGCGACTGCCGTCTGACCCCCACAACCCGAAGGCGACATCGAAGCATTGCAGTTAAACCAATTGTTGGACTTTTGAGGGCTCCAACAACCCGTAACGACTGCCACTAGATGTTCGTATGGCAACCGGGACCAACGGCTTAACGTGCTTTCCGAGGCACGACCAGACCAGTGCAAATATTCATATTCATGCATACAAATACTTGCACTGTGCGGGGATCGAACCCGCGCCACCTTGCGCAGCGGCCGCGTCCGCTACGCTACGGAGGCTGCACCAATCGTGTCAATTGTCAATTTTTTTGGAACTACTTAGAGTTGTTATTCAATTTTTTAATCTGAAATTGGTATTCTATGAATCCAAAACCTAAAATTCGTTACGGATTTAAAAAGAACACGAGTTCACACTAGCAGGCACGAGAAGTGACTTTCATTGTATATATCGCAGCGACACAAATCTGTATTATGCTTCCGCATTTATGGTGCGCTACTTCCTGCGGCTGACCGTTGTTACCCAAAACACAAACCTTGGCTTAGTTTGGGTGACAGTTAGCAGGGTTAGCCCATAAAAGAATGTAAAAACTTGTGACAATAAACAATTTTTTTTTTTATTTATGTGTAAACAAAACTCGAGAGGAGGCTTGTGTTCAGCCCTAGACACATTAGAGGTGGCAACGTGCCTGCCACGAAAGAGTTTTAAACAAGATTCAAGTGAAATGTATTTAGGATACCGATATATTAGAAATTATAAGTAAATATGCGATAGAATGATGCCTTCGGAGTATATCTCTCTGATTAAAGTGCTAAAGCGGCAAACCACTTACCTCCAAACTTCAGATGCGGAGTTCGTAGACCACCGGACCAGATCACGAGAATACGCACGTCGACACAATTCACTGGCAGACTCCCTAACTTTATTGATTTTGAATTTTGAGGCTTAAATCCACCGGGGATTACTTTAAATACTTAAAACTAATTACATTTTTGTAACCGTTAAAAGATCGTGGCCATGACTCGCTTGCTTGCCACTTCGAAAAACTGCCTTCGCCAAGCCGTGAGGCGGTAAGCGGAACAGCCGCTAAACACAAAAATCAGAGGAGATATTGAACATTATGCTTATGTTTGGGAAGGCGCCGCACCGGTCGCTAAGCTGCACGACGGACATGTGGAACATCTGGCACATGTCGACACACGCCAGCCGCAGGTCGTCGTCCACGTCCTCCATGCGGGCGATGAACATGTGGGCCACGCGCTCCAGCGCCTCCGCCGGCCACGCCGTGAACCTGAACACCGGGCAGACAGTTAACAAGATGAACATGTGAACCTGAACACCGGTCAGACAGTTAACAAGTTGAACATGAGAAACTGAACACTGGTCAGACAGTTAACAAAATGAACATGTGAACTTGAACATTGGTCAGACAGTTAACAAGATGAACATGTGAACCTGAACACCGGTCAGACAGTTAACAAGTTGAACATGTGAAACTGAACACTGGTCAGACAGTTAACAAAATGAACATGTGAACTTGAACATTGGTCAGACAGTTAACAAGATGAACATGTGAACCTGAACACCATTCGGACAGTTAACAAGATGAATATCTGTCACTTCTGGAGCATCGTCGTGGTTGGTATGGTCAGCATCAAGCGCTGCAGGAGGCGGACCATGCGGGTCATGGACATGCGTGTATGTTCTCCTCGCGAGGGAAACAGAGCGCTTACCACGCCCTCCATGAGTTGGGGCCGGAGACTCTGCACCAGCGGTGGAGCCCATGGGCGGAGTTTATCCCGTGCCATTTTGTAAGGGCATCTCCAAGGGTCTCTGTTCAGAGTCCCAAGCTACTCCTCACGGGCCAGTCGATTGGCCCGCAGGATCTCCACTCGGAGAGCGGTCTTCGCTACTCTGTATCCCTCGTACAGCTTCTGTATGGCCTCCGTATTCGGTGGACGAATACGGAGCCTGCGATGTCTGATGTACCGGTGTCGCACGCCTTGTGCAAAGACGTCAGCTCCGGCGAAAACCAGTACACCTGACGCCTAGTGCGTCCAAGCTGGACGAGGGGCATTGCCACGTCACATATTTCGGACAGGGCCTCCCGGAACCACCTTAACCTTGAACCTTGGACTTTGACCTTGAACTTGGACCTTGTACTTGGACTTTGTACTTGGAACTGGACCTTGGACCTTGCACCTTGGACTTGGACCTTGGACTTTATATACAAGATTAACATGCAGGATAGTTTTGATATTCCCACAGGATTAATTATTTAATATTTTATTTCTGAATGCTGCATTTGTCTAGATTTGTAAAAAAGATATGTGAAAGATATAAAAGCACATGACATGTACCGGTGTATTTAAAAGGAATACAACATTTTTTATGTTACTAAACCTCAATAAATAAATATTTCCTCTCCATATTCCTAATGCCTTACCAGTCGATAGTGGCGCAGTTGATGAGCGAGGGGAACATCCGCAGCCGGTTCCTGAACGAGTCTCCGATGGGTGACATGGTTAACACGATGCGTAGATTCGCCTTCACACGTTCCACGTAGAAACCGAACATGGCTAGAGGGGTTGTCTCGATCTTTTTGCCCTGTGATAAAGAGTACTTAGCTAGTTAAAATATTATTACTGATTTTTTTATAGAACCGATTGTTTCTTTTGCTGACGATACACAAACAAACCAAAAGCGGCCGCTGCGCAAGGTGGCGCGGGTTCGATCCCCGCACAGTGCAAGTATTTGTATGCATGAATATGAATATTTGCACTGGTCTGGTCGTGCCTCGGAAAGCACGTTAAGCCGTTGGTCCCGGTTGCCATACGAACATCTAGTGGCAGTCGTTACGGGTTGTTGGAGCCCTCAAAAGTCCAACAATTGGTTTAACTGCAATGCTTCGATGTCGCCTTCGGGTTGTGGAGGTCAGACGGCAGTCGCTTTACGGAAAATGTCGAAGTTTAGCCATATCAGCTGTTGGACTGGTAAAGCGGACCCCAGACTCCAAAGCTGAAAAGGCTTCGGATGCGACTGGGATTAACGCTGGGATGATGATGATGACACAAACAAACCAAAAATTTGTATCCCGTAAAGCTAAAAATTTCACAACATTTCGCTTTTACGCAGCAACAGAGTGACATAATTAACGAGTCCACGACGAGGAAGTATTAATCCTAATTAATCCTCCCACGAGTTTGACTCCCGATTCCGTTGTACACAAACTAAACTAAATTTAAGTTCAACGCATATTTTCTTTATATTTTACTAGCTTTCCGCCCGCGGCATCGCCCGCGTGGAATTCGGTTATATCGCGCTTTTTAGATTTTCCTCAGGAATATCATTTTTAGGGGATGAAAAGTAACCTATTATTTAATCCGGACTTCTAACTTTACGTCTGAAAAATTTCAAAGAAATCGGTTCAATAGTTACAGCGTGAAAGCGGAACAATCAAACAAACAAACTCTCTTTGCGATTTATGATATTAGTAAGGATAAGGATAAATAAGTGGCCTAGTGGTTAAAACTCTAGCCTCTCAAATATGAGTGTGCGGGTTCGATTCCAGATCAGACAAGTAACAACTATACTCGTATACTTATAAACTTTTCTAAATGGTATTTACTTGCTAAGTATGACTTGGACACCAATGACTGATTACAAGGTGAAGGAAAACATCTTGAGGAAACCTGGACTTTAAGTCTGAAATCGCCAACCCGCATTGAGCAAGCGTGGTGATAACGATCAATCCTTCTCTGTATGAGAGGAGACCTGCCCCTGGGCACAGGTCTCCTCTCGGCTGGCAGTGGGACGATAATAAGGTTGATGATGATGAAAAAAAATACAACTAATATGGCTCACCGACTCTCACACGGCAGTCTGCATCTTGTCGAGGATCTCGACCTTCTCGTCCATCCCGTACAGGTTGGGGATGTCTCCCGTGTTCAGCAGCATGTTGATGACCTCCACCATGCCTTCTAATACAACTAATATAGCTCACCG
Source organism: Sesamia nonagrioides (assembly GCA_017933935.1). Classification (NCBI taxonomy): domain Eukaryota; kingdom Metazoa; phylum Arthropoda; class Insecta; order Lepidoptera; family Noctuidae; genus Sesamia; species Sesamia nonagrioides. Next base: position 232,646 of record JADWQK010001264.1, on the reverse strand, counting down.
ACTCTCGCACGGCAGTCTGCATCTTGTCGAGGATCTCGACCTTCTCGTCCATCCCGTACAGGTTGGGGATGTCTCCCGTGTTCAGCAGCATGTTGATGTCCTCCACCATGCCTTCGTACATTATCTGGAAAAGGATTATCATTATGAATGAGTAACTCTCGCTTTTGCAATCCTGATCGATATGATGATTTTATTTTTGAGAATTATACACATGAGTGAAATGGTTTTTTGAATTGACTGACCATGTAAGTTGGTCGTGTAAACTAATAACACGTAATAGAAAGAAACAAAGAAAGTTTACAAAAACCACAAAAAAATAAGAAATGGTTCAGGGACATGCGTCATCCGCGCAATCGGCTATCGCTCAGCATTACGCTGCGACCATATGAAAAACAGAGCCCAGCGCTGGTTTTCAGCGACAGCCGACGCTGCAAACAATCACAAGTGACACCGTACCGGTACAATAATAATAAAAACAAAAAAAAAGTAAATCAAATGGTGAAAGAACATAAAGAAAATTATATTAAGGAATAAAAAATCTATTTAAACAAGCAGTGACTTTGTTTCTTTTCTCAGTAGAACTACAAGAGAGTTGGGTGGAAATCATGAAAACAGTGTCATTACAAAATCTTCTCTTCCTGTCACTTGCACATATCAGTGTAACTTCTTGAAGGTCTGTACCTGATTATCAGCAAAGAGGAAAACGAGCGGCTTCCCAATGATCCCGGCCTTCATCAGCATCTTCCTGAGGTCATCGCGCCACTCATTCTGACCGTACACTCGGGATATTTCAATCTGTAAAATACATACTAATGAATTTTAGCATTTATAATATGTATAAGCGACAAGTTAAAGTTCTAATACAAACAATGCCGTAATTTGTAGCAATAGCTTGATAATTTTAAAAGAGTGTTCATGGAGTTTCATGCAGTTTCTTTCTTCTCCATAGGTACCTACTCTTTGGAATGAGCGACTAGCTTCATCTTACTGACTGACGGACCTTCTGACAATTCAAAAGTGCCTGTACTGGTTTATTTGAAATAAATGCTTTGATTTGATTTGATTTAAACTTCGGTAGTCAATTTTTAATTTAGATGAATTTATTACTACATGTGGTACCATATCACTCATCATAGAGGGAGTTCAGTATCTGTCTACAACAACACGTAAGTGAGGGGAGAGGTACTAGATCCAACCCACTGCTCCGGTCGCTACAACCCACTTTTTAAATTTTTTGGGTGTGTCCTTGTGTGTCCTTATGGATGTCCGTCTCTGTAGGGCGGGCGGCGGGGTCTGTCAGACTCTTACTGACTAAAAGCCACCCCGGTATTCCATCTCACACCTACGCCGGGGTTTGTGAGGATCAAGAGCCACTAAAGCCACTGTGGGCCTCCTCGGGTCAGGGGAAAGGGGGGAGTGAGCTGTTTGGACGCCCCTGTCACGTTTAAGACTGACGCGTGAACACTTCGCGGCGCCACGTCAGGTCTAGCCCTATTTCTCCTAGATAGACTCCCAGTCCTAAAGCCTAGTCCTCCTGAGTCTGTCACCTCTTGACCTATTTAGGGGAGCTGAAAGAGGGCGTTATCTGCCCCCCGCCGACGCCCGGTGCGCCTGCTGCGGACCGGGTGATTGGACGAGATCTCCCTCTCCCTTTTCGCAGCCAGGAAACCACCGCATTTCAGGACTCTTCGCTGCCGAACCTCGACTCGATTACGGCCGACAGCGACAGGTCACGGCTTGTCTCCTCCGCGCTCGGCACACTGCCCGTACGCCGTGTCCTCCCGGCAGTCGACGCAATGGTGTCATTGGCCGGCCGACCGGCCGTCCAGTTCCTTGTTTATGCGACATGAGATATTAGATCCAACCTGTATAACATTCATCTCCAGGATGCTGGCAGCTAACTTGACGGCACTGCTTCTTCCGCTACCACCCACACCAACCAGCAGTAAGTTACCTGAAATTAACATCAAATGAAGTCAAGGGTTGGAACAATTTGCCAGCGGCGGTGTTTCCGTCTGACTACAACTTCAGTGTCTTCAAGGCTAATGTGAATAAGCTCTTAATAAACTAGCGTCCTTTACCATCAACGATTGCATCAATGCTTACAATTAAGCGGGATCGTGGTCAAGCTCTAGTTTATGAGGTAAAATCTTTTTTTACCTCATAAACTACACACGATTTTAATTTTTTAAACTCTCACTAAGAATTGCTAATGTATTGTGGGTGCGCTTACAAACATTGAAACTGAAAATACAGTTATATTATTATGTTTTTTTGCCTGCAGAAATGATGATAACGAGGAGTACTGACCGTTATCCTGCAGCAGTACTCTCGTGCACCGAGAGATGTGGTCGAGCGCATATCTGAACATGACCAGGGCCATCGGCGATGAGGACACCACGTTGTACTCCTCCAGGTAGTACTCCATCTTGTCTGCCATGTCGTCCAAGCTCATCACCTGCCCAGCACAGAATGCTTATCAGCATTTCTAGAACATGATCTGATTAGTGCGAGAAAAAAATGTAGCTATGCATAGCTCTTATGATCATCCCTTTTAGTCTACCTGTAATAGTATACTAAACGAAGGTCGGCCCAATATTTTTCGAAAAATACCATTATTTCTTATTTTAATTATTAAATTTTTAAGTTTTTCTTTATGTTGAGTTATTAAATTCATATAGGCAACATACTGTATTGCATAATATATATAGTATTTATTTGATTATGAATGTCCCACTGTTGGGGATAGGCCTGACTACTCTCTTTCCACCTCTCTTTGTCTGGCACTATAATGTATAGTTAAGTAGATTTAGCAAGTTATTCTGTTGCACTAGATTTATTATCTGCAATGGCAAAGGAAACATGTTATTTGTAGGGTTGTAACGGAGCTTCGCCTCCGCTTCCGTTACTGCGGAAGTTCCGCAAGAAATCGTATCTTCGCTTCCGCCTCCGCCTCCGCACAATTTTTAGCGGAGGTATAACCACAATAGACAGAGAACAGTAAAACATCTTCATATAAACGAGCCGCTCTCGGTTTGAATGTATGCGTGCGCGCCGAGCGCCGTGTCGGTACGCGATGTCACGCACACGCTGGCATAATATAGGATGGTACAGGATGGCGGCAATACGGGCTGTGCCGCGTGACTGAGAGCACGCGCGTAAATTACATGACCGCTCGCGTTCGTCAATTCTCGCCGGCCACTTACCATAATATTAATTATTACGAGTATCATGACTTCAAAAGGGGGGAAAAAATATTGTAGTGTTTTCGGGTGCCTCAATAATGATTTCGCAAATCCGGACTTATCATTCTTCAAACTTCCTACTGAACCAGAAATGTAAGTACAACTTAAATCTTATTATAAAATGTGATATATGTATTGTTTGTTTCACAGTTTATTTGCTTTATTAAGAGCGTACCCGAGTCGCATTTTTACATATAATTGTATTCCCAGATTTACTTCCTGACTACTATGTTTAAAGTTAAGTTTATTTTAAGAAGCCCAGTTTTACTATAAAACAGAGGATTGAGTACGAAATATCGTTTAAGTAAACGTATTTGTCGAGTATAGTGTAATAAGGACAATTTCACAATAATCAATATTGCAAATTACTATTTTTTTTTTCTATTGTCTTATGTGTTGTTTGATTCAAATATGGCGTCTTAATCATAATATTAAGTTAATAAAATTATAGTAAAATGTGACCGACTGACGCTTAGGGTTGCGTAGAATTTTATTTATAACATTGTAACCTTTTATCCCTCCGACGCGCGCGTCCACAACAGCAACGCGAGGTGCACGTATACTCTTAATGTCGACCTCCGTGGCGCAGCGGTCAACACGCCTGCCTGCGACGCGGAGGCCCCGGGTTCGATCCCCGGCCAGGTCATGATGGAAAACAATCTTTTCCTGATTTGCCTGGGACTTGGATGTTTATCTATATATAGTGTTAGTGTTACATTAAAGTACTCATCACCTATAATGTTCTCTGATAAGAACCAGTTATATCGATTTCTCATATCGCACATCACTTAAAATTTATCATCATTTACGAGCTTTCGAATATAATTTAGTGTTACACTTAAGTAGTCTTCACTCTTAATTTTAGACCTGTTGTTGTACCGTTCCTGATAGAATTACTTATCGACAAGTTTCTCACGGCTCACCTCACTACACTAATCATTATTTACGACCATAACTTATAAGCTGTTAAATATTATTTAGTAGTTAAAAGTTTTTGTTGTAGAGTAAGCGATAAGAGCTCCCTTGTAAAAATTAGTTTAAATACCTAGTTTAGACCCTTTTGTATCAGTCAAGTCGATTACAAGAGTTCATATCGAAACATAGAACCGTGTTTTAACACTAGTAGTGATAAATATTTTTTTACATATTCGCGAAAATACGTATGGAACTCTCTATTTATTTCACTTGCCCAATTTGTTTAATTGTTTCAGACGCTTACAGTGGCTACGGTTAATTAATCGCCAAGACTTATCTAACAAGTCAAAACGTAAGGAATTAATATGTGAAATACATTTTAAGGCAGAAGACATTACAATAAACCCTCAACGAAAACGATTACAGAAGAATTGTTTACCGTGTTTACGTTTGCCTAAAAATGAAGAACATAAAGGAACACAAATTGAAGAAACGTCAGTCACCACTTCAACACAAATTGATCTACCATCAGGCAGTGTTTCATGCCAAACAGAGAAGATCAGTACATCAAGCAACATGGAAGTCCAAACAGCTGCTTCGCTTTCTGCTAATACTCCGCGCAAAAGAAAATTAAAATCTGATTTGTCTAGTCTAAAAAAAAGGTTAAAAGTAAATGAAACAGGACAGACTTCGGGTGATTCGCAAAAAGACATTTTTTTAAGCTATGTGACCGCTTTTTATCAGAAAAATTTGCCGATATTGTAAAAGCGCAAGTAGATCAAAAGTCAAGTTATAAAGGCAACAGATACACTCTGGCTTATAAAATGTTTTGCTTGAGTTTGTATTACGTAAGCCCACAAGCCTATCGTTTATTACAAGAAACTCTTTACATGCCATGTAAAACTACATTAAATAAACTGTACATTCCTATAACTACACAGGTCAATGAGGATTTAATGGCAGTTCTTAAATTAAAAGTAAACAGCATGTCTGACCAAGAGAAGCAATGTACTTTAGTAGTGGATGCAATGAGTCTTAAAACAAATCTCTTTTATAATATTAAGTACGACAAAATCATTGGTTTTCACGAAGTAGACGGCGTACAATCTCCACAACCGGCAAAACACGCTTTAGTTGTGTTAGTGAGGGGTATTTTCGTAAAATGGTCCCAACCGATAGGATTTGCATTGTTATCAGAAAGTAAAAGTGATGATAATATATCCAAATGGATCGACAAAATTATACTGAAACTCTTTGAAGTCGGGTTGAAAGTTAGAGTGTTTGTATCTGATCTTGGATCAGATTTATTAAATTCGGCTAAAAAAAAGGGGAATATGCGTGGAAAAAACCTATTTCACTATTAATGATCATAAAATATATTACATTTTTGACGCACCTCACTTAATTAAATTAGTTCGTAATAATTTGATGAAATATGATGTTCATTTACAAAATGGCGGAGTTGCAAAGTATGAGTACCTATATTTTAAAATTTTATGAGCAAGATAAAAACATAACATTTAAACAGGCCTATAAGTTAACAAACGGCCATATTAACCCTACCAATTTTGAAAAAATTAAAGTCAAATATGCGACTCAACTTTTGAGTAGGACTGTTGCAGTTAGCTTATTAACGTACATAGATTTTAAAATTATTGATGAATCTGCAAGACCAACAGTTGAATTCATAAAAAATATGAATGATTTATTTGACGCACTTAACTCTTCGACGCGTTATCATAGCTATGCTTACAAAAGTGCGTTTTGCGGAAATGACAATCAAATAGAATTTTTTAATAAAATATTAATACTTTTTCAAACATTAAAGTTATATAATCCAAAAAACGGTAGCGACGTTACGAAAACAGTCAAGTTTATTGAAGGTTTTCAAATAACTATCAAATCTATATTACAGTTGTTTGATGATCTTAAACAAGAAGGGTTTGAATATTTATTGACAAGACGCCTTAATCAAGATGTTATTGAACATTTTTTTGGAAAAATTCGATCAAAAAACGGGATGGCTACAGAGCCAACCAGTAGGCAATTCATATCTGCATATAGAAAGATTTATTTTACAAATGTTACAAAGCCTCCAATAGATGGTAATTGTTCTGAAGATATTACAGAATTTTTGATTAGTTTAAAAAATCACAAACATTTCGAAACAAGTGCCCCAGTAATCGACAAACATCTGACCAGTAGCAATCAAACACAAGAAAATGAAAATATTTTGTCAGAAATCTTACGTTCTGACTATATACAATATGAGCTACCGGAAAAAAATGCATTTTTTTATGTTTGTGGCGCTTTGTTAAAAAAATGTGTTGATTACCATAATTGCGAATTATTAAACAATTACGTCGATGTTAATCAACGAGCTTGCAATTTAAGTATAGAAACTACATACAGCCATTACAGGAATTACGGCAAAGATCGAAATTTACTCATGATCCCACCTGATGATTTTGTCGATAATGTAGAAAGGATGGAGCAGGTGTTCTGCAAAGCGTTCGAAAAGGACCACATCAACATTAAAATTGGCCGGTCAATTTACGATCAACTGAATAATATAGAATTTAAGATGCCCTGTCCATGCTTTCCAAAAAGCTTTTTACAAAAATTGTACATAAGAATGAGAATTTACTTTACATTAAGAAATAATAATAAAGCGTTCCGGACGTGCAGAAACCGGAGAAAAATTTTCTCGGTATCAAATTTGTAATTTATTATAATAAATGATATGTGAATAAAGGCTGTTTTTCTTTACTAAATTTATAAATTGGTAAAATATTCAATCATAATATGCTTTTTATTCTATAAATTTAGATCAAAGTGACAACCCTAGGGTTCAACGCAAGAGTAGGCAAATAACTCTGCGGGCGGCCTTAGATAATCTACTGTTCTCTGTCTACTGTGGTATAACGGAGGTTTATTTACGTATTTATGCAATAAATAAATAGTCCGGCCGCGTTTGAGCGCGAAATGGTCAAGAATCAACTAGTGCGAGGCGGGAATGCGGCAAGCACAATTTGTTTCTCCTTAATTTTCATTACAAGAAAGTAATATTTTTTTTACCAAGTATACTACTATTAATGTACGTATTTAAAATAAAAAATTTGTTTTAATTAACCATAAATTTCAATTTTGTCTATATGTACTTTCACCTCCGCCTCCGTTAACCTCCGCATCCGCGGAGGTGAGACTCGTCGCCTCCGCATCCGCCTCCGCCTCCGCTAACAAGCCTCCGTTACAACCCTAGTTATTTGCTAAATAAACATATGTATTATATGAAATTATCCTGTCACAGTGATTGTCCTAGAACTCCTCTAAAACGGCGGAACTGATTTTGATTAAATTTTGTATATACATTCGTTAGATATAAGAATAAGTTTTTAATTATTTTTTATATTACTACTACTTACCCGGGTGAAACCGCGAGGCGTAGCCAGTATTTTATATAAAATGTTAGTAATTTAAATGTTTCAACGGAGGTCGATAGATCACCTGATCATAAATCTTGGGGTCAGCATCCGGCTCCATGTAGTTCCCGAAGAATATGTTACAAGCGTGTTTGTTGCCGCACTGCTCTTCTTCAGGAATGAAGCCCAACTCTCTGAGGACCGAGTCCATGTGGACGCGGAAGTTGCCGTACACCGCTTTGTATACCACCTCGTACAATTTCTGCCTAAATTACAAGAACACATGATAACTTCCATTTACTGAAAAGTTGGATAGCTAACACAATTGACCGCATTTGTAGCCTGTAATTGATTATTCTTATTAAATAAAACAGTTTCATTGTTATCTTATGCTGTTCCACTGCTGGCCCGTTACCTAAAACGCCGGAAAAACGTACCAGAAAAGAATAAATTAAAACTTCCACAAAAACAAAATCTAGTGAAAAAACTGTAAAGTAAAAATAATAAACTTTTCTATTTATTCTTAATAAGTGAGTTTTTAAATTCCACAGCCTCCGTGCCGTAGCGGTAGCGAATGCGGCCACTGCGCAAGGAGGCGCGGGTTCGATCCCCGCACAGTGCAAATATTTGTGTGCATGAATATGAATATTGGCACTGATCTTCCAGGACAGAACGGACCAATGGGCGGTCCAAACGATCCCAACTAGTCGCTATTATTTGACAAAAATGTGTTCGCCGATTAGGGGGCTAGTCGTGGCTTGGAAAGCCTGTTAAACCGTTGGTCCCGGTTGCCATACGAATATCTAATGGCAGTCGTTACGGGTTGTTAGAGCCCTCAAAAGTCCAACAATCGGTCTAACTGCAATGTTGCGATTTTGCCTTCGGGTTGTGGAGGTCAGAAGGTAGTCGCTTCACAGAAAATATCGAAGTTTAGGCAAAAATCAGCAGTTAGACTGGTAAAGCGGACCCCAGACTCCAAAGCTGAAAAAGCTTCGGATGAGACTTGGATTACCGCTGAGACGAAGAAGAAATGCGTTTTTAAATTATTAAATGATATTACCGATCCGTATCATCCACCAGCCGATCGTAGAACACTCTGTACGCCTCGTGAATCCACAGGATGACCAGCTTGTTGAGATCCTTCATGTGGGTTGCAGGTACCAGAAGAACCCCTTTGATGACCCTGGCGAAGTCGCGCAGGTTGAAGAGGTAGTGGCACTTGCTGGGCGTCGGGAGGAACTGCAGGGTCACTGCTTTATAAACCTCCATTGTTGCGGACACCACGGCCTGAGAGGGAGGCGGGAGGGTATGTCAGAATTTACACGGTTATTTTTCCTTAAACAAAAGGATTTAATTGTTTTATCATCATCAACAACCTTTTTATCGTCCCACTGCTGGGCACAAGCCTCCTCTCATACAGAGAATGATTTTTTTTATTATTTTTATTTTAAATAATTATAAACTAGTGCTTGACTGCAACCCCGCCTGATGGTAAGCAGTGATGCAATCGTTGATGGTAAAGCGCACTAGTTTATTAAGCCTATTCACTTAAAAAACTAAGGAATAGGAAGGATGACGGCAGTTGAGCGAGGTGATGATGAAATTGTTTAGTTAATAGAATGATTTAGTACCAACATTTTCATATAACTTCTATACATATAGTTAAAAATACTTTCATGACATGAGGCTGGTCACATCCCATCTTTGAGTTCTTGATAGGTATCACACCTTCACCTAATTGTGAGAACTGTGGAACTCGAGGACGTAAATAATCATAATCAGTCTATAATTTTCCCACTATTGGGACACAGGCTTCCTCTCGGTGAGAGGGAGTGGGCCGTAATCTACCACGCTGGCCCAGTGCGGGTTGGTACATGTCACATGTCTTCAAAGTTTTTGCCTCTAGGAAAAACGCCGGTTTCCTCGCGATGTTTTCCTTCACCGTTTTGGGAACAGTGGTGATGAAATCCATACTAATATTATAAATGCGAAAGTAACTCTGTCTGTCTGTCTGTTACGCTTTCCCGCTTAAACTTCTCAACCGATTTTGATGAAATTTGGCACAGACAAACTTTAGACCCTGAGAAAGGACATAGGCTACCTTTTATTGAAAAATTTGATATTTCCGAGGGAAATCTAAAAGCCGCGATATAACCGAATTCCATGCGGGCGATGCCGCAGGCAGAAAGCTAGTAATTTATAAAGTATAGCGCTTGATGTGGTTCAAACCTACATCTTATAAATCGCAGCCGGTATCAGTACACAGCACATACCTTGGCCTGCCTCTGTAGCGCCTCAATGAATCCCTTAGCGAAGTGCCAGTCCATGATGGTACCGAAGATCTTGTTGAGTGTGTTGTCTTCGAAGGAGTCCACCGTGATGACCAGCATGTGCCGCGTAAGGCGAGAGGTGATGAGGTTGGACCCGCCGCCGGGTGGCAGCATCGCTGACACGAAAAGCTGTAAAAAAATTTGATAATTCTCAGGCAAGACGGATAAAGTATTACTGAGTTTGGTAATGTGCCTGATCGTTCCTTGATCTTGAGATTGCCTTCAGTTTCTCATTGGACTATGAGAGTAAAGGAATTATACCTGTGTTTGCGCACACACGTGTACAGTACAATAATAATATGCAGTATACTTGTCTAGTCTCCGTTATGGCTGTCCACCGTGACTGGCATTCGGTCGGGAGGATTAGTAACAATAATACTCACGATATCCACGACCTCCTGGCGCACCATGTCCCGCAGGTCGTACCAGTGTCCGTGGTCGATCCACTGCCGCAGCAGCTCCAGGGGAGGCTGCGCGCCGTAGCACTCCTTCTGCGGCATGCTGAGGTCGTCCACGAACAGGACACACTATAGGAATAAACGAATAATTGATCTATGGAATTTTAGACTCGAACTAGTCTTAGAAGTCATCAAGAATTAGGCACAAACCCAGGTACTACACATGAGATGGCCAGTAACATCAAGGCTTCACTGGCCTTCCTTGAGGAGCTGGGGTGGGTCGAATCATGGGCGTACCCAGCTAATTAGTAATCACAGTGTAAACTGGGACTTATCTCTTACTATACTGCACAAATATTATTAGAGGTTGCGAGCGATTAGCATTTATTTTAATTGACGTTTCTACCTTAAAAATATAGTTTAAAAAACTAAAAAAAACATGCTTTTAAAGAATATCAAACTAAAAAATTACTTAAAAATAATTTTAAAAAAAGCGTGAGGCGCTTTGTGCCATAATTTTTGTATATTAAACGCCTCGCGCTTTTTTTAAAATTATTATTAACGATTTAGTTCGATATTCTTTAAAAAAAAATGAATGAACGAACGTATTGAAAACGGTGGGACATTTTACAGTAATGAGCCGCTCACTCGTAGTCCAAAGAGTTAGAGACGGACAAACAAACAAACAAGCAAACATACAATTGAAGTTAATAAAAAGCATGTAAAATTCTGACTTGGCCCCCTTGTAGAGACAGGAGCAGTTTACCTGCAGGGAACTTCCCGTCCAATCTTTATATATATAATTCTGCTGTACGTGTGTATGTCATTGAACTCCTCCTAAATGGCTTGACCGATTTAAATGATTTTTTCTGTATGCGTTTGAGTGGTGCCCTGGATGGTTTAGATTCACAAACCAGCCCGGCAGATAGCGCTGATTGCTTGAAAAAGCGTGTGATCTCGGAAAAGTTGTTTCAACTTCTCCTACAGTTTTGTGCTACCCTGGTACCTTGCACCTCTACAAACTAGGCACAATAAAAGTTCTTCCATGTAATTATTATGGTTTAATGATGAATGAGCTTCATTGTTTCGGCTTCTCCTACAGTTTTGTGCTACCCTGGTACCTTGCACCTCCACAAAGTAAGCAAAATCAAACTTCTACCATGTATTAATTATTATTATTATCTATAATTTAAAACATTATTTTTCATAAACGGCTAAACCGATTTATTATAATTTAAGTGTTTTTAACACTAGAGTGAAAAGGCTAATAATACGTGTGCTTTAACAACAGCTGTGATCGCACTCAAAGAATAAGAACTACATCATTCATAAAACAAAACATGGAGAACACTAACGAAGTGTTGTATTATTTTTATTTTTCAATGTTCATGTTCGGCTATAAGTTTATAAGGCTTCAAGTTTTTTTTTTTCAATTTGTAGGACAGTGTTTTGCAGTCGGTGTATGTTATTGCGACTAAACAAGGACGTATTATTATTATTTTTTTTATTATTTATAAACTAGTGCTTGACTGCAATCCCGTCTGATGGTAAGCAGTGATGCAATCGTTGATGGTAAAACGCACTAGCTTATTAAGCCTATTCACTTAAAAAAAACTGAGTGAATAGGAAGGCAGACGGCAGTTGAGCGAGGTGATGCAATGTTTAACCCAACAACAACGACCAACGATGTTGCGCTAGAGGATGATCTGGAGACGCTTCACGACCCAACTCCCGACACAACAACATTAGGCACATCGTACCCGGTACACATCGCAACACAACTGCTCAGACCCGTCCTCCGTACGGCTTCACCAGACATCAAGCCGGAACACGACGAATCGCTTGGCGGCAAGACTCGGCAATTAACTTAATTATAGTCATTAAATTCATCAAAACTGTCCTCTTAGTTTCAATTCTAATGTGCGGTACATACCTTTTTGCCCATCGAAGGTCCGAAGACCCCCTTACGTCTTCTGTCCACTTTAGACATGATGATATCTTGTGTCTGAAATTAACACAAGTGTTTATTATTAAGCAGCTATTATTCGTAACTTCACTTCCTTCCTTAAGCTAAAGTAAAAAGGAACACACCAACAAACACACTTTCGCATTTTAACAATCTCGTTGTGTAGAGAACCCGGAACTACAGTGCTTCTGAAATGTTTGTGCGTGCTTCTATCGATGATTTCTTCTCCATCATGAGGACACTAAATTACACAGACACTGAAGAACTATTGAACCACACATAATGATACAAGCACACACACACCCACCCTCACACACACCCCGACACACACACACACACACACATACACATACATACATACACGCACATATACACAAACACAAACGCGCACACACACTGCATCTTAATTATATGTACATAGGGTTTTGTAAAAATTGTATACTGCCGTGGAATAGCGGAGTCTCCTAACACAGGCATTATTTGCTTAACAGGAGGCTCCAATCACCACCTTATGTCAAATAATTTGGAGCTCTAATTTTGGTATTGATTTTTTGATTCGATTTTGATGAGGAAAAGAACTATTGTAGAGTATTGATGATAAACAAGGTACGTGGTACACCCACACTGTCCTCAGGCCATCCTTTCACTGTGTACTGGGCAATTGTTTTTATTCTATTTATTATGTAACTCATTTTACTACATTTTACTATAGTTACTAAAACAAGTTGCAATGACAGCCTCCGTGGCGTAGCGGTAGCGGACGCGGCCGCTGCGCAAGGTGGCGCGGGTTCGATCCCCGCACAGTGCAAGTATTTGTATGCATGAATATGAATACTTGCACTGGTCTGGTCGTGCCTCGGAAAGCACGTTAAGCCGTTGGTCCCGGTTGCCATACAAACATCTAGTGGCAGTCGTTACGGGTTGTTGGAGCCCTCAAAAGTCCAACCATTGGTCTAACTGCAATGCTTCGATGTCGCCTTAGGGTTTTGGAGGTCAGACGGCAGTCGCTTCACGGAAAATGTCGAAGTTTAGCCATTTCAGCAGTTGGACTGGTAAAGCGGACCCCAGACTTCAAAGCTGAAAAGGCTTTGGATGCGACTGGGATTAACGCTGTGATGATGAAAACTAAAACAAGTTGCAACAAAAATGGAAAAAGGTGTTACTAATTTATTAATACAAATTATTAACACTGCATTTTTCTTTTTGGGTATTCTACTAAAAACCCCACTAACGCTACGAATTGTATAGAGCCATGTACGAAATACAGATAAAGTATTAATTATAAATAATTTTGGTCTAGTATTTTTATCTTCCGAAGCGACTGCAACGCGCTCTTTACTTGTGGTATTTAAAAAAAAACGTACACACACACACAGTACTTTATTCATACCTATGGACGAAACTTTTTTAAACGTAGCCCCGCACTAGCATTATTCCTGCACTGTAGGCGCCTACATAAATAAATAAATAGTACATTACGATATTAGTGCGTAATGATGGTTATAACATGCGAGGCGGAATTTCAGCCCGAGCCGAAGGCGAGGGTGTAATTGAGCCGAGCATGTTATAACCAATACGCACGTATATCGTACGACGTTTTTTAACACACTTGCGAGGAAACAGAAAAAAAAAGTATTTTATATTTTGTCCATTTTAAATAAGCTCAATCTGTGAATGCACACTGTTGCTTTCCCGCCATTAGTATTATTATTTGCCATTTCAAATAAGGAACAGCGCGCAGCGCGAGCCGTGCGGCGGCGATCAGTTCCATAATTACTTGAAATGGAAAATAATGCTGTTATGGAATTTGTATGGACTATAACTTAACTATTTGCTTTGATAACACACGCGTTTGTTATGGCCTGCTTTACATATTTAAAACCGGTGGAATTACATCAGCTTTACGAGCAAGGGTGTTAAAAAAAATGTAAATGCATATTTACAAACATATAAACTCACATACACAAATAACCGGACCCAGAACAACTACTTAAGTCATGTAACTATTTCTTTCGTGCGGGAATCGAACCCGCGACACATAGTGCAGCAGTAGATCGCTGAACGACTGCGCCAACGGTGTCATCTAATTGTGCTTGTCGTATAAATTTACATTAAAATGCTATAATACTTTTGCATTTTTGATTCTAAGAAATTTTATTTTACGTTTTCTTCCCACTTTTGGACTGATCTTTCTTCTTCTTCTTCAGCCTATAGACGTCCACTGCTGGACAAAGGCCTCCCCCAAGGCTCTCCACGCTGACCGGTCTTGTGCTGCCCGCATCCATCGGCTTCCCGCGACCTTCACCAGGTCACCGGTCCACCTTGTTGGGGGCCTCCCTACGCTGCGTCTCCCAGTACGCGGCCGCCACTCCAGAACTGATCTTTAAATTGATATAATATCAACACCAAATAACAGTGCATTAAGACCTTTAAGCAGTTCTCTTCACCTGATTAGCAGTAGTCCTGGCGGAGAAGTTGATGGTGTTGGTGATGTACTTCTCTTTGGGAAGCGCCAGCAGGAAGTCCAGCACCATGGAGGACTTGCCGGTGCCCGTGGGGCCCACGATGAGGATGGGGATGCGCGAGCGCACCATCTTCTTCACGAAGAACCGTAAGCATGCGTTCTCGTTCGTTAGGATTATCAGATCGTTCACCTGTGTTGGTTGTTAGGCATTTGAACATTTTAATGCAGTCTCTTGGAGTAAAGTGAGATATTCTAACAAAATAGTGGTAATACAATTAAAAATTTTAAACATACACAGTACAGACGACAGCAGGTCAAACTATCAAATATTCCAATCAACTTTGAGCCTTAATGCTTTAGCGATAAAGTTGAAAATCTAATAAAGAAATTTGACAGATTGTAGCAGCTTGATGTGCTGTCTTCTGTACCTACACGGGTACATTGATGAATTTTACATTTATACAGATTATAACACATCGACGCGCTTATTATGAACTCAACGCATCTGAAATAAACTTTTTTGGTCAGTTTCATAGAGAAGTGAGAACCTACCAGATTTAAATGTAAGTATGTAAAGTATTGAAACTACATTTTATTTAAACAAATATGGCGAATAACATCACCCCAGAACGCCCACCACGACTTAAAAACGGGGTCCATAATCGTGTAATAATTCCATGAAATGCGCGTCGATCTACAGGCGAGAGCTGCCCAAAACTGTAAAATTTTCCCAATAAATCTTCAACCCTACTGCTTTAGGGATAAAGTTGAAAATTGACTAAGTAAGTTTCACAAATTGTAGTCTTTTGAATTGTGTCTATACCTGCAACCCTGTATAGCAGTGTAGCGGTACCTACAGCGCCAAATGTGAATAACGCTTCATCACGCAAACTCTGTATCTCGCAAGCAAAGTTTACCATACAATTACTAGCACGTATACAACTTAACGATATCGACTGTTAAGCAAGTGCTAGCCAGACCCAACACACGTCTGGTCGAGGGATTCTCCCTTTTCTATGGAGAATGGGTGCACTTTACACCTTTACACCGTGTTCCTCAAACCTCCATAGTAGTATGGTACATACCTTGGCATTAGCAGGCAGAGGAACTTCCTTCTCCAGCTCCATCCAGGAGATCCAGCTGCCGTTATTTCTCTTGTCGTACAGGTAGTCGAAGCAGGTGTCTTTGTCCGGGAATAGCTGGTTTTTAGTCAGCTTGAAGGACTTGGGCTTCGGATAGTTTGCGTTGCTGCCATCTAGCAGCTTGCGGAAGAACGAGTCGAGGGTCTTGCGGCTTTCACCTGGCCAAATTAAATCATGTATTTCATGTTTGGGAACTTTCTAATATAAAAGGTATGGTCACCAAGGAAGATAAGTAACCAGGGCCCTAGAATGTAGTTAAAGTTTTGTAAGATTAAAATTTAATTTAATCAACAGAAAAGAAACGGATAATTTATCAAACATTTTTTTATCTAAGACATCATTTATTTAAGACATCCATCCATCGGCTTCTTACTGATTACTTATCCTTTTAGTGAGTCTACATCCATTATTAAGCATATTAAAAAAAAAAATGTGAATCAAAAATAACTAGGTTTGGCTCAGGAGAATGTAGCATAAAGTTATGAACCTAATGTTAATACAGGTGGGTCACAAACTTCGTTACTTTGGGAGGAAGTTGGATCTAACCTACCATTTCAGCCAAATGGCGTTTCTCAAATATTTGGTTCTGTGATATTGATGTTAATAGGTTTGCGTTTTACTACATGAGACTAAAACTTGCAACTTATTAGTATACACCTGATATAATTATGTTATATCTACGAAATTAGAAGGTTTCAAATTTATATCCCACCTCTTTTTCAACATTTCTTATTTGAATAACATTGTTACATTGTAATAGAAAAACATCGACAAATCGACCACTATAGTTCAAATATCCAATCATATCCAATATCCCACTATAGTTCAAATATCCAATCATATACAATATCCCACTATAGTTCAAATATCCAATAATATCCAATATCCCACTATCCCACTATAGTTCAAATATCCAATCATATACAATATCCCACTATAGTTCAAATATCCAATAATATCCAATATCCCACTATAGTTCAAATATCACACACATTTAATTTGATATTGAACCACATAGTTTTGGAAGGGAGAACATTCGTGTCACATACCGTCGACGGTGGCGCCGAGTCCCCACAGCAGAGCAAACAGGAAGCTGCACTGTAACCACAACGTGCTGAACTGGGACTCCGCGTCCAGGAGCACGGTGAACAGACGAGTGAACGACTGCAATATATTAATACTACATTATTCAATAATCAGGCATAAGGGCATATCATCTCATGGACACTACACTCAGGGTTGTAGTTTTAACTTCCTCGCTTTAATCAGGAGTTGACTTTGAACTTCATCGCTGTGTTCGAGAGTACCTCGGTGGTAGGCCATACATCGGCTGCCGGCAGAAGTTACCACCCACCAGACAAAGTCTTGCTGCCAAGCAATTCGTCGTGTTCCGGCATTATGTCTGGTGAAGCCGTACGGAGGACGGGTCTGAGCAGTTGTGTTGCGATGTGTGCCGGGTACGATGCGCCAAATGTTGTTGTGTCGGGAGTTTGGCCGTGGAGGGTCTCCAGGTCAATCTCCCTCTGGCGCAGCATCGTTGGTCGTGTTGTTGGGTTTAACATTGCATCACCTCGCTCAACTGCCGTCTTCCTTCCTATTTACTCAGTTTTTTTTTTTGAGTGAATAGGTTAATAAACTAGCTCGCTTTACCATCAACGATTGCATCTCTGCTAGCCATCAGCCTTGATTACGGTTAAGCACTATAAGTTATAATTATTGAAAAAAAAAAACCGACATAATAATATAACATAGCCTTACTAATACTTTTCGCTGTGTACAAGAACGAGTACTTTTTTCTCGTATTAAAAGTAAGTATATACTTTCAAATCGATGCCAACGGATATTTATATTTTGAAATCACTCACGTAGAACTGGTGTATCTCGCCGACCCTGACGAAGGTAGTACATTTCAGCTGAATGAAGTCGAAGATGGGCGGCACCAGCCAATCAATGAGCTCCTGGATCAGTTCGTACTGCTCCGGGATCAGCTTCTTAGCCAGGTACACGTTATATGACTTGAGAAATGCTCGCCATCCTACGATGATTTGATTTTATTAGCAGGGCACTATAGGTATGTAGGTTTAATTATTTATTGGATTAACAATAAAAGGTTTCATGTCGATAGTCGCTACCACCATATATACATACACAATACTTTACATACGGTATACATTAGATTCACTCAACATTATTGGAAGAGAAATAGAGAAAATACATTTATTTCGCACAAACTTAGCCAAAAGCCAGACAAGTAGTGCCTAACGTTGGATTCAACTTACACTAAGTGTGAAGTGACGGATAAAGGAGATGAGAGCTTGATTATCACGTCCCAGGATGGTAAGAATTCCTCTTAACACCGTCCTTGTAAACGTGTTTTTTCCCCAGAGGTAACTACGCTGCTCGTGGGTTCGAGCCCAGGTAGAAACTTTAGTTTGTGTAAGTTATTCCCCACCAGTTCGATACCTCAGTGGGTTTCATTTATAACCTTTTTATCCCCCCACTGCTGGGCACAGGTCTCCTCTCATACAGAGAAGGATTGCGGGTTTATCAAAAATTTATTAATATAAAAATTGAGACAAATATAAAATATTTCAGTTGAGGAGAGTTTGGTCTGTTAAGGAAAAGTGTTGCGAATTATGAACATTATTAATTTATGGATGCTGGCAGCACAAGAGCAGTCATTTTGGAAAGCGTTGGGGGACGTCTTTGTCCAGTAGTAGACCTCTATAAGCTGAGAAAAAGAAGAATGTTTTTATAAAGAAATATTTATGGAAGATGTTGTTTGATTACATCTCCTTATCAAACTCAAGGTCACTCAAAGGGCAATGGAGAGGGCTATGCTTGGGGTTTCGTGCGTTATCAAAGCAGAAATGAAGAAACCGCAGAAGAACGAGAGTAATCGATATAACCAGAAGAATTGAAACACTTAAGTAGCAGTGGGCCGGGCATATTGCGCGTAGGACCGGTGCCCGATGGGGCCGACGGGTTCTTGAGTGGTGACCACGCACCGGGGGTAGGCCCCCGACGAGGTGGACCTACGACCTGGTGAAGGTCGCGGGAAACAGCTGGATGCGGGAGGCGCAACGCCGGTCGTCGTGGAGATCCTTAGGGAACACCTATGTCCAACAGTGGACGTCTTTCGGCTGGAATGATGATGATCTCCCGATAGCTGACGGACTTGTTTAGTCTTTTCCAGTACCTAACATCTCTGGCTCCATGTAAATCATGCCGCAGCGCGACACGGTAGCCGGCGACGCGAACTCCAAGTCCGCGGCCTCGTAGATCAGGTTCATTTTGTTCGTCATCTGCGCAAAATAAACGTCATTTTATCAAAGATCATTCATTATATTGGAAAATCACGTCAACGGTTTCAACCTAATTTACAGGGTGGGGCCCTGTATACAATATGTAAAGAAAACCCCGTCTGACCCATAAGGATAATAAAGGTACTAAATACAAAGCTGAAGAGTTTGTTTGTTTGAACGCGCTAATCTCAGGAACTACTGGTCCGATTTGAAGAATTCTTTTTGCGTCGGATAGCCTATTAATCCAGGAAGGCTTTAGGCTATATAACATCACGCTGGGATAAAAGGGGCGGAGCATAACCAACTACACGCGAACGAAGTCGCTGGCGGACGCTAGTATAATATAAAATTTTACGTAATCATCATACATAGTAACAATACTAATTAATTTTGAAGTAATCTTTTTTTTTCCCCGCGAATTAATTCCTACTTCCCCGAAATTAGACAATTTAAAAAAAGTAACAACACCATTTTGTTGTTAGTTTTATAAGCGATGCGACCACGTGCCGCGTGCCCTGCCCCCCGTCGCCCGCGCATGGATTGCCTACCGCACATGTATTAAGTTACCTCTTTTTGCGAAATAATATTTATTTTATTAGAGGGGTTTTTTTAAGTTTATCCCGGCTTTGCATGCATTAGTAGAATCAGTTATCGATACCTAACAATGCTTTCACGTTTCGGACCACAGAACAGATAAAATTATTAGAATGGAAATAGTTCGGAATTAGTATTAGAACGCGTGTCGCCGCTTGATTCCCCTCTATAACTCGCCTGTAAGCAAGAGACCAATACGGAAGCGCATTACGCACACAAATAAATATTCGCACTTCGATTATAAGTTTGTAATTGGTGATCACACTAACGTAAACAGTGCATTTGACGTACACTCCTACATTCACAAATTTCTCATACATGCTATGGCGACCAAAAGGTCGATATTTATATCGATAGTTTATATCGTTAAAATTTACAGAAAAGGATTAATTGTGTTCTCATTATGTAGTTTCGTAAGAATTAGGATCTTTACATATACACACTTTACATATACATACATGAGATTCCAGTTATATGATTTTTAAGTAATTTGTAGGGAGTTTAAAAAAAAGAAGTATATTTCTGAATTTTATCGATAATTTTAATTAACCACATGGTCACCTCACTATAAATAAACATGGCGCCCTGCATTTCGGCCAATCAGGGCTAAGGACAAAATGACAATGAGTAAAGTGTAGAGGACGCATTGGATTCACTACATCGTACGCGGACTTTCTTATTGTTTTTCCAAAGCGAAGACAAACCGAGCAATGTAATTTTTTTTCTTCCTTGATGCAATAATATCATGAAAGTTTGGAATATCATCGTTTTCAGTATGTTTTTGTGTTTTTTACAAATTTTACTACAACATAATATTATTTTCGACTTACCGATGGAAAGATATACCACCTCGTTGTATAGTTGAGGTCTGGCTTTTTGTCCTGCATGTTATAATTGCACAATATGGCATTTTAAAGCGGAGCTCCGACTCGTGAAGTACTTTTAAGAATACTAAATGAATGTTTCGGACGATCGGTCGACATAAGATTTGCGTCTCACATGTGTGGCACGGCTGCCACGCCCACTCGGCCTTTCCAGTTTTATTATACTATTCCGTGTTTCGGACAGGGTTTTCTTTACATATTGTATATAGATATCACGTGATCGACTTGGAACGTTAGTATCTCGGGAAAATTACATAACGGTGTCGTCTCATATTATATTTTAGCATTAATGTCAGATATCGACTAATATGTATATTTACATTATATGAGTGTCCGCTGTGTGAGTTTCGTAAAAACAAAATGGTGGACGCGTACGTGTGCCAAGAACCTTCTGTGATGGTGTCAATAGTGCCTCGATCTATGTACGGACGACAGCAGATCAAGCTACACCTAACTGTCAGATATTCCCACTCAACCTTGAGCCTTAATGCTTTAGAGATAAAGTTGAAAATGACCTGAATAATCTCTCCGCTCATGAGACACAGTTTCTTGTTGTCGTCGAGCACAGTGTTCATGTTCTCGATCCAGACGGCGTCCACCGGCCCGTCGAAGATGATCCACTTCCGGTCCCGAGTGACGGACGTCGCGTACTCACGGAACGCTATCGCGAGCACGCCGTCTGACCTGCAACTCAACTTTTTTGTACTTCTTTCTCATTCCAGGACTAGTACAATAGATATATACATATTACATGTCCTTTAATTTCACGAGAGAAAAAATAACGATTTAGCTCTGAACTCCATACAAGGATTTCCAGTGTAGTGGGTTCAGTACCTTCCGTAAATTAAAAAAAAAATAACGTAATGAAAGCAATAGTAGATATATAATTTGATGCTATCATTATGTATGTAACAAACCTAAAAGAGAAGTATACAAAGACAAGAATAAAATACTAAACGAAATACATAAAAAAATATGCATGACACGTGAAGAAACCGAAACTCACTACGGACTTGTCAGTACAAGTCCATGAGTTTCGATTTCTTCACTTCCCTCATCCCTGTACGCCGGGGCCATGGTTTCTTTTTTAAACAACCCGCAACCCTGACCCTCGTGGTGAGTTTCGGTTTCTTCACGCGTCATGTATATTTTTTATAGCGTACTTTAATAGTGATATGTCACTATTAAAATAAGTTGTGTTAAGAGTGATATGGAGTGTTTCGGTGCATGAGATTAAAAATCAAAATCAAAGCATTTATTTTAAATAAACCAGTTACAGGCACTTTTGAATTGTCAGAAGGTCGGTCAGTCAGTAAGATGAAGCTAGTCGCCCATTCCAAAGAATCTCCATGGACACTTTTAAATTATCAAGGTATTGATACAATTAATTAATTAAGAAACATGTTTAAAACGTTTTCAGCATCGGAATAGTTCTTGGGTATAAGCCATTTCTGGATGGTGATTTTAAGGCGGGATGTAGTCATTTGTATTATGGATTCAATTATCTTTTTCTTTTTCCCAGCTTCTATTTGCAAGTTCGTCAGTGTGAAATCTCCCTAATTATGGTCGCTGCGCATCGGTCGCTCCAGTTATTTCTTAATTTTTGCTAAGTAAACTGTTATCGAAAATGATTTTTTTTTTTTTTGACAGTGATAATAAAAGTAGAAATGTTGTAAAAAAATAAATGAAGCGTTTGACAGACCACTCGTGCGACGCCGGGTCGAAGCAGCCGTACAGCTGCCCCATGGTGATGGCCTTCGGGTTTATGATGCGGTATATGGCGCCAAACTCCTTGTGGCGCGGCGGCGGCTTGGTCAGCTGCAGGGCACGCAGGGCGTCTCCCAGCGCCTGGTAGGCCTGGGTCTTACCGCCCATGGGCGCGCCCACTATCATGAACCCGTGCCGGACCAACATCATCTCGTACACCTGCACGGAGATCAAGTAAGTAACCTTAACATTGTATTAAAAAACAAAATGGCGGCGATCGTTCAGGTTCCGACCACCCGCCGAAGTCAGCTGGTAGCGCTATAACACCACGTTGTGGTCACCTGTATGATCTTCTCGAGGTACCAGTCCGTGGCCTGCAGGTTTCGTTTCTCCAGGTCGCGCAGTACACAGCGCGTTAGCTCGACGCGGTCGGGCTGTGGGATCTCCACGCCGGGGAACAGGTCCGAGTAGATGCCTTCGAACAGCGGCACGTCCTGTGAGCATGGAGTTGAGATGGCCTTCAATGTAGTCCTTCAGACCGTATTTCGGACATAGAAGTCAATTTCAGCGGAGACTAGCTTGATCACACAGACCTCTCGATGCGAGGGAGTGGGCCATAATATATCAGGTTGACTCAGTACGTTTGGTTTCACTCTCACCGAGAGGAACCCTATGTCCCAACAGTGGAAACACTAGGCTGGTTATGTAGCCTGATCACAGTCCTTTGGGAAGGCAATCTAAGACCCGTTCCCGCTTCATCAGCTGCAGGTATTATATCACCAAGGTCCAAACTCCAGGTTATTTAGAAATTCCTATTGGACAAATCAAAAAACATATAGCCCGACCTAACCAAAAACCATGCTCAGCAATCAAGCTAACGACCACGAGACAACCTGAGTATTAAACCTTCAATGTATAGGTAACAATACATACAGTAACAGAAAAACTAGGCAAGATTTTGACTGGATTTTGACTGTAACAGAAATACGTCATATCAGGTTTCATGAGATATGCACCCTAAATACGTAACATATTACTATCAGTTGGAATCATTTTGAAGCTTATTGCTATTCCATTGCTTCCCATGTTCAAAAATGTATCTGTTCAATAACGTAAATAACGCAATGAATGCTGTTGAACTGTCAAAATGAAACCCATTGCTAGTGATAATGTATTACGGAATTACCCTGATGGCCCGGTAACAGACAGGGAGTAGAGTCTTAGTATTGGAATATATTTTTCATTTCTCATATTCGAAAAGTAGTATTTTCTTGATCTGTTTATTGGGTAGAAAGTGCTATTTCCCTCCGTAGAGCGGGAAAAACTCATACAAATTACTTCCCACCTAAGGGTCGGAATGAACTTCAAAAATAGAACTGCTGTCAGCTGTGAAGAAATTTGTATAAAAAAAAGTAATAAAAAAAAAAATGCAGCGGCAATGTGAGTTTCTGCTGTGAGAGCCAGTGTGAACTTAGCACAAACTTCATTGAGCGAAATAGGCCGCAACCATAGAATTAAGAAGTACGATAGTACCTACTTATTAATTCTATGGTCGCAACAGTAACGTGGTGAGTTCCATATATAAAATTAAAAAAATCGATATAAATTAGCGGGATACTAATCTGTTATGTATCTGTGACTTAAAAAATACCTAGTTATTTTCCTCACATTCGAAATGAAAAGTAGAGTGTTTAACACGGGTAAAAGAATCAATTCCTACTCGGACTATAGCCGCCCTCGCTACGCTCGGGCGTCTAAATACCTCGGGAATTGATTCTTTCCACCCTCGGTTAACAATCTACTATTTTCTTTCTCTTGTATAGTACTCTTGTATAGTACTGTACCTACATAGTATTGTATAAACTAATGTGTTTTTTTCTAAATGAACAGACAGCTCTGCAGCTGGGGAGTTGCTTCTGCCACTTCTTCTTCAAATCACTAGGAAGTGTCGATGGGTGGGCGTTTTGGGGGACTATCTTATGTAATATTGACGTTCAAAAATTGCTGATTCTCAGCATAATTTGAATAAATGACTTTTGATTTTGATAATCCCGGTTTCACTTCTTGGGTACAGATCCTAATAAACCGCCCTTACTGACTATATACCCCACATAAAAGCGCTGACAATGTAAAATTGTTACCATTAACGGGTTTGTGTTTCTCCAAGGATCTAAAGGCTCAGTTAATCTCGTAATTGCTCTATTGTTTTCCACACAAATATAGCTAAAACTTGACTTTTATTACTGTAACAGGTGCCATTATACAACTACAAGCTAAGGGCGGTTTCACATAGGTCACCAGTCGAATCGTAATTGCCACTGCTTAGCAAGGTCCTAAATTATATTCCCAGGTTGGGCGAAATGTTATTTGTCTGACTATAATGAATTTCTCTGCAGTAGCCCACACTCTGAACTTATGCCTCATTGGTGACACTAGACTCGCCCTTACCTGACATGTTCCTCGCTCCTCCGTATCATCGAGCATTCATCCTTAATAAACTCAATACCAACAGTATACTTATACTTTAAGGAAAAGGTAAGAACCTGAGACAAGAGCTTACCTGAGATAAGAACTTGGGCATATTGACATCAATAATGGCTCGCAACACAAGTTGAGCCTCATCTTTTTCTGGGTAGCTCTTTTTGAGAGCTCCTGAAGCTAGCAGCACGGACTTGACGGCTCGCATACCGTAGTCGTAGTGGTTCTGAGAGGAAAGCTGTTCTGAGCAGAGCTTGTAAGCTTGCACGATTTTGCGGGCCAGTCTGAGAAAGAGGAAAAGTGTTATTTTATTGTTTTTCTTTCTGTCAAAAAAAGCAATGGTATTTTTTTTTTTTTGCCTTCACACCAAACAGTAATTATAAACTTTCAAGTATTAGATACTTAAAAACGAAATAGCAAAAAAAAAAAACATGTCTGGTAATCGTTTCTCATAGATATGTAGTTAGATTAGATGAGAGTTACGCGGAAAGACCGCATCAGGAACTCCCACATTGGTGGCAGTCTTCCTGTCCATGACATAGCAGACAAACTGCAAGAGGGTCGCCTGCGCTGGTACGGCATATCTTACGCAAACTGTTATGTTACGTGGGAAACAATTGTCTTATATGCCGCGAGGTAACCAAAGAAGTGCTGGCTTGACGTTGTAATAGATGACAAGCATGCCAACAATCTCACACCACAGGATGCTAAAGATCGTGCGAAATGGAGGTGAATGTACGTATATATATGCAGGAAAGCAGATCCCGGGCTGCGACGCGAAAGCCGCGGGCACAACCGGGACAAAGGCTAAGATGATGATGTAGTAAGATTAGAGACTATAACCATTACAATGAAACTTTCAACAGTTTGAATGTTATTTTTTATAACTAGAATTATACATACACTTTTACAAGTCAACCATTCCCTTAATGGTGGGTTCCACCTGATGGTAAGCAGTGACGTAATCGTTGATGTTAAAACGCATTACTTAGTTTATTATAAGCCTAATCACTGTAACCTTGAAGACACGGTCAAGAAGACCTGCCAGGCAAATTTCTCCAGTCTACAGATACAGCTGAAGGGAAAACTAAAACACTGTATGTATGCAAGTCCCGCATGTACAAATCCGTTGGAGTAGAGAGTGATTTCGCCGATCATGGCGTAGTCAGGCACCATCATGGCCACGGTCCTGAACAGAACCTTCAGGTTGTCTGGCAACGCACCTGATAAACGAATATACATCAACAAATTGTAAAACCAACAGTAAATGCTTGCTTTCATTTATTTAGTACACAGAATAGATAAAAGAGATTAGAATGGATATAGTTCGGGATTTGTATTAGAACGCGTGTCGCCACTTATCTCCCCTCTTTAACTCCACTTTAAGCAAGAGACCAATACGGAAGCATTACGCACACAAATAAATACCGCACTTAGATTTAAGTTTGTAATTGGCGGTCACACTAACGTAAGCATTTGACGTAGGTACACTCTTACACAAATTTTCAAACACGCTATGGAGACCAAAGGGTCGGTACCCGCCCACATTACTATTCCAACTTTACTTATCTATTCACAGACGGTACAGAATAACTATGTACATTCAAATATTTATGTTTCAATTTGACATTATTTCAAGTTAAAATCAGTTCAATTTTTCTTTATAAAACAAATAAAATAGATGAAATTTGTATATAATAGTAATTAAGTTGATTGCAGAGTGACTTTTTCTATACTGCTACCATTCTTATATAGCACTATAGAAACAGTTAGAAAACCGTCTGAAGTGTAGCATAAACCTTATTATGTAGGCATTAAAGTTGCTTTCCACAAACTCATATTTGTTTAGATTTTTGGCGAATATGTCGCAATCTTATTTGACTTCGATTTTTTTAATATTCTAAGACACGGTATAATAGAATAGCAACAAACATGGCGGCAGACAAGTCATAAATGTCGAAAGTCAACCAGAGCCAAGAGTTGCAAAATAATATTTGCAAAAAGTCCTGATGTTCACCATGACATAATATTTTGATGCAACCTTACCCGGGATTCATAGTAATAAATACGGAGCAGCTGGGGTTGAGGCTGATCTCCGTGCCCTCAAAGACGAAGCGTTTCTCGCGGCGCAGGATGGCAAGCTGGATGGACAGGATCTGCTGCGCTACCACAGAGAGCACCTCCAGCTCTATGCGGTTGAACTCGTCGAAGCAAGCCCACGCACCTGATTGTGCTAGACCCTGAGGAAAATGTAGATTTGTTTTAAGAATTCCAATATAGCTGTTATCCAGGATGAGATCGAGATCGAGTCAGCTCAAAACACGATGTAAACAATAACATATTTTTTTATAGATTTTAAAACCAGCCACAACCAACAATAACAAGCATAACTCTGGGTCTGTAATTATTAGTAACATTATTACAAGAATCTATACTATTCTATACTAATATAGAAAGCTGTGTGTCGTGGTGGCCTAGTGGTTAAAACACCAGCCTCTCAAGTATGAGTGCGCGGGTTCGATTCCAGGTCAGGCAAGTACCAATGTAACTTTTCTAAAGTTATGTACGGTTGTAAGGTATGTACTTTCTAAGTATATCTTGGACACCAATGACTGAAGGTGAAGGAAAAACATCTTGAGGAAACCTGGACTTTATAAGTCTGAAATCGCCAACCCGCATTGAGCAAGCGTGGTGATTACGCTCAATCCTTCTCTGTATGAGAAGGGACCTGTGCCCAGCAGTGGGACGATAAAAAAAAAAGGTTGATGATGATAGAAAGCTGAAGAGTTTGTTTATTTGTTTGAACGCGCTAAGCTCAGGAACTTTTGGTCCGAATTAAAAAAAAAAATTTTGCGTTGGATAGCCCATTCATCCCGGAAGGCTTTAGGCTATATAACATCACGCTGCAACCAATAGGAGTGGAGCATATAAAGAAAAACATATCGAAACCTACGCGTAAGCGGGTGAAACCGCGAGGCGCAGCTAGTTAATTATATAATCGGTAGGTAATCAACAATTAATTTGGTTTATTCTTGTACAACTCCGATTCAAACAAACTCGAACGACTCCGAACAAAGATTGAATTGATTTTTGTATGCATGCGGAGTTCACCTATAAGTTACTAAATCAGATGTTACCTTAAGTATACACAGTGTCATCAATAATTAGTGGACCAAAATAAATACATAAATCAGCATTAATCTAGTCATGAAAATAGGGTTCAATAAAATAGCTGAAACAAGCCAGTTTTTATAAAAATCATCAGTTTATCAAAAATGTTGCTAAATATCACTTCCTATATAACAGTCTGGCATCAAAACATGGATAAAATTGACACCATCGAATTTTTAAGTTTTTTACCAGTTCGCGTGGAAATCCTATTATTCCATGGCATTGGGCTAGTAATACCTACTTACTACATAAGGTTTTCAAAATATAGTCGCAGTGTCATCTCAGTGACAAAAAAATGTCTAAATATTATCAAAACGTATGGAAATTAGTAAAATTTACTATGACGAGGTTTCCCCAAGTGAAATATTTTTTTTAAATTGGATCGGTACTTTCTAATATTGCCACTTTATAATATTACACTAGCTGCACCCAACGTTTTGACCTGCATAAGTTTCGATCTTGCGAAAATATAGGAATAAAAGGAATCCTGTAAGTTAATCCTGGTTACAAACTACATAGCTGTGTGCTAAATCCGTTCAAAAGTTTTTGCGTGACAGTAACATCCATCTATCCATAAAAAATCTCATTTTTATTATTAGTAGGAGTATAATATGATCACAGATAATAGTTAATTAAAGAGCTTACCTTAAAGAATTTGCCCAGAGCTTTATAATCAAGGCCGTCTGAACAGTTGAAGACGACGCACTTCTTGGCAACAGCCTTGGCCAGATCCTTGGTGGTCTCCGTCTTACCCGTGCCGGCCGGACCCTCGGGCGCGCCGCCCAGGTTCAGCTTTAGAGCACTCATCAGGGTCCTGGACAGAATACATACGTTTTATTTTATATAATATGGGTCTTGTCTGAAATAGATGAATTTTGTCCCCCATGGTTTCAAATTTCGATCCCGTGGTAATAACGGAATAAAAAGTATTGTACGTGTTATTCCTGGTTAGAAACCATTTTTGTGCCAAGTTCCAACCGAATCCATACAGTGTAGTGTAGGCGTAAAACCTGAACAAATGAACAAACTCACTTTCACATTTTTTTAAATATATAATCAGTAGTATACCTATAGCAAGGACTATTCTACTGCTTACTATCAGGCGGGATTGCAGTCAAGCTCTAGTTTGTAATTTACAAAAAAAAAACAAACGCTAATGAACTATGTTTTAGCCCTGGTTATACTACTATGGTCCTAGTGTATCATTTGTGACTTCGAATTACGGTTTATGAACATGAAATGCAGTATAATTTGTTTATGTGTTTTCTTGGTAGTAGGCCATACTATCGGCTGCCTGCAGAAGTTACCACCCACCAGACAAAGACAAAGGTAGACTACGAACTTCAGTTCAGCTAGAGTATTTGTGCTGTAAACGCAAAGGTAGACTACGAACTTCAGTTCAGCTAGAGTATTTGTGTTGTAAACGCAAAGGTAGACTCCGAACTTCAGTTCAGCTGGAGTATTTGTGCTGTGAACGCAAAGGTAGACTACGAACTTCAGTTCAGCTGGAGTATTTGTGCTGTAAACGCAAAGGTAGACTAAGAACTTCAGTTCAGCTAGAGTATTTTATTTATATTTATTTATATATTCTTTATTGTACACCAAACAAATATCGAACAAAAACAATAAACACAAAAAAACATACAATGGGCGGCCTTATCGCTAATGCGATCTCTTCCAGGCAAAGAATAAATGGACAGATTCTTCCGAACCACAAATGGGACTGTCGTTGGTGCAAATATTATTACTACTTTATACTAAGATAGATACACAAATACATACATATACATAAATAAATACATATATACTGAACAGAACAAGTTAACAAATAAATTAATGAAAAAGAGTATTTGTGCTGTAAACGCAAAGGTAGACTACGAACTTCAGTTCAGCTAGAGTATTTGTGCTGTAAACGCAAAGGCAACCTGTGAACTTAAAACTTTCGATTGGTTGGTGTACCTGTAGCAGCGATCAGTGAGCGGCGTGGCCACCAGGCGGCCGGAGTTGCCGAGGTACTCGAACCCGTAGTCCACGTCCGTGGTGATCATGGAGCAGACCATCTTCTCAGCGCGCCAGTAGTACCGCAGCTGTGAGATCCAGTTGAAGTCTGTGATCTCGATCACGTTACGTTCCAATAACTCCTCCTGGATGGAGCGACCTGGGGAGTTGTACGTCTAGAGTGAATAATTTGATTAGGTTGCTTTTCAGATCTTTTGAATAACAACTACATTTTAGTTATAGTATGTCTTCGTCAGTGTTTAATTCCTTCCTTTATCAAATCAGCAGCCCAATCATCATCAACCTTTTTACTGTCCCACTGCTGGGCACAGGTCTCCTCTCATACAGAGAAGGATTGAACGTAATCACCACGCTTGCTCAATGCGGGTTGGCGATCTCAGACTTAAAGTCCAGGTTTCCTCAAGATGTTTTCCTTCACCTTTTAATCAGTCAATGGTGTCCAAGATATACTTAGAAAGTTGTAAGTATATTTTGGACACCATTGACTGTACCAATGTAACTTTTCTAAGTTTGGTACTTGCCTGACCTAGAATCGAACCCGCACACTCATACTTGAGAGTGTGGTGTTTTAATCACTGGGCCACCACGACCTAATTCGGCGAACACATTTATGTCAAATGATTGCGACTACTTAATTATAATTATTTTACACTAAAATAATATCAACTGCGGTCCAAACGATCCCAACTAGTCGCAATCATGTAACAAAGATGTGCTCGCCGATTAGGCCACATGCCATATTTTTGATAGCTACTGCACTGTCCAGACTATTGCATGCCCACGCGAATTCAATACTTTTACCCGCCCAACTGCTCAACGTCATTAAAAAAAAAAAAAAAATACTTGATAACAAAGATCACATAGATATAGGATTTTGACCCGTTTGGAGTTGATGACATTAAACTAAAACCTTTTTAATGACAAGACATGAAATACAAGTACAAAATTAGTAATTGTAAAAAGTATTTTAATTTATTATGACAGAAAAAAGAAAAAGGTCCCCTAAAATATGTGTGTTTCTCTCTTTAAAAGACCATATCAGTCACCACTCTACATCAACTTCATATGATCTGACCTAGATTATTTCCGGATTTGTGTTAACGAGACTGAGACCTCTGAATTTGTTTCGGTGATTCTTCTTGGAGTAGTCCGTTAGAAAACATCGGTCTTGTGTCCGACCGAATGTCGATTTCGTTTAATGTTTAGTTTCATTTTCGGCGGCAAACTTGCCGAAACTACGACCAAAACCGAATGTGCATTCGGGAGTTTTCGCGCTGTGATCGGTCATGTTCGGCGTGTTGAGTGAATGAATGAATCCCGTCGGAGCCAATGTCGTGATTCGCTTGTTTGTTTGCTGTGCGTTTTTTTTTTCGCCTATCCACTCAAATAAATAGCTATTTTGAGTATTTTTGAGGCGCAACTATTTTTTTTTTCTTAATTGAAGGAATGTTAATTATTAATACTTAAATGAAAACGTCGATCACTGCTTATCTTAGTAATTTAAGAGAAAACAATACTTGAAAGAATGATTGACTATAATAACGTTTTCTATATTTTTCCCTTAAAATATGATCCTCGTAAGGTAGTTTCGGTTTCGGGTTTGGCTGAAACAGAGAACGTTGCCGAATTCGGTTTCGGTTTCGATCGTAAAACTAGTTACGGTCGGACACTACAACTATCTCATCTAATTTTTTTGACCTATATTTATATATGATCAAAGACTTTTCAGAAATAAATACAATTTTACACCGTTGAGCTACAAGCTATAGTGGACTTTATGTTACACACAGAAGGATAACATTACCGTGTACGTCGAGTACGATGAGGGCCTCAATAGTGATGCGGTTCCCCGGCTTCAGATCTCCCTGTACTAAGTACACGAGGCCGTTGATCTGTTGTGTGCTGCGTTCTATCAGTTCCGGCAGCGTTTGTGTTTCTATTGCTTCTATAGACTGGGGAGAGTTATGTTTTGTAAGTACATTATTAAGATTGATATTCAAATGGCAGTGTAGGCCGGTAACTTGTATCTTTCTTCTACTTCTTCAGCCTATAGAGGTCCACTGCTGGACAAAGGCCACCCCCAAGGCTTTCCACAATGCCCGCATCGATCGGCTTCCCGATTTCACCAGGTCATCGGTCCACCTTGTTAGGGGCCTCCCTATGCTACGTCTTCCGGTATGTGGCCGCTACTCCAGAACCTTACTGCCCCATCGGCCATTAGTTCTACGAGCAACGTGCCCGCCCACTGCCCCTTAATTTTAGCGATCCGAAGAGCTATGTCCAGCTGTGGACCGATGACCTGGTGAAGGTCGCGGGAAGCCGATGGATGCGGGCAGCACAAGACCGGTCAGCGTGGAGAGCCTTGGGGGAGGCCTTTGTCCAGCAGTGGACATCTATAGGCTGAGGAAGAAGAAGAAGAGCTATGTCTATGTCTTCATGTGCCTTTAGACAACGTAAAAGGTTCGCCTTAAAACATGCCACTTATTATCATAATATCGAAAAGACATGAAGGATTAAGTTAGAAAACGACTAGGATTGCTGGGTGTTCTATCGAGCCACTTTTTCGTCCCAGCTAAAACACTAGGAATTGATGAAGTATGGACGTTTTAAGGACTTGTCTTTTTAATGTTCACATTCATAAAGTGCTGACCCTCAGAAATTTTGATAAATTAATCTCAATAACTATTCTCTGTTACTCAATTTATACAAACGCTAACAGCTAAAAAAATTCCAAATCAGCATTGAACCTTAATGCTTAAGCGGTAAAGTTAGAAATAAATCAAAGAAATTCGACTGATTGTAGTGGCCTTATATGTTAGGCCTTATATGTTAGTAACTTAGTGCGCACTTAAACCGTACTTAGTATCCATATTACGTTGTTTTACTGTCCCGTCTCAAAAGTCCAGCTTGTAGGCCAATGTGGAAAAGCTGGTAGTGAAAGCTACCTCAATAGTGAACGCGACGCAGGATCCTGACTGCACGATCTGTCCGGGCCAGATGAGGACCCAGTGCTCACGTGTGGTGGTGGGGTACGACGTGATGGCCTCGTTGGCCACGTCACGCAGACTCATCACCATCTGGTTCTCCAGCTGCTGCAGCCAGCGCTCCACCATGCCCTGGGGAAATGGCATCAGTCAGTTTTCAAAAACTTTAATTCTTTGTAAACTCAAGTCTTTTAAATATTTATTCGTTTTAATTAATTCCCTTATCCTGACAAAAAATTCTTTTTAAAGCATCTGAGCATAAAAAACCTTATTTAACCAAAATAGCATTACACCATTGACTTGTTGTTACGGACGACGAATGACTCTATGTGCAGTGTTGATGTGTACAAGTGTTTACTTAAGCGTGTGCCTAGCGCTATTATTAAAAACAAGTGTTAGATATAAGTCAACTTAGAATTTAATAAGTTTTGTTATACTTTTGCTAATGTTCGTTGCCTCATAATAACATCGCTTTGCCATATGTATAGCTCGCACTACGTAGATACCTTTATCTGTGCGGGTGAGGACAGAGGGGCGCGGGCGGGAAGCAGAGAGGGCGAGCCCTCCCGTACGTCGCCATGTAAGGTAAGGAAAGCTTTCACGCGTTGCCATTGGCTATGGTTTAGCAAGCCGTTTTGTTACTATATTTGGTAAGGTGCTCGTGAATCCGCTGAGTTTATAAGCGGGTGAGCCGGCGAGGCACTCTCAGTTCTGTTTTATTCTGACGTGAGGTTAGTTCTATCTTGTTCTCCCGTGAGTTAAGTTAGTCCTGTCGTGAGACTCTATCGGGCTTACGTGAATGAAAGCTTTCCACACTGTCGCGTTAAGTTCAGTTTATCTTGCTCTGTTAATTATTGTGTAAATAGTAAAGTAATTGGTAAAGTAACTTATAGTATTCCGATTGTGTATAGTTTAATGTTAGGACTTTGTGTTGTTGTGATGTAAATAGTTAGGTTAGGATAGTTCGGTTTCCGTGCGCAGTTTCTGGCCTGCCATCGGACGCGTCCCCAGGTGGCGGATAGGGGAACGGCCCCCAGATATGGGGGTTACCGGTTTACCGGCGCGGACCAAAACCAGAAGTAGGGACCGCTTCAGCGGCCACATGTGCGGCGGGTCGGCCACCACTCTAGGTGGCTGACGTGACCTGAACTCCGGGTCACCGTCGGGCAACCCGGTCTCCTCATTGAGAGGAGCTGGGGGCCCCGTTTGTTTCCGGGCAAACGAGTGGGGCTAAGAGGAAGGCCACCTCGCTAAAAAACCCTTGGCTGCTGCGTCTTCTCGCACTAGAAGACGTACCCAGTCCGGCCCCTCCTTATGGGGGGACCATTGTGGGCCCGCCTTTTGGCGGGAATCGCTGGCGGGGGATTGGTTGTTCAGGCTGTGCCGATTTCCCATAACCCTACCACTCAGGCGATGTCGTTGTGCCGCTGTGGGTTTAGTGGGTATTCCCGGCTTCGGCTGGGCGAGTCCCACACACGCCCTTCGGGGTACGGTGCGTAAATGCATTAACACAGCGTCAAAAAAAAAAGGAGAGTTCGGTTGTAAATAAATTACTGTACAAAAAGGTCAGTGATTTTATTAAACCTAGTGAAAGATAGGTCCTGTAGGTTGGCTAGGGACGCTAGGTTAGGCCGCAAGCTATCCCCCGCGTCATCAACAACCCGCCGGCGCAGAAGGCCGGCAAAAGTCCACCCCCGCTGTTGGCCCCTCAAGAATAATTCCTGGCCTCTAGAGCCGGACCCCAATAGTTTCTGGTTCTACTAGGCCAGGTCGCCAACACTTGTATTGAATTGATAAAAAACTATAATAATATTGAGTCATATTTTGCAAAAATGTAAACAAATATGAGTTAATGGAAATAACTATTACCATCACAATAGAGTTCCAAACATTTTCAAAACTTCTTCAAAAAAACTAGTCACTCTAAAATTGTTTTAATATACATTTAAATAAATTTGATGTTTGCTTGACTTGATATAATGTCAATGTGAAACAAAAATAAAGTTAGAATATATGTACATTTTGGAAGAGACAATTACATTATTTTCCATTTATTTTCTTTTTTTTATCATTTATTTATTATTACCTCGTCCTGAGTTTTTTTTTTTTTTTTATAAAACGTTGCCCCACACTAAGAATTCCTCTTATATCGTGGGTGCGTTTACAAACATATAAATTCACATACAAAAACAGTCCGAACAACTACTTGTAGGTAGATACAAATGTTTGTTCCGTACGGGAATCGGACCCGCGATACGCAGGGCAGCATTCAATAGCTTAACCACTGGGCTAACCACGCAGTAGTGACGGCGTTGTAATGAACTATTTGCTGTACCTGAGCTCCAACATGTAGATGCCGACGGTATGTATAGAGTACAGGTGCGTGAAGCCTTCCTTAACCACTGCGCTAACCATGCAGTAGTGACGGCGTTGTAATGAACTATTTGCTGTACCTGAGCTCCAACATGTAGATGCCGACGGTATGTATAGAGTACAGGTGCGTGAAGCCTTCCTTAACCACTGCGCTAACCATGCAGTAGTGACGGCGTTGTAATGAACTATTTGCTGTACCTGAGCTCCAACATGTAGATGCCGACGGTATGTATAGAGTACAGGTGCGTGAAGCCTTCCTTTACCTTGGCATCAGCCGGCTGTATGGAAGACGACAGCTTCACCACCTCGCCTTCAGACGACGCCATGCCGACGATCTCTTTGTTATAGTTGAACTCCAGCGTGTAGATACCCTCGAAGCACTTCTTGAGATGAGGCTGCACGCGCATCGGGTCCTTGGTCTCGGAGAGGATTTCGAGCAGCTCATCGTTTGATAAGAAGAAGAATCTGGAGGAAAAAAATGTTTTGCTGTTAAGTAATGTATATAAATAGCTACAGAGATAATATATGTGTATATAAGTTTTTCAACCAAATCATGGATCCTACGGATAAGTAGTTGGTAACAAAGTCTGCTCCAGATACATCAATGCTTTAAGGAACATTTGTCTAGCTTTTTCACAATTATGTTGGGTATGCTTCCAGTCTTACCGGATGCAACTAAATCACCTGCAATGCCTTTTATATAGAACGACTTCATATTAAACTCCTCAACACAGTTACTGGGTAGGTACCTACTACGATATTACTGGTGAAAAAATCAAGAGAAATGTAATACGAGGATAATATTTATAGACTTGTAGCGGTATATACAACCGCCACATGCGAAACAGCGCGCGCGTCATAGTGACGTCACACGAATTCTACATCTCGCAAGCAGAGTTTACCGTGCAATTAGCATACATACAACTTCCCAACATTAACCATTGGGCAAGTGTTAAACAAAACACCCGTCTGGTCGGAGGATCCTCCCTTTTCTATGGAGCATGACTGAACTTTACCCCCTGTTCCTCATGCCTCCACAGACTTCTGAATTCTTTGGTATTTCCTTTTTTTAGTAAAAATAACCGTGTAACCTGGGGAAGAACAGCCTCTTCTTCTCCAAGTAGTCGTTAAGTCCTCGCTGGATGTCCTCGAGCAGTGCGTTGTTGTATTTGAGCGTCTTGAGGAGTCCGGGGTAGTCGGTGGCGTGCAGCACGTCGGGATCCTTGCTGGTGGCGGACATGACGGCGCGCCACTCCTTGTCGACATCGCGGAAGTTCCGCGCCTCTGTCGGCATCTGACGCATGATGTCCTCGGACGAGAAGATAGGCTCCAGGTACATCCAGGTGGCTTGGCACTGGGAAGGGTAGGTTTAAATTGTTAACGATTCCTGCTAAATATGCTTGCATATTTGATTTCAGATTCTGAGATTATTATCAAGTTTTGAAACAACAAATTTAATGATCATAAGGTTTATCGAGTATTTTTTTTTTACCTACGTACCTAACGAAAAAAGTGTTACCAAGAACTTGCTACTATCTCACCGTTAGCCACTGATCCAGGATATCTTGCATGCTGATGAGCTTTTCCTCCCATCCGACCATGTTCGCCTCGAAAGCTTTCACGTACGGAGAACCACGCATGGTCTGCGATTTGAGGATATGGTCGTCCAAGAGTTGCTGTATGTCATCCAGACCAGTCAGAATACCCACGCCGGTGTCCCTGTGACATGGAAAATAGGTTTATTTAATATTTATTACATTTGGTTCAGTTTATAAAGCTACAAACTTGTATACATACTCGCATGTTTCCTTTTAAGAATTTATTTTTAATTCTACCAACATTGTCACTCTTCATTTTGGCAACACTGAGAATTTTCTAAGTCCACGGCAATAGCCCTCTTGCTTGCCATCTTTTATATGGAACTGATGAAACTGATAGACTGACGGAACTGATGGACTATAACTGATGAAATGTACTTGTGGGAGTCACCATGGTAGTCCCCATGATGGTTGATGACAAAACATATTACCTATAAGGCACGACCTCGAACTTGACGCCGACCCACTCCTCCTTCATCTTGTTGAGTGCCTTCTCCAGCCCGTACTCCTTGGAGGCGTACTGCTCGATCTCCTCCAGCTGCGACGCGAACACGTGAACTCCCTGCTCCACCATGTCGGCGAGGGTCGTCTCCGGCTCGTGGATCACTTCGGCACCGATCAACTCGCTGATCTTCGCCCAGTGACGGTCACGCATGCCCTGAATGAGAGCTAGTTCTAATTAGATCCTTGTCTTGTTGATGTTTATTACTATACTCGATTTAAACCACCGAGTCAGTTATTGAATAAAGAACCTAACTTTTATGATGAAAAATAAAATGAATTTAAAATAAAATGTCTTTATACAAAAAGGACCGAGATTCCGCGGCATCGGCGCGGATCTCAAAAAAAAAAAAATCGGAAAATATTTTTTTTGAACTCAGCGCATCCAGATCTATATGATTATCTATAGTGGTGAGGGTTTTGAGCAACTTCGGGCACATACATACAGACAGACATACAAACATACGCACTTTATATTAATGGATGGATGACAGCTTAGTTCGTGCTAAGTTATTATTTTAGTATTTAGAACTTTACCTAAATCGAAATAAGTCCAAAAAACAAATACTAGCTGAAACCTTTAGACTAGAAACAAAGTTAGACTTTTTTAATAATAAGAAAAGAAGCATTTATTTCAGTTGAACCAATTACTGATCCTGTGTGGCACCAGGTAATAGTACCATCTCATATCCTCTGGTGGGTGTCTAGAGAGGCGACTAAGGGAAATCTCACCAGGGAAGCGGGCAGCAGCACTTCTCCTGTGGAATACCAAATTACTGCGATCCCCAACCCAACGGACAAGCGTGGGGATTATGGAAAACCCCCCAAAGTAATGAAAGCCTTGGTCCCCCACGGCTTTCATTGCCTTGGTCCAGCAGTGGACCTACATATATAGGCTGAGAAAAATAAGAAGAACAATTATAGAATTAAGATTGTTCTCGGTGGTACGCCATAACATTGGCTGCCGGCAGAAGTTACCATCCACCAGACAAAGTCATGCCGCCAAGCGATTCGTCGTGTTCCCGCATGATGTCTGGTGAAGCCGTACGGAGGACGGGTCTGCGGTTGCGATGTGTGCCGAGTACGATGCGTGAAATGTTGTTGTGTCGAAAGTTTGATCGTGGAGGGTCTCCATATCAATCTCCCTCTGGCGCAGCATCGTTGGTCGTGTTGTTGGGTTTAACGTTGCACCATCTCACTCAACTGCCGTCTTTCTTCCTATTCTCTAAGATTTTTTTAAGTGAATGGGCTTAATAAACTAGCGCGCTTTACCAGCAACGCTTGCATCACTGCTTACCATCAGGCGGGATTGCAGTCAAGGGCTAGTTTATAATTATAAAAAAAAAGAAAACTAGCGGCCGTCCGCGACTTCATTCGCATGTAGTTAGTTATTATGCACGGCTCCTTTTTTTCGCAGCGTGTTGTTATAGGTATATTATAAAGCCTTCCTGGGTTAATGGGCTATCAAACGCAAAAAGAATTTTTCAAATCGGATCAGTGGTTCCTGAGATTAGCCCTTTCAAACAAACTCTTCAGTTTTATATAGATTTTGAATTGTGTGTAAGAATCGTTTTCGTATTCCTGTTGGATAGTTATTGACAGATGTGTTGAACTCACCCTGTTGCAGATAGCACGCAGCACCGGCAAGAGAACTTTGAACTTCTCCAGTTTGTTGCGCACCATGTCAGCGATCCGCTTGGCTCCAGGGTACTCATAAAGCTGCTTGCCCAGCTTGTACAGCAGCTTCCACCACGCCTCCACGTCTTCCGTAATCTGCTCCGCGTCCAGCCCGAGGAACGGGCCGTGGTACCTGACACGTCATGGACATAATGCAGATGAGTCCACTTTAATTTGAAGGTGCATCTTTTCTCTTTTTCTTTGTATTTTATAAGAAAAGGACAGAAGAAGAATATAAATACAAAGTATAGTATAGAGTATAGTACGCGCAGAGGTCATTTTACGTGGTCAGCAATCGTGACATCGTATATGTCAATGGCATAATGTTCAATATTGCGTGACATGCAGTACTTTTAAGCCCAATATCTTGAGACCTAGGCATTGTAGAGGTACGATTTAAAAATGCATTTCTAGGCAAATGGTGTACTATCAAACAGTACAGGTTTCTTCAATATTGACATTGACAACGAAGGGCCGACATTATTACAAACTCGTCTCCTGTGAAGTACCTACCTATAATGACTTGCAGAACGTACTAGAAAACAAGCATTATTATTATTACTTCTAGACAGATCTGGAATGTTCGATGAGCTTGCATATAAAAAGCGGCGTGACTTAACGGACGAGTCACGCGCGCATCTTGTACACGTTTACCACGCACCGCAGAGTTGTTTGTGTTTTGTGTTCTTCGAGTATCGCCTCGAATAAAAATTAGTGAGGGAAAAAAAGGGAGTAGTCGCACGGACCTTTATTACCAGCACCCGGCGTTGAAAAACGCCAGGGTCGCAACAACCGCGCGTTCCCAGCGGGATGCCCCAGCCGGGGATTCCGCCCAAACCCCCTCCCCGTGAACAACACCATAGCGGGGGGGAAGAAGAGGGTAGGACCAGACCCAGGCGAGCTACGGTGGCACACCTGGCCTCGCCCGCATCACCACGAGGCCATAAAGATGAAAGCAGGTTCCGAACACCAGGAGCCCTGCAGACCACAGCCCAAGCTGTGAGATTCCCGACGGCATCGATTACCCAGCGAAATGCGGGAAAAAAAACAGCGCATCCACAGAGCGGACCTGTGCAGCGGACACCACCACCCACACCGCTGCCATGCGCTTCTCCCCTCGCCCCTCGGAGCTCAGCACCAGCGTCACCGTCGTCGAAGTCGCTATTTTCGCCCGGAGCGAGCGAATCGGAGGTGTCGTCGGACGGGAGCAGCGACGACGACGACAACGACAACGAGGTAAAAGAAGCCATCCCCCGGACAACTCGAGCCAACCTCGAACGCCGAGCACCTAGCCGCTAGCGCATCGCTACCGGACCTGACCTCAGCCGGGAACCGCGACGTAAGCGACCACAAAGTGTTGTTACCACCTAAAACCGCCCTTCCTGCCCGCGCCGCTCAACGCAGACAGCGCAGCCCGGACGAGCAGGAGGAAGTCCCGAAGCGTCAATGTACAGGTGAGTCGCCCCTCCAGTCATTCGCAGAAGCGACGCGCAAATCTGTAGGACCAACAGGCGCCCCCACCCTCAGCCCCTCCTGGCCGAGCGGGGGAAAAGAATAATAATCCGTCGGTAGACGAAAAATCTACCGACGGCACGGACAAAAACCCAAAAAAAGAAATACGCTACCCTCCACTGGTGGTGGAGAGACTTCCACAGTGGGCGCATCACTTCCGCGTCCTCAAAGGGAAACTAGGGCGTGCCCCCAATGCCAGTCCATTCGGCGAGGGGGTCAAATTCACTCCACAGACAGACTCCGAGTACCGTCTGATACAAAAGTATCTGACGGTACTTGAAAAAGAGGAAAACATCCCCTGGTTTTCCTACTCCCTGCCAGCGGAGCGGAGCCACAAGGTGGCAATAAGGGGGCTGCCTGCGGACACGGCGCTGGCAGACATTGAGGAGGATCTACGCGCGCTGGGGTTCCAGCCGGAGTACGTTCGCGTCATCAAGGCGCGGCAAGGACGACCCGGCTGTATCTTCCACGCCGTACTGAAGAGGACACCGAACCTTCTGCCGGGCATCTATGAGGTAAGGGAGATCCTCTGTATGCCCGGCGTAAGGATTGAGGCGTGGCGTGGCAAGAGGGGGCCTGCACAATGCCACAGATGCCAGCAGTTCAGGCACTCCTCTGAACAATGCCACAGACCGCTCGCTTGCGTCAGGTGCGGCGGGAGTCACGTGGCCAGAGAGTGCCCGCGGCCGAGGGAAGAGCCCGCCACCTGCATCAACTGCGGGGGGGCGCACCCCGCAAACCACACAAAGTGCCCCGTAATGCGCAAGGAGGTGCGCAACAAGCGAGCGGGCACGGTCGCCAGCACCGGCAACACGCGCCGGTCTAATACAGCCAATGAGAGGTCGTTACAGCCGACGCCGATAGGGGAAACCCAATCGGCGACTCTGATGGCGGCCGCCAACGACCCACCAGCGCGCAACACGGCCACCACCTCCTCAGGACGGAGGAGGAAAGGACGCGGCGGCAAACGGGGAAATTCCGCCAGAAGGGCCAATACGACCAACGCCACAATAGACAGAGAACAGTAAAACATCTTCATATAAACGAGCCGCTCTCGGTTTGAATGTATGCGTGCGCGCCGAGCGCCGTGTCGGTACGCGATTTCACGCACACGCTGGCATAATATAGGATGGTAGAGGATGGCGGCAATACGGGCTGTGCCGCGTGACTGAGAGCACGCGCGTAAATTACATGACCGCTCGCGTTCGTCAATTCTCGCCGGCCACTTACCATAATATTAATTATTACGAGTATCATGACTTCAAAACGGGGAAAAAAATATTGTAGTGTTTTCGGGTGCCTCAATAATGATTTCGCAAATCCGGACTTATCATTCTTCAAACTTCCTACTGAACCAGAAATGTAAGTACAACTTAAATCTTATTAGAAAATGTGATATATGTATTGTTTGTTTCACAGTTTATTTGCTTTATTATGAGCGTACCCGAGTCGCATTTTTACATATAATTGTATTCCCAGATTTACTTCCTGACTACTATGTTTAAAGTTAAGTTTATTTTAAGAAGCCCAGTTTTACTATAAAACAGAGGATTGAGTACGAAACATCGTTTAAGTAAACGTATTTGTCGAGTATAGTGTAATAAGGACAATTTCACAATAATCAATATTGCAAATTACTATTTTTTTTTCTATTGTCTTATGTGTTGTTTGATTCAAATATGGCGTCTTAATCATAATATTAAGTTAATAAAATTATAGTAAAATGTGACCGACTGACGCTTAGGGTTGCGTAGAATTTTATTTATAACATTGTAACCTTTAATCCCTCCGACGCGTGCGTCCACAACAGCAACGCGAGGTGCACGTAGACTCTTAATGTCGACCTCCGTGGCGCAGCGGTCAACACGCCTGTCTGCGACGCGGAGGCCCCGGGTTCGATCCCCGGCCAGGTCATGATGGAAAACAATCTTTTACTGATTTGCCTGGGACTTGGATGTTTATCTATATATAGTGTTAGTGTTACATTAAAGTACTCATCACCTATAATGTTCTCTGATAAGAACCAGTTATATCGATTTCTCATATCGCACATCACTTAAAATTTATCATCATTTACGAGCTTTCGAATATAATTTAGTGTTACACTTAAGTAGTCTTCACTCTTCATTTTAGACCTGTTGTTGTACCGTTCCTGATAGAATTACTTATCGACAAGTTTCTCACGGCTCACCTTACTACACTAATCATTATTTACGACCATAACTTATAAGCTGTTAAATATTATTTAGTAGTTAAAAGTTTTTGTTGTAGAGTAAGCGATAAGAGCTCCCTTGTAAAAATTAGTTTAAATACCTAGTTAAGACCCTTTTGTATCAGTTCAGTCGATTACAAGAGTTCATATCGAAACATAGAACCGTATTTTAACACTAGTAGTGATAAATATTTTTTTACATATTCGCGAAAATACGTATGGAACTCTCTATTTATTTCACTTGCCCAATTTGTTTAATTGTTTCAGACGCTTACAGTGGCTACGGTTAATTAATCGCCAAGACTTATCTAACAAGTCAAAACGTAAGGAATTAATATGTGAAATACATTTTAAGGCAGAAGACATTACAATAAACCCTCAACGAAAACGATTACAGAAGAATTGTTTACCGTGTTTACGTTTGCCTAAAAATGAAGAACATAAAGGAACACAAATTGAAGAAACGTCAGTCACCACTTCAACACAAATTGATCTACCATCAGGCAGTGTTTCATGCCAAACAGAGAAGATCAGTACATCAAGCAACATGGAAGTCCAAACAGCTGCTTCGCTTTCTGCTAATACTCCGCGCAAAAGAAAATTAAAATCTGATTTGTCTAGTCTAAAAAAAAGGTTAAAAGTAAATGAAACAGGACAGACTTCGGGTGATTCGCAAAAAGACATTTTTTTAAGCTATGTGACCGCTTTTTATCAGAAAAATTTGCCGATATTGTAAAAGCGCAAGTAGATCAAAAGTCAAGTTATAAAGGCAACAGATACACTCTGGCTTATAAAATGTTTTGCTTGAGTTTGTATTAC
Organism: Sesamia nonagrioides; assembly: GCA_017933935.1. Taxonomy (NCBI): domain Eukaryota; kingdom Metazoa; phylum Arthropoda; class Insecta; order Lepidoptera; family Noctuidae; genus Sesamia; species Sesamia nonagrioides. Next base: position 188,930 of record JADWQK010001264.1, on the reverse strand, counting down.
GTAAGCCCACAAGCCTATCGTTTATTACAAGAAACTCTTTACATGCCATGTAAAACTACATTAAATAAACTGTACATTCCTATAACTACACAGGTCAATGAGGATTTAATGGCAGTTCTTAAATTAAAAGTAAACAGCATGTCTGACCAAGAGAAGCAATGTACTTTAGTAGTGGATGCAATGAGTCTTAAAACAAATCTCTTTTATAATATTAAGTACGACAAAATCATTGGTTTTCACGAAGTAGACGGCGTACAATCTCCACAACCGGCAAAACACGCTTTAGTTGTGTTAGTGAGGGGTATTTTCGTAAAATGGTCCCAACCGATAGGATTTGCATTGTTATCAGAAAGTAAAAGTGATGATAATATATCCAAATGGATCGACAAAATTATACTGAAACTCTTTGAAGTCGGGTTGAAAGTTAGAGTGTTTGTATCTGATCTTGGATCAGATTTATTAAATTCGGCTAAAAAAAGGGGAATATGCGTGGAAAAAACCTATTTCACTATTAATGATCATAAAATATATTACATTTTTGACGCACCTCACTTAATTAAATTAGTTCGTAATAATTTGATGAAATATGATGTTCATTTACAAAATGGCGGAGTTGCAAAGTATGAGTATATTTTAAAATTTTATGAGCAAGATAAAAACAAAACATTTAAACAGGCCTATAAGTTAACAAACAGCCATATTAACCCTACCAATTTTGAAAAAATGAAAGTCAAATATGCGACTCAACTTTTGAGTAGGACTGTTGCAGTTAGCTTATTAACGTACATAGATTTTAAAATTATTGATGAATCTGCAAGACCAACAGTTGAATTCATAAAAAATATGAATGATTTATTTGACGCACTTAACTCTTCGACGCGTTATCATAGCTATGCTTACAAAAGTGCGTTTTGCGGAAATGACAATCAAATAGAATTTTTTAATAAAATATTAATACTTTTTCAAACATTAAAGTTATATAATCCAAAAAACGGTAGCGACGTTACGAAAACAGTCAAGTTTATTGAAGGTTTTCAAATAACTATCAAATCTATATTACAGTTGTTTGATGATCTTAAACAAGAAGGGTTTGAATATTTATTGACAAGACGCCTTAATCAAGATGTTATTGAAAATTTTTTTGGAAAAATTCGATCAAAAAACGGGATGGCTACAGAGCCAACCAGTAGGCAATTCATATCTGCATATAGAAAGATTTATTTTACAAATATTACAAAGCCTCCAATAGATGGTAATTGTTCTGAAGATATCACAGAATTTTTGATTAGTTTAAAAAATCACAAACATTTCGAAACAAGTGCCCCAGTAATCGACAAACATCTGACCAGTAGCAATCAAACACAAGAAAATGAAAATATTTTGTCAGAAATCTTACGTTCTGACTATATACAATATGAGCTACCGGAAAAAAATGCATTTTTTTATGTTTGTGGCGCTTTGTTAAAAAAATGTGTTGATTACCATAATTGCGAATTATTAAACAATTACGTCGATGTTAATCAACGAGCTTGCAATTTAAGTATAGAAACTACATACAGCCATTACAGGAATTACGGCAAAGATCGAAATTTACTCATGATCCCACCTGATGATTTTGTCGATAATGTAGAAAGGATGGAGCAGGTGTTCTGCAAAGCGTTCGAAAAGGACCACATCAACATTAAAATTGGCCGGTCAATTTACGATCAACTGAATAATATAGAATTTAAGATGCCCTGTCCATGCTTTCCAAAAAGCTTTTTACAAAAATTGTACATAAGAATGAGAATTTACTTTACATTAAGAAATAATAATAAAGCGTTCCGGACGTGCAGAAACCGGAGAAAAATTTTCTCGGTATCAAATTTGTAATTTATTATAATAAATGATATGTGAATAAAGGCTGTTTTTCTTTACTAAATTTATAAATTGGTAAAGATAAAGATAAAGATAACTTTATTTGTCAAACATGGTAAAATATTCAATCATAATATGCTTTTTATTCTATAAATTTAGATCAAAGTGACAACCCTAGGGTTCAACGCAAGAGTAGGCAAATAACTCTGCGGGCGGCCTTAGATAATCTACTGTTCTCTACTGTGCCAACGCCGCCGCTAACCCCGCCACTGTCAGTGGAACAATGGATGTTCCACAGAAGGGGGCAGGGCCTAAGCTACCAAAAATCGACCTCTCCCACCCGCCGACCAAAAGCTCACAAACAAATATGAGTCGGGCAGTCCGCAGCTCGGCTTCGAGCAGCTCGGCTCAGGAGAGGCGTAGTCGGCCGCCACAACAAAAACAACAAACCGCCTTGTCGGCGGGCGCGCCCGGGGGAGGCAACCCCGGGTCTACAATAATAGAGGCCGCCCTCCGGGTCCTTCAGGACATCCTGCTGGCGCTCAGCAGGGGTCAGGACCCGATGCCAGTTGTTCTCACCGGCATAACAGACTTGATCATGTTGAACAAACATGTCTAGGCCAGTGAGAATCCTACACTAGAATGCCCGCGGCCTCAGAGAGAAGGTCGTGCTCCTCCGTCCTCCCCTACAGGAACAGGACATCGACGTGGCGCTCATCAGCGAGACACTCCTGAGACCTGGGGACACGGTCAAGTTTCCAGGTTATCACGTCTACAAGAAGGATGGGCAATATAATGAGACAATAGCCAGCGACACCGAATTTCCCAAGGCCTGTTGGTGCTGGTGAAGCGAAGAGTCGTCCACCAGGAGCTACCGCCCGAACACTCAGTAGCATCTCTGTACTGGGTGTGCAGCTGCATGTCACCGGTAGGCACGTGTGTATATACGCAGCCTACAGACAGCCGAAGAAACCGCTCAACACCAGCGACATACACACGCTGCTAGCCTCACCGCACCCTACCATCATCGCCGGCGACCTTAATTGCAAGCACCCGGCATGGAACAGCGGGACCATCAACCCGGGGGGCCGACGCCTCTTCACCGACGCGGAGGCCAAAGGGTACGACGTGTCCGGACCGGAGACGCCGACCCACTACCCAGACAACGTAGCACACACATCCGATGTGCTGGACATCGTCATACACCAAGGCCTCACCTGCCAGATCGCGCAGGAGGTGCTGGACGACGAGTTGAAGTCCGACCACCAGCCGGTGCTCGTCCGCCTGACTAACCACGCCACCAGAGTTGCCCATCCGGCGCCACGTCGACACACGGATTGGGACAAGTTCAGGAAGGTAATGGAGACCACCACGCCCACTCGACCCGTCACCGGCGCCTTGGACGTGAACGAGTTGGCTGAGGGGCTCACCGCCTGCATCCAGAGCGCCTTGGAAGCGGCGACATGTACCTCCACCGCGTCACAGGGGCGCTACCAGAAGCTCCCCGCACACATCGCAAACATGATCGCCGACAAGAGGCGTCTGCGCAAGCGGTGGCAACAAATAAGATGCCCTTCTATCAAGAACCAGCTCAACCGTGTCACGGACAAGGTAAAGGCCGAGCTACATGCGCACACATCGGAGAGCTGGGAGTACACCATAGACTCGGCAGACGGCGACTGGGCGTCGGTACACCGGCTATGCCGACGCCTAAAGAATACCTGTACAGTACTGGGGGCAATAAGGCGCACCAAGCCGAGAAAGGCACCCGGTGCGGGCGGTATAACTAACACCGCCCTTCGATACCTGCCACGGAAATCGGTGGCGGCAATAGCACGCCTGTACAACGGCATACTCCGCACCGGGACCTTCCCCAACTGCTGGAAGCAGGGGAAGGTCATCGTGTTGCCCAAGCCCGGGAAGAATGTGTCAAAGCCGGAAAGCTACCGGCCGATCACGCTCCTCTCCACAACCTCCAAGGTGTTCGAGGCGCTCCTACTGCAACACCTGCTACCGCACACCACGCCCCGCCCAGAACAATTTGGCTTCCGGGCTATTATTGTCACGGCACGAGGCCGACTTCATCCACCGAACCTTCAGTTCATGGGGACCGAGGTCGAGTGGACCAGGGACCGCCAAATACTTGGGGGTCATACTCGACAGTCGGCTCACCATGGGTCCGCACGTCTGCGACACCGGGTAAAGATAAGCAGGAACCTTTTGCGCCCGGTGTTCTCGTCACGCCTCTCCATGCGAGTCAAGCTGGGGATCTACAAGACATACGTGCGGCCGCAGGTAACATACGCTGCCCCGGCTTGGCTCGCCCTCACGGCCGAGACTCACAGGAAGAAGCTCCGGACGCAGCAGAACATCACGCTGCGTCAAACCGTCAAAGCTCCCCGGTACGTGAGGAACTCAGTTATTAACAGGGACCTGCGTGTCGAGAGCATCGATGACTTCGTCGTCCGCCTGGCGAAGGGGATGTTCTCGCGTGCCAGCACCTCCGACCTCCACCACATCAAACAAATTGCGCCCTGGCACGCGAGGCCTCCCGATAAGAAGTGATTCCCGCGCGACCTCATCGCAGACGTCGTGCTACCGGACTAGACGCCCGGGTAGGTCGCATTCACATTTACACGCGACCTACTCAGACAAAAATATTTACTAAACATTCGCAACACGACACCGCCGTGCGCATTGCGGACTATATTTATATAGGCGCTATGCGCGCGACGAACACACATGCACTACTCCACATGCAGGTACACACACAGAATACCACACGAGCGGTGAACACACATCCATCAAACAACTACCACCCCCCGCACCCCCGCAGCCTACTGTACATAGCTGGTTGAGCTGTTAGGGGGTCGGGGTTATCACCCACTGTAGCCGAGCGCCAACCAATGCCGACGCCCTGTTGCTTGATCGACCCTTGCTGGGCCTTCTCAGGGGCAACCTGAGATCCAACCTGGTAGGGGCCTGGTCGCACGGGCGTCGTGAAGCACTTCGGGCGCTCCTACAGTCACACACAACAAGACACACCGACCACCGCCGGAGGGAAGGCACACGCTCGCGGCGTCGACTTAGGTGTGCGAAGATGGCACCCCTAGGGTGCAACCGAACGACGGGTCCCCAATTTTGGGGACCGAGAGAACAAGGCCACGGTCATGGGGCTATAAAGGAGCCCCCAAACTGCCTCCTCGCGCCCCCAACTCGTGGTCGCAGAGAAGGCTACGAACCGGACGAGTCGATTGTCAAATGCAGACTATTTGACAATCGAAGCGAAACCAGCGATAAGTAAGAAGCGATAATCGAGACATCTACAGCGACAACTGCAAAGAGCACTTCAAGGACTTCGTGAAGGAACTTCAGTGGTGTTGTTGTTTGTGTATAACACGGACTTCGTGAACGTAAGGGAAGACTACGGTGCAACATCAGCTATGTTCTACTTGTCATTGCCTACGATCGACTGTACCTTCATTGACAGTAAACTTCGTAACCTTACCCCTAGGCCGTAACAGTATCAATAAAATTAAAACAAATTAAAACTGATAACGAGTAAAGAGTAGGCGAATTGAAGGAAATGCAGAGCCGCGGACAAAAGGCGGGGGGAGGGGGGGGGGGTCATGAGGCACAGGAGTAAATTACATATTACTTTGTGGGTACATTTTACTCATGTTCATTTAATGTCGCCAATGTAGCGTCACGAAATGGAAGCATTCATCATCCTGTTATCAACCTTTTTATCGTACCACTGCTGGGCACAGGTCTCCTCTGATACAGAGAGAAGCATTATTGGAGGAAAATAGAAGGAAGAGGAAAGACGCGCCCATTACTACTGCAGATATGACAAAATTATTCTCCTACATGATAATGCTCGTCCGCATGTTCAAAAAGTGGCGGAAACTTAAAATCAAATCAAATCAAAATTGTTTATTTCAAATTAACAGTTGGTGCTTTTGAATAGTCAATGTCGGTCATTCCAAGAAAAGTGAAGCTAAATTGCACGTTCCAAAGCGTAGGTCTCTATGGAGAAGAACGTGCAAGAAACTCCATGGACACTCTTATTTGTACGCCTAATACATTATACTGTATAACCAGCTCACCACTTCTCATATCCCTTGTAGAAATCGTGAGCAGTATGCCACAGCCTGTGGAAGGGCTCTATACCAGTCAACATGGTCTGCAGACTGTAGTACACCGACACTTCCTGGTCTAACAACGTCTCCTCGTTGATAATGGCTTCGGCTTCGTGTTTGTCTTCCTGTTGATGGCAGAAATAAAAATATATCATTTAGGTATGTCTACAAACAAGGTCGATCAGATTAAGCAACGATGCCGCGGTTGGTCAGTGGATTGGCGATCATATATTACGACTGGCGACTATTCAAGACCCCTCCGTTCACGTTAAGCCATTAGTGCCGTTTCCAAAAGCCTGGCGATTACATAACTAAATGGCTAATTTAACCAGTTGGCTGCAAAATATATATCTTTTTGGTGCTGAATGTGCTTTTATATGAACATTTGTATGTTCGTTGGATCTATCGATCCCATAATAATACGGTAACATAAGTTAACTTATTTTATTTTATTGGAAAAATCAAGCAATTGTACATTATATGATAAATTTAAGTATACCGTACTTTAAACAAATGCACAATTCACTACGTTTCCACAAGTTACTTAATATGTTTTAAGATACAAAGTTGGACTTGATCTAGGTTTTATTTACGAAGCAACTCTTTGAGACACATATAACAATTTTTTTTCAAGTAATTTTTTTTTTTTTGTATAAATTATAAACCAGCGCTTGACCGCAATCCCGCCTGAGCAGTGATGCGATCGTTGATGGTAAAGCGCGCTAGTTTATTAAACCCATTCACTTAGTAACTCTAGTCTTGAAGACACTCAAATTGTAGTGTGACGGAAACACCACCGGCAAATCGTTCCAGTCCCTCGACGTACGCGGTATAAAAGAAGAAGCGAAACGCTTCGTCCGGATCGTAGTGGTGTCAAAAACATGAGGGTGGAAAGTCGCCGTACGACGGGTCGTCCGATGGTGGAACGGAGATGGGGGAATTAAATGGGATGGGGGAGTTTTGGCAAGTATGTCTATATCAATAAAATGAGTGTTATAGTTACCACCAAATTCCTAAATATCCCATCCACTCTTTCCACCACATCCTTCAGTAGATCAAGGTTGAGCAGCGGCGGGTCAAACCTTCGGAACACCTCCAGTTCTTTCTCATGCTTCTTCAAATTATCCTCGAAGATCGCCTTCCTACTCCTCAGCTTGTCTTCCGCCATATTCTTCTTAGTATTGAGGGTTTTTAGCGTCAGGTCTATGGTTTCCTCCATGTCTAGTGGCCAGAGGAACACTCGGGTGTTTAAGTTTACGTCTTCAACTGAAATTAGTAAGGAAATATATAATTAAATATTGTTACGAGTGCACCTTATGTCGATGGCATAAGGTTCAATATCGCGTGACATGCAGTGCGTATATTTTAAGCCCTATAACTCGAAATCTAGACATTGTAAGGGTAACAATATTATGCTTTATTCTTCATATGTATCAGTGCAGACCACGAGGAGAGCAGCGCTGATCTCCGCGCAAGAATATACTAGTTTCCGATTGCTGGGACAAAGGCCTCCTCTTTGTAAGAGGGAATGGGCCGTAATGCACCGTGATGATACCGTGGTCACCAGCGGTCAAGGCATCAGTCGGTGACGAGAAGGGTGCAAACAAATACCGATGTGCGTACCGCTCGTGGAGAGTATCAGCAGCTTATACATATACACATTGGCTCTGTGTGGGTTAGTAGCTGTTACATGTTTACAAATTCATAGTTCCAGGACACGCCGGTTTCCTCGCGATGTTTTCCTTCACCGTTTTGAGAGCAGTGGTGATGAAATACTTCTTCATACCTGTATAATGGTGACCCCAAAATGAATAAATATGCAATTTGGTATTTATTTCCATTAAGGCATGCGTTTACCGCGCCACCTCAAGCCAGCGCTCGAGACGCCGTGCATTCTCATAATATGGACACGTTTGCTCAGAAGTCATCGTGGGCAAGATAGAAGTTCCAGCACCCTAATTGTGTAACGCGCTATTATTATTATTAGTTGGATGCAAATTACCAATCCATTGCTACATATGTTCAAAAATGTGTCTGCTTAAAAACATAAACAACGCAATATATGTTGTTGAACTGTCAAAATGATATCCATTGCTACTGATAGTGTGTTACGCAATTACTCTGCTGGAGGGATTTGGCGGAGGCCTTTGTTCAGTAGTGGGCCAGTAAAGGTTACCAAAACCAACTCACAATGTAGATGTGCATGATCCATCAGGAACAGCACATGCTCGGCAGTGGTGCGCGCCTTCTCCCTCAGGTCGAACATGGCGCTGTCGCGACAGTCCATGATGTAGTTGATCAGCTCCACCAGCTGTGCCGTGGTCTCCGGACTCTCAGAGGCTCGAGCGGCCATTTCCTCGTAGATGTTGCAGATGCTGGATAAGGTGCAAGGTATGAGAACAATATCATTTTAAAACGTAAGGTCCTAGCTACAATAAGATATATTAACTATATCACAAACCTGTTCCCTCGTAGAGTTCGGAAATTATTACATAATATAAAAGTATACTCGTAAATAACCGATAAATGAAATTTTTTGTTACTTAATTTTATTCGAAAACATCTGTTTCTTACAAAACTTCAACTATATCTGACGGCTTTAGTTACTTATCTCCTTTCGTGACCGTACTTCATCAAAATACACATACTGGAGAGTAGTGATGACCAAGTGGTGGTCGCGACTTACTGGTTGTGACAAAGCAAAAAGGGAATTTACTTTGAGCAAATTACTTCATCACCACTGCTCTCGAATCGGTAAAGGAAAAGATTGCGAGGAAACCGGCATGTCTTAGAGCCAAATGTTCGAAAATATTTGCCATCTACCGACCCGCTGCGAGTGACGAGCACTTAATTCTGTAGAAATTAAAGTTATATTTCCATTAATTCTTATTATTACATGCTTTTTATTAGCTTCATTTGTATGTTTGCTTGCTTGTTTGTTTGTTTGTCCATCTCTAACTCTTGGACTACGAGTGAGCGGCTCATTACTGTAAAATGTGCCACCGTTTTCAATACGTTCATTCGTTCGTTTTTTTTTTTTTAAAGAATATCGAAATAGAAAAGTTGAAAATAAATATAGTTCAAACAACTAAATAAACATGCTTTTAAAAAATATCAAACTAAAAAGTTAAAAATAATGTAAAAAAAAGCGTGAGGCGCTTAATATACAAAAAATATGGCACAACAGCCTCACGCTTTTTTAAAATTATTTTTAAGTTTTTAGTTTGATATTTTTTAAAAGCATGTTTTTCTAGTTTTTTAAACTATATTTATTGGTAAATAAATCTCGAACTCAGAATCCTACCTTCTGTTCCACTTCCTATTGACAGCTATGAAGTGATCAACGATGTGCTGACGCAGGCCACTGACGATATCCCAGAGGGTGTCGTTGATGGGGCCGCAGTCCAACATGATCATGTTGAGAGGTATGTTACGTCGGAGGAAGGTGATCTCGTCGCGGAGCGCCTCGTACATGTATATGCGCTCTGAGAACTCCTGGGGTTGACAAAACTTGACTAGATGAAGACTAGCGCCGGTAACTTTGTTCTCAAAGTCAACGAAATTTAAGTATATAGTGATTTTTTTCATAAATTTATTAAAATATGGACGGAACATGAATATTAGTTTAGTTCTGTCTAAACAATGTAAATGAGGTAGACGAGAAGAAAAATATGCATACAGTAAATAAATATGTATAATAAATTATTTATATCAATGCCAAATTATAGCTTTCTCTTACTAATCTCTGGTCTCTAAGGTGGTAAGTTGAGCTGCGGCGAAACTTTTGTCTAGGCAGTTGTGTTGCGATGTGTGCTGGGTACGATGTGCCAAATGTTTTTGTGGCGGGAGTTCGGTCGTAAAGAGTCTCTAGATCAATCTCCCTCTGGCGCAGCATCATTGGTCATGTTGTTGGGTTTAAAATTGCATCAACTTTTTTTTTTTCGGAGTGGAAATCCTCATAGGATGTCCGCCGCCCTGGGATGGGCGACGGGGTCTGTCAGACCTTTACTGACTAAAACCACCCCGGTGCTTCTTCTATCACGAGCGCGCGTGGGACCGTGGGAGTCTAAATTCTTCCACGGCCCCACACTCTCGTGCTGGCCGGGTCTGTCCGGGCCTCGTCTCCTGCATGGGGTAGTGGGGTGTTAAACTACCCCGTGCATCGCCTCAGAGGCGCGCGCCGAAACTAGCGCGCACCTCCGCCTCGGGGTCCAACAAATAGTGGGCGGGGACTTGACCCCAGACCCCATGTCTCTCGCGCGCCCCTGGACCCATTCATGGCGGGCGGAAGAGGGCGTTATCCGCCCTTCCTCGACGCCCGGTGCGTCTTCTGCGGCCCGGGAAGGGAGCTGAGATCTCCCTCTCCCGTTCCGCAGCTTCCTTCTGCGACATCACGTCCTCGCAGAAGGACACCACCGCGTCCACGACACTGCGCTACCGACCATCCTCCGCACTACTGCCGGCAGCGACAGGTCGCCTCCTACTTCATTTGTGAGGACACGGCGCTGCTCCTCCCAAGATACACACTCGGAGAGCGTGTGCTGCGCCGTGTGTTCCCCGCATTGGACGCAGTGGTGGCACCGAGCGTCCGGCTCCCTCCCTGCCTAAGCGACGCAGGTACTTGCCGAAGCAGCCATGCCCCAACAGCACCTGCGTCACCCTGAACGACAGGGAGCCGTGCCTTCTCCCGAGCCAGTCGTCGAGTACTGGCCGGATCGCCTCGACGGTAGCGAGGCCGGCGGTAGGGCGCATGAGCCTCTGCCGCCAGTCCGCCACCAGGAAAAATTGCATCACCTCGCTCAACTGCCGTTTTCCTTCCTATTGACTCAGTTTCTTTTGAGTGAATATGCTCCTAATAAACTAGCGAGCTTTACCATCTACGATTGCATCACTGCTTTCCATCAGGTGGGATGGGCGGTCAAGCACTACTTTATAAAAAATAATAATTAATATTTTTTTTTTTTTAATTTATATTAATAATTAATTATATAAAAAGCAAGTAATTTAGTGGTTAAACATCTCTATATTAGATCTTATAATCGTGTGTAGGTATCTACTATATAAAACCGGAAATACACGATGATTACCGAAGGCATATATTTCCATTGCCAACAGGATATTACACAACAAAGATCTAAGTTACCTTCAAATATGGCGGCGGCTCTGTCCTCATGAACGTCAGCAGGTTTTCCTTGGCTTCTCCATTGAGGATGTAGAGATAATTCTGGTAGCTGCTGAGGAACGTGCGAGGTCCTGGCTTGTTCACGGACACGTGGTGCAGCGTCTCCTGTATCGCGTCCGTCATGTACCGTTCTTCGGAGTGCACCGGGATCAGGAACGGATGCGGCCTGTTTGAGGCTGGCCACACAGACAAACGTACATTTCACCAATACTACCAAAAAAAAGCTAATCCATAGAATCTCTAACAAAAATAATACATCCGAAGATATTTAGAGAGTGTGCGCGGAAATTATCTATACTAATATATAAAGCTGAAGAGTTTGTTTGTTTGAACTCGCTAATCTCAGGAACTACTGGTCTGATTTGTGTTGAGTTTAATAGTCCATTGATCCAGGAAGGCTTTAGGCTATATAACATCACGCTGCAACCAATAGAAGCGGAGCATAATAACTAACTACATGCGAACGAAGTCGCATGGCGGCCGCTAGTATGAAATAATTGCTTCCTCTCTGTTCCATTGTCGGACGAGCCGTCGTACAGCGAGTATTATCCACCCTTATGCTGTTGACACCACTTACGATCCGAACGAAGCAATTCGCCTCGTCTTTTTTAAGTACGTCGAGGGATTTGGACAATTTGCCGGCGGCAGTATTCCCGTCTGATTACAAATAATTGAACCCCCTTATTCATAAATGTAGTTTCAAATTAACTAGATATTAGTGATTCTTGACAGCCTCCGTGGCGTAGCGGTAGCGGACGCGGCCACTGCGCAAGGTGGCGCGGGTTCGATCCCCGCACAGTGCAAGTATTTGTATGCATGAATATGAATATTTGCACTGGTCAGCCCCCTAATCGGCGAACACATTTTTCAATTGGGATCGGTCGGATCGCCCATTGGTCCGTTCGGTCCAAACGATCCCAACTAGTCGCAATCATTTGACAAAAATGTGTTCGCCGATTAGGGGGCTGGTCGTGCCTCGGAAAGTACGTTAAGCCGTTGGTCCCGGTTGCCATACAAACATCTAGTGGCAGTCGTTACGGGTTGTTGGAGCCCTCAAAAGTCCAACAATTGGTCTAACTGCAATGCTTCGATGTCGCCTTCGGGTTGTGGAGGTCAGACGGCAGTCGCTTCACGGAAAATGTCGAAGTTTAGCCATATCAGCAGTTGGACTGGTAAAGCGGACCCCAGACTCCAAAGCTGAAAAGGCTTTGGATGCGACTGGGATTAACGCTGGGGTGATGGAGAGATTAGTGATTCTTCAATCATCAATTTTTGACGTTTGCACGTCACTTAACTTTAATCGTTTATGAATAAACACCATAGTGTTTAAGGGGTTTATCTGAATCTGGCGGGCCAATGCCCAATGGTTGATGTCAGGAAATTGTATGTATGCTAGTTACACGGTAAACTCTGCTTATGAGAATCCGTATGACGACAGTATGACGCGTTGGATATTTGTGGCGTTTGTAGGTACTAAATCTACTAAGGTATTCTAAAAATGTTAACAAATATGACTTCATAGAGAAATGTGTACTTTAATTTCAGTTAATTTCAGTTTAAAGTTCAGTTTGGAGTGTGGAGTTGTCGAAGACTTACACCACTTATTGATGGATTGTGTCGCGTACGAGTCTGGTAGAAATAACTTGTTCAGGGCCTTGAGGCTGAACAGACTTGAAATAGGCACATTTCATAAAATCCCGGCCCGACCAAATGACGATGATGCGAAGAGTCTGTTTCGGTTCATGGCTTAAATATGATAAAAGTGTATTCAGGGTACGATGGGCCTGACATACGTAACATAAGTAGAATAAATAAAAAAAAGTTCAGTTTACGCTATAACTTCCAAAACTTTACAATAGTGCTAGTCACTCGAAATCAGCTTAATAGTCATATAAATAAAGTTGATATTTGTTTAAATTGAAATAGATTGAGTCTGTGTAGCACAGCGCACCTGTACAGACTAGACTACGGACTTACTTGGATACATAATCTTGTCGATAGATGGGAGCGACTTCGACACGTTGATGATGGCCTGGAAGCACTTGACGACGAAGCCCTTGAGGTCCTCCAGCTCGGGGTCGAAGGTGATGTTGTTAGTGCCGGGGTGGGCGACCACCTTGATGCGCAGGATCGGCCGCTTGATGAACGTGTAGTCCCGGTACGGGGCCTCGAAACTGTTACCTTCCTGAAAATCATTCATATTATATATACACCGTTCCCCGCTGTAATGTACAGCAGGGAAGGTTTTTTTTTAATAATTATAAACTAGTGTTTGACTGCAATCCGGCCTGATGGTAAGCAGTGATGCAATCGTCGATGGTAAAGCGCACTAGTTTATTAAGCCTATTCACTTAAAAAACTTAGGAATAGGAAGGATGACGGCAGTTGAGCGAGGTGATGCAATGTTAAACCCAAGACCAGCACGACCAAACGATGCTGCGCTAGAGGGAGATTGATCTGGAGACTCTCCACGACCAAACTCCCGACACAACAACATTTGGCGCATCATACCCGTCACACATCGCAACACAACTGCTCAAACCCGTCCTCCGTACGGCTTCACCAGACATCATGCCGGAACACGACGAATCGCTTGGCGGCAAGACTTTGTCTGGTGGGTGGTAACTTCCGCGGGCAGCTGATGTTATGGCCTACCACCGAGAAGAATAAAATCAAATCAAATCATTTATTTCAAATAAAACAGTTACAGGCACTTTTGAATTGTCAGAAGGTCGGTCAGTGAATAAGATGAAGCTAGTCGCCCATTCCAAAGAGTAGGTACCTATGGAGAAGAACGGGCAAGAAACTCCATGGACACTCTTTTAAATTTTTAAGCTATTGTTACAAATATTTGATTACATCATTCATGTTCAAATTAACCGTGTGAGAACGATGCAGAAATATATTGTACGCTGAGAGCGTCCATTATGGAAAACACACAAAAATCAATTCAGAAATTAAAATACGCCGTGGCAGCTAAGAGATGACCAGTCCCCTCCGACGGCGTCCGTTTACGAACATGACGTATGGATCAGCATCATTCAGCTCAACCATATCGAAGGGAACCCAATGACCCAAAACACACGCCACCGTCAGCGAGACATTTGAGTGAGCATGACATACTCTCAACAGCCAGAGCACAATTAAGTTAATAAAAAGACTAACCCAACAAATAAATGCCTTAGAATTTTAGAATTTAGAATTTAGAATTTATTTATTTGTAAGAATATTGTAGTTACAAGTTGTTATATACAATTCACGTCCAAAATATTCTGCTGTCTTTCAGCGTACAAACATTTTTAAGCAGTAAAAATAAATTGATTAAAAATTAAATAATTAATGAATTATACATGTATTAAAAAGTCAAATAAATGAAGAAAAACATAATTATACAAACTACTATTGTCCAAATACCCATATCATATACATTATTACTGTCACTAATAATAATTTTAAAAAGTATGATTTAAAAATTCATTAACAGAATAAAAACACATGTCTAAAAGCCAAGCAAACATTTTACATTTAAATTTATCAATTGGTAACATTCTGAACGCAGGCGGTAATTTATTATAAATTTTTATTGTCATACAACTGGCATTTCTACTGTAGAGATGTAGTCGCTGAGTAGGAACTAACAGTTTCCCAGAATTTTTTCTTTTCAGTCTTTCCGATACATGTTCACTCAGTGAGTATAAATGAGGATATTTTTTCACAAATAGGCAAACCTCAAAAATATATAGACAGGGAAGTGGAAGAATTTTTAATTCTTTAAATAATGGTCTGCAATGGTCTAAGTATTCTGCTCCACTCATGGCTCGGATACACTTTTTTTGTACTTTGAACGCTCTGTCCACGTCCACCGAATTTCCCCAAATAACAAGGCCGTAACGCAATATTGATGAAACGTACCCGTGATAGGCACTTAGGACTGTCTTTTTGCTGGATACTAATCTCAACTTGCGGAGAGCATATACAAACTTATCAAGCCTACTGCATACTCTTTCTACATGATCCTTCCAATTCAGTTTGTTGTCAATTATTATACCCAAAAATAAAGCTGATGGTTCCGGTTGCAAAATTATATTACCATATTGAATTATTGTTGGTGCAGCTAACAAGTTGCATGTTTGAAATTGTACCACTTTGGTTTTATTTATATTAACATGAAGATTATTGTCACTTAACCAGTTAATTACATTAATTAATTCAGTCTTAGTACAATCTTCTATGTCAGTTTTGTTGGAACATTTTATCACTAAAGTGGTATCGTCCGCAAATTGTATACATTCACATTTTAAACATTTCATAAGGTCATTTATATATAATACAAATAATAGCGGACCCAGTATGCTTCCCTGTGGAACGCCAGAACTGTTAATTTTTAATTCTGAGCAATACATCTTCCTCGTTTTTTTTTTCTATTCTAGATATAACAGTTCTCTGTTGGCGATCAGACAAATAACTCTTAAGCCATGCATGAGCCTTGCCTCTTATTCCATACTTTTCTATTTTGTGGAGTAGACGTTCATGTGATACAAAATCAAATGCTTTGCTCATATCCAAGAATACCGACAATGCAGACATTTTATTATTAAGAGCTTCAGTGATTAGTTTTACTAAGGAAAAACAGGCCAGAGTTGTTGAATAGTTTTTTCTGAAGCCAAACTGAGTCTCCACAATCCGGTTATGTTTATTTAAAAAGCTATTTATTTTGCCATGCATAGCTTTTTCAAAAATTTTTGCAAAGATTGGAATCAGTGTAATGGGCCTATAATTACCCATATCAGAACAGTTGCCCTTTTTATATAGTGGTTTAATTATAGATTCCTTTAGCTGGGTTGGGAAAATACCTTTTTCAAATGAGAGGTTTATTAAATAGCTAAGAGGGGATGCAATAATTTTTGCACTTAATTTAATTATTTTAGTCGTTACTTCGTCATATCCGGTTGAATGTGTGTTATTCAATGAATTAATTATTCTAATAATGTCAATTTCATTTACTGGAGTCAAAAATATAGTATTAATGTTATTATCAATGTCAATGTTGTCTAGGTTATAATTATTATTGTTAGATTTTTGTGTCAGTTCGATAGAATAGTCATTAAATTGGTTACATATGTCATAAGGATTAGCGATTTTTTTATTACAGATTATTAGTTCATTTATATCGTTGTTGGTATTTGATTTGTTTGAGTTATTTTTTATGATTGACCATGTCGCTTTACATTTATTTTTAGCATTGTTTAAAAAAATGGTGTTATTTATTTGCTGTGATTTTGATATGCATTTTTTTAAGATCTTAGTATAATTGCGGTATTTTTTCTTGTGGTAATCTTTACTTATAGCATCGTGCTGATATGCATAATATAAAGCTCTCTTCTTCATGCATGATATTTTTAAACCCCTACTAAGCCATTTATTTTTAATAGGTTTATTGGTCTTTTTGACGAGTATTTCGGGAAAACACAATTTATAGAAGAGCGTGAACAAGTCGTGGAATAAATTAAATGCTTTATTGCTGTCTGTCTCCTCGTACATTTCACTAAAACTCAAGGCTGCTAAGCAATCTAGAAACTTTGTTACGTTGCTCTTACCGTAATCTCTTTTCGTTTCATACCAAAATTCTATAGTTTTTGATTTATTATTATTCATCGCTGGAACATAAAAAGTCAACGATTGTCCGGTATCGTGATCGGAGAGAGCTAAATTATGTATACTGCATTTCAGGTCAAGTGCGGGAACATTACTTGCTATTTGATCTATGCTAGCATTTTTCCTAGTGGGCATCCTAACATGTAGTGAGATATTATAATTGTTTAGTAATGATATCAATTCTTTTGTATATTTGTTTTCTTTTAAAATATCTATGTTCCAATCTCCGCACAAAATAATATTTTTTTTAGCTTTGCGGGTTAGATTGTGTAACAATAATTCAAGATTTTTAAAAAATGTGAACACATCTGAATCCGGAATTCTATAAATGCACACTATAATTAAATTGTGGCTCAGAATTTCTGTACCACAGCATTCGAAGCAAAATTCGATGGCCAGCTCATTAGTTATTGGTAACGGACTAAAAATTATACCTTTTTTCACTAAAACACACGTTCCACCGCGTTTCTTACCGTATCTTGTGTAACTGGCAGCTAAGTTATAGTGTGTAAGAGTCAGATTACTTTCATGCCCTGATTTTATAAAAGTTTCACTGAGACAAATAAAATCTATATCGCCAATCTGATTTGCCAAGTCGGTAATTGTGATTTCAAATACATCAATTTTATTTAAGATCCCAGCTATGTTTTGATGTAATAGAATAAATTGATTTTTCTTTGAATTGTCATTACTACCAACAAACATTTTATGTAATGGGACGAAAATTAGCTTTTTGGGTATTTTTTGGTGATTTTGGAGAGTTACAGTCGTAGTCATACTGACTTGGATAGGTCTCAATGTCAACAAGTACGCGACGGAATATATTTTCATAAATACGTTTTTGTCAGAGTTTGTTAAGTTTACCCGTATTATATGAGAATGTTTCATCAGATAAGTCAAAATTACTGTCAAAAAAATAAGCATAATTAAGATTTTCTATGTCAGTGTAAAGCAAATTATTAAACATTTCAACTTTGTAATTGTGTATCAGAGCCCCTTGTACGTAAGTAGGGCAGCATATAATAACATTTGTATGATTTACGGTTTTAAGAGATTCTCTAATGAACCTAACCATTTCAATTGGTTCTCCGGTCCCTTTAAAGTCTTGTTCGCCAATCATAATAATACAGTAGTCGTCCAAGCTATAATTCTGTAATTTATTACCTATATTAGAAATAACGTCCCTTATACTACCATTACGAGACAAGAAATGACAAAAGTCAAAGTGTAGGCCAAAAGTGCTTTCCAATACTTCCAGTGTCCCTCTATGGTTGCAGTTATTGAGAACACATAGCTTTCTTTTTTTTCTACTGACTTTTGTTATCTCACGACGGTCTTGTAGTGTCTTCTCATGTATTTTAATCTCCTTGTCGCTATAATTGCTATATTCAGTAGATACAGATGCTTCGGTCTGCGTTTGCTTATCGGCGTATACTGGTACAGAGATTGATCTAGGCGATTTATCATAGCTAGGTGACTTTAATAATATATTGGAGCTCTCAACGCAGTCTCTTTCATTGTTGCTGAATGACTGTTCTTGGACCAGTGATGCATTACGTTGACTATCCGTAATAGAACGTCTATTTCTTTTTCTCGTGGACATTAATTTCTGCCTTTGTGACTGTTTGGGACTGGTACAAAGTGATTTCAGTGTGTCAATATAAGTTTGTTGTCGTAATATTGTTTCCTTGAGTTCATTGTTATCGCATATCACCTTATCCAATTCATTTTGTGTTAGTTCAAACTGTTCTTTTAAATGTTGTATTTCAACCTTCATTTCTTCTAATTCATTTTTGCTTATACCCGTTGATAGATCAAGACTTCTTATATATATGTCCGAACTGGTTTCGTCCAATGATGAATCATTACTCACTAACAGCCAGTTTCTTCATCAACAACTAAAAGTATCAGTAAAAGTATTAACTTTTACTTGACTATTACTGATATTACAGCAAATGTGTTTCTTCATCAAAGTAACAGCTAAACTAAAAGTCAATAGGGTTACCACAAGACAAACATCGTAATTACCCCAAAAAAAACGTGGGGACCCTTTTTTGCTTATGACAACACGTAATATCTACTGTCAAGTAATGCCAAAAATGAATTGCCATTATATTCTTTAAAAAGGTTGACTACCTGAGCAGTGTTTTTGTTCAGCTTGCAGATGCAAAATATGTATAGAAATGTCTGGTATTTCACTTGATTATTGTACAATAATGTGTTATTATATAAATAAAACAATAACTTTGGAAAAAAAGCATTTATTTTATTAAAATGACGACCTTACGACTTTTGAACCAAAAATAGGTTGGTTCGTTCCTAAAATAGGTTGGTAAGAATATAGTTGATTCTAGAAGTACCTATTGGTAATTGTTTTAAATGCAAACTGAAAAATAAACTTACTTTGCAGTGGTTGGCGTCAATTTATCTTGTAATAATAGGCTGAGGTATGTAACTGTTTCCTTTGAAATTCTGTATTGGAACAGAAAATCAGCTTCGTCCCATAAAAAATGATCTTTGAGAATATTAAACTTTTTACGTCTACGCGTTAAATAACTAACGATAACTTCATCGTCTGATGAATTTAAACTTTCACTGGATGAAGTTCATCATAACATTTTAATACTAAACTAAACACCTATTTAAACTACAACTTTGTCAAAATTACAGTGACTTTAGCTTTTACTGCCGCTCAATGAGCAGTAAAAGTTAAAGGCAAAAGTTACAGTTAAACCATCAGTTAAAATTGTGAAGAAACGATTTGACCGTTACTTTTTACCCGACTACGGCAAAGCAAAAGGAGGGTTATGATTTTGACAGGCTATGTATGTATGTATGTATGTATGTATGTATGTATGTATGTATGTATGTATGTATGTATGTATGTATGTATGTTCATCTGTTCCCTCGTAACTTCTACCCTACTTATTCGAATTCGATAAATGACATATCATTAGAAGCGTCTTAATTGTCCGCTGGTTATAGGCTATATGGAGTTTCACAAAATCTAATGTGGCGCCCTCTAGCGGACAAAATATACAGAGTAAAAAAAAAAGTTAAGATAAATATGCCGTGTCTGGTATCATTTGAAAGGGCTTTACTTGTACATTTTGAATATATATATATTACTAGCATTTGCTTGGGACTTTACCTGTATTCATGGGCTGATTGCATATAATTCACATCTTTTCGTTCATAGATAGCTTCTTTACTACTTATCAGAATAAGACCGCTGCAGAACCATTAGAAGGGCCTTGATATTCTGTTGGTTATGAGCTATAAAGCTTGTCGCCAAATTTAGTATTACGCCCTCTAGCGGACAAAAAGTTCTATGTTAATATAAAATTTAAAAAAAAATATACCGTATTTGGTATCATCTGAAAGAGCTTCACGAGTACTTTATGTTTGTACATAATCCCTAGTAATGCTTCATAGAAATTTGAATGTAAACCAGGGTTTGGTAAACGGAGCGATGGGAGTGGTGAAGGCCTTCGAATAGCCTGCTCTTCGGCGCGATCAGTTGGAACAGGAGAACAGCCAAGCGCTGTTCTCATACAATTTGACGACGCATCCATAAAAGCAAATATTAACGGACTTATCAAAATCGAGCCTTGCCTCACTGAATTTGACGACTTGAGGGGTTCTGGGCAAATTCAGCGTAAAATGCTCCAGCTGATTCTTTCTTGGGGTTGTACTGTACATA
This sequence comes from Sesamia nonagrioides, assembly GCA_017933935.1. NCBI lineage: Eukaryota > Metazoa > Arthropoda > Insecta > Lepidoptera > Noctuidae > Sesamia > Sesamia nonagrioides. The sequence continues at coordinate 168,391 of JADWQK010001264.1, read as the reverse complement.
AATTACAAGGTTGTACTCTAGATAAAAAAGTTACAGATCTAGGAAAGTCATTGTTTGCTAAAGGACAGGCATATGTCGCTCTCAGTAGAGTTAAAACCATAGAGGCATTATTTATAAGTGCATTGGATCATAATAAATTACTTAAAAATCCACATGACAGTCGATCGTTAGCAGAATTAGATAGATTAAGAAATATTCCCAGGTCCTCTTAATATATGTTTTTTTTTTTAATAATTATAAACTAGCGCTTGACTGCAATCCCGCCTGATGGTAAGCAGTGACGCAATCGTTGATGGTAAAGCGCACTAGTTTATTAAACCTATTCACTTAAAAAAACTTAGGAATAGCAAGGATGACGGCAGTTGAGCCAGGTGATGCAATGTTAAACCCAAGACCAACACGACCAACGATGCTGCGCCAGAGGGAGATTGATCTGGAGACTCTCCACGACCAAACTCCCGACACAACAATATTTGGCGCATCGTACTCGCCACACAACGCAACACAACTGGTCAGACGCGTCCTCCTTACAGCTTCACCAGACATCATGCTAGAACACGACGAATCGCTTAGCGGCAAGACTTCGTCTGGTGGGTGGTAACTTCTGCCGGCAGCCGATGTTTTGGCCTACCACCGTTAGAAAACCATCCAATCTATTTATACCAACGACCTCATCCACTAATTCGTGACCCATTCGGTGCAATCGACGCAAATATGCGTCGCTACTATGAAAAACCGGGAGCTTCATACGCGGAAACCGTTGCTATACGCGCTATGATCCAAAAGCTACGAAATAGTAAAATAGGACATCTCTACATATTACTATACGCCGATACATAAGTCAAAAGAGATGTCGTATGTTAACTACCTAGTTTTTAGTTCGTCAATTTAACTTTTGTTAATATTATGCGCCACAAATACACTTTAACACCAAAATAGTATAAATAATAAAAAGTAAAAAAACTAAAACCCAACTACGACAAAAAACGACGCTGAAAAAGTATAAAACAAGATTTTCAGAATACTGAACTGAACAAAGTTGCTAATATAGTTGCAAGTAAATGGACCCAGTAGACTCTACCAAGATGCCTTCGTTGTAAATTGACAATAATGTCTTACAATACTATTCTGAAGTATGCAATATTCACTATGTAGAGATAAATTTTCATGTTTGGAAAGGCGTAGTCACACGTTACATATACCTACCTACCGTAGCACTTTGATAACGTGTGACTGCGGTTTTCCAAACATGAAAATTTAACTCTACATAGTGAATATTGCATACTTCAGAATAGTATTGTAAGACATTATTGTCAATTTACAACGAAGGCATCTTGGTAGAGTCTACTGTGTCCATTTACTTGCAACTACATTAGCAACTTTGTTCAGTTCAGTATTCTGAAAATTTGTTTTATACTTTTTCAGCGTCGTTTTTTGTCGTAGTTGGGTTTTTTACTTTATGACGTTACTTTAGCTATTACTTTTGATGAAGAAACTGGCTGTAAATCTATTGACTTTGATCTTAGGAGTTGCTTTCCTCCTCCTCGTCGCAATGTAACGTTGTGGTTTATTTCCATAGACATGGTTAAGGAACAATACCAGACAATTCACAAAAAGAAACCGCGCATGTGGGGATCGAACTCGAGCAACACCGTTTACTGAGGCGTACAATTTTCTAACAGAGCTATTCTCGCAGATACGTTGGATGACGAAATAGTGCTCCTTAATATAAGAACAGATATTTCGTATTAACTAGTGACGGTTATTATGATTCATATGTTTGAAAAATTTGCACTGTTTCTTTGTTCTCTCGAGTATAGATAATAAAAAGTAAAAAAACTAAAACCCAACTACGACAAAAAACGACGCTGAAAAAGTATAAAACAAGATTTTCAGAATACTGAACTGAACAAAGTTGCTAATGTAGTTGCAAGTAAATGGACACAGTATACTCTACCAAGATGCCTTCGTTGTAAATTGACAATAATGTCATACAATACTATTCTGAAGTACCTATGCAATATTCACTATGTAGAGATAAATTTTCATGTTTGGAAAACCGCAGTCACACGTTATCCAAATGCTACGGTAGGTATGTAACGTGTGACTACGCCTTTCCAAACATGAAAATTTATCTCTACATAGTGAATATTGCATACTTCAGAATAGTATTTTATGACATTATTGTCAATTTACAACGAAGGCATCTTGGTAGAGTCTACTGTGTCCATTTACTTGCAACTACATTAGCAACTTTGTTCAGTTCAATATTCTGAAAATCTTGTTTTATACTTTTTCAGCGTCGTTTTTTGTCGTAGTTGGGTTTTAGTTTTATTACTTTTTATTATTTGTACTATTTTGGTGTTAAAGTGTATTTGTGGCGCATAATATTAACAAAAGTTAAATTGACGAACTAAAAACTAGGTAGTTAACATACGACATCTCTTTTGACTTATGTATCGGCGTATAGTAATATGTAGAGATGTCCTATTTTACTATTTCGTAGCTTTTGGATCGTAGCGCGTATAGCAACGGTTTCCACGTATGAAGCTCCCGGTTTTTCATAGTAGCGACGCATATTTGCGTCGATTGCACCGAATGTATCACGAATTAGTGGACGAGGTCGTTAGTATAAATAGATTGGATGGTTTTCTAACGGTGGTAGGCCAAAACATCGGCTGCCGGCAGAAGTTACCACCCACCAGACGAAGTCTTGCCGCTAAGCGATTCGTCGTGTTCTAGCATGATGTCTGGTGAAGCTGTAGGGAGGACGCGTCTGACCAGTTATGTTGCGTTGTGTGGCGAGTACGATGCGCCAAATATTGTTGTGTCGGGAGTTTGGTCGTGGAGAGTCTCCAGATCAATCTCCCTCTGGCGCAGCATCGTTGGTCGTGTTGGTCTTGGGTTTAACATTGCATCACCTGGCTCAACTGCCGTCATCCTTGCTATTCCTAGGTTTTTTTAAGTGAATAGGCTTAATAAACTAGTGCGCTTTACCATCAACGATTGCGTCACTGCTTACCATCAGGCGGGATTGCAGTCAAGCGCTAGTTTATAATTATTAAAAAAAAACATATATTAAGAGGACCTGGGAAGATTTCTTAATCTATCTAATTCTGCTAACGATCGACTGTCATGTGGCTTTTTAAGTAATTTATTATGATCCAATGCACTTATAAATAATGCCTCTATGGTTTTAACTCTACTGAGAGCGACATAGGCCTGTCCTTTAGCAAACAATGACTTTCCTAGATCTGTAACTTTTTATCTAGAGTACAACCTTGTAATTTATGTACAGTACAACCCCAAGAAAGAATCAGCGGGAGCATTTTACGCTGAATTTGCCCAGAACCCCTCAAGCCGTCAAATTCAGTGAGGCAAGGCTCGATTTTGATAAGTCCGTTAATATTTGCTTTTATGGATGCGTCGTCAAATTGTATGAGAACAGCGCTTGGCTGTTTTCCTGTTCCAACTGATCGCGCCGAAGAGCAGGCCATTCGAAGGCCTTCACCACTCCCATCGCTCCGTTTACCAAACCCTGGTTTACATTCAAATTTCTATGAAGCATTACTAGGGATTATGTCCAAACATTAGATGATACCAAATACGGTATATTTATTTTAATTTTGTATTAACATAGAACTTTTTGTCCGCTAGAGGGCGTAATACTAAATTTGGTGACAAGCTTTATAGCTCATAACCAACAGAATATCAAGGCCCTTCTAATGGTTCCGCAGTGGTCTTATTCTGATAAGTAGTAAAGAAGCTATCTATGAACGAAAAGATGTGAATTATATGCAATCAGCCCATGAATACAGGTAAAGTCACAAGCAAATGCTAGTAATATATATATTCAAAATGTACAAGTAAAGCGCTTTCAAATGATACTAAACATGGCATATTTATCTTAAAAAAATTTTTTTACTCTGTATGTTTTGTCCGCTAGAGGGCGCCACATTAGATTTTGTGAAACTCCATATAGCCTATAACCAGCAGACAATTAAGACGCTTCTAATGATATGTCATTTGTCGAATTCGAATAAGTAGTTTAGAAGTTACGAGGGAACAGATGAACATACATACATACATATGTACATACATACATACATACATACATACATACATACATACATACATACATACATACATACATACATACATACATAGCCTGTCAAAATCATAACCCTCCTTTTGCTTTGCCGTAGTCGGGTAAAAATAACACTTATTTAAGGTTATCCATTCACTCTTTAATGTTGGTATAAAGTTATTGCTTACTTGAAGTGTTTTTATTGTAGATATTCACAGTTATTCACTTTATTCACTATGTAGGTACTTATTTGTTACTTCTTTACTGTCGCTGTAATTTTTTTTTTTTCCGATATCTCCAAATCCAAATTTGGTGTTCAGAGATAGGTCTTTGTGCGGCGTATCCAGCTACAGTCTCAGATTTTTAAATCTTCCCTCAAAATTTAGCAGCGTCGAGCCACAAAGTTTCAAAGTAACGGTTTTTCTTCGATTATTTTTTCAATTTTCTACTTTTGACCACAAAACTTTCACAGTAGCATGCGCCTTAGGAGCACGCTTCTAACAGTATATAAAAGTTGTTACTTTTCGCGAAAAAAACAATTTTTAGAATTTTTTATGCACGGAGCAGCACACAAACATGTCTACCCACCACAATTTTTTTTTTTTTTTTTTTTTCTTACAGCACATTCGTACATTGTGCTCACACGTTTGCCATGCAATTATACAATACTAAGAAATTGAATCTACACAATGCTAAGATAGTTTTGTCCAAGGTTCAGCAGCTCCAACAGTGTTCCCGAATCTGTGGAAAGTTTAGCTCCTGTGCAGCTGTACAAGTGCCGAACACCTCTGTCAGCGATACAATTCCGTAACGTACAATATGCTTGGTGTGTAATACAGGCCTTGAATAGAAAAAGAGACGAAAAAAGAGTAACAGTAATTTACGTAGTTTCAATTATTTTAATAATAAAAAATAATTAAAATTACAGTGTGAAAAGTAAAGAAAGTTTTTATCATTTACTTGTAGTCAAAATGAGAATGTGACTAGATTTTAAAGGTTTTAATTATGAGATTCGGCTTTTCGGTTAAACTGTTCATACCGCTGTCGGTTCGTGTCTCATAACCTCGGCTGTTATAACCGGTTCTTTGACAGTGTTACGGGAAAGTCTGACAGGCATTCTTAACAAGAAGTATCGCATCACTTAGCAACTGTTTGAAGGAGGTTAGATTTTATTTTTATAATTATACTTAAACAAATACTTGACCGCAATCCCGCCTGATGGTAAGCAGTGACACAATCGTTGATGGTAAAGCGCACTAGTTTATTAAGAGCCTATTCACTCCAGCCTTGAAGACACTTAAATTGTAGTCCGACGGAAACACCGCCGCCGGCAGACTGTTCCAGTCCCTCGATATACGCGGTCTATAGGAGGGGGCGAAACGCTTCGTTCGGATCGTAGTGGTGTTAACAACGTAAGGGTGGAAACTTGCCGTACGACGGGTCGTCCGATGGTGGAACGGAGATGGGGAAATTAAATCATGCAATTCCCTCGCACACTCCCCGTGTAAGCTAGTGAGTGGCAGATTTTGCTTTTCACACTTCACAAATCCTACCTACCATTCACACCTTCCCACAAATACCTGGTTTTCTAGACGACCTTCTATCAGCATGAGAGGTTATCCACGTTGCCTATTAAACCATTTGATTAAGGAGTTACAAATACAAATGCCACCGTGGGATATGGTCTGACATCAGCACAATCACGATTACATCATCCGTAATCGAATTAAAACATGCAAATTACTTTCAAAATGTCCATTATTTCAGTTACACATAGTGCTGATTGTATCGTCACAATGTTCTGTAAACTAGACTTGATTAAAATTAGAACAATCACTTACAAAATAATAATTGAGACGTTCAGCGAAGTGGAGGACGCTTCTCTCGACGAGGTCTCGCACTTGATTCGACATCAGCGCTCGAATACACCTGTAAAATAAGGTGTTTTTGGTGCCTTATGATAAAACAACGATGTCAAACTAAAACAGAATTTAAATGATGCACAACATCCGATCGATTTTGTAAAAATCTGAACGTAAAAATTTATGTGAATTGTTGACAATCCCTAGCATTCTTCTTCTTCTCAGCCTACAGAGGTCCAGTGCTGGACAAAGGCCTCCCCCAAGGCTTCCCACAATAGGGAGGGGGGTGTTGCCATAATTCCCACGCTTATCGTCGGGTTGGGGATCGCAGTAATTTGGTATTCAACAGGAGAAGTGCTGCTAGCCGCTTCCCTGGTCAGAGTTCCCTTAGTCGCCTCTCCAGATATCCACCAAAGGACATGCGTTGCTACTACACTAAGCCAGTTCGAGTTCAGTCCACGCTCACATTATTTAAATATTTAATATACAGTATGTTAACTAACAGAGGGCGTTCCCATTTACCCGAAATAGTATAGCATACATACATGCTAAAAAAAATATTTCCATTCGAAAACAAAATGTTTTAAATTTTTTTCCAATAAGAAAATATTCAATAAAAATTTTAAATTTACATGTAAAAGAAACACACTGTACACGCGAACATGAAAGACGGCAACGTCGCAATTTATTTATACATGACGACCACTATTTTGATTTAAAACAGGAGGTTTCAAATTTATTTCCAATTAGAATTTTTTTTTATTCGGATTTTTTTATGCTTATTTTTCTATGCTGATATTTTTATTTTAATCTATTAATGATATATATTAACGAGTTTAAGGGAACGCCCTCTGTTATTTAACATACTGTATAGTAATAGCGTTATATTCATAGCTTTTGGCATCTCCAACAAAGAAGGAAACTTAATCAACAGGTCATTAAAATAACTTAATTCCCCCATCACCTATCCATCATCGGAGGTCCCTTCGTACGGCGTGTATCCATCCTGACGTTGTTGACACTACTACAGTTTTGATTTGATTTGATTTGATTTGTCGATAGCGCGTACATCGAGGGACTGGAACAATTTGCCAGCGGCGGTGTTTCTGTCGGACTACAAGTTAATGGTGTCTTCAAGCACAAGTTTATGATTATAAAAGAAAGCCTACTCTAACCCATTCCTGGACAAAAACCTTCCTCAAGTCCTTCCATATTTTCTGAGACGCGTTTCCCGTCCAATAGAGTATGTTACTAAAAAAAAAACTAATTAGTCCGGTGATCAGATTATAGAAAAATATTGGATACGTATATTTTGTTACGGGGTAGACGGCGCGACCCGATAAACATCGGCTCCGATTTAAAATAAGAAAATAAAATTGTATAAGTGACTATTTCATCCTATATTTTACAAATGTGTATCGAGACATAGTGCAAAGTGAACTGGTGATAAAAATACAGTTGAAGTACTGGTATTTAACTCTTAAAAACTTGAACCAAACGTTGTGAAATCCATCTACAAATTGTTGATCTTCGAGACCTACTGAGAACATTTTCCTTTACGTCAACCTCAAGAAAGAATATTATTGTGTGTATATTAGTGATAAGACTAAACAAGTGCAGAGCCAAAACTAAAAAGATTGTTGATTTTTGCAAATCATCTTAAACAACACCAGCGTACCATTACACACAACGCCATCTATTAGAAAAGGAGCAAACCATCACACCACCTACATTGAGACTCGACCACGTCGATCGATAACTAGTTTATACAAGTATCGCTAGGGGTCATCACTTGTACCATAGTAAATTCTAATTATGGAACAAGTTCTAGAAACGCTAAAGTTAATAAAAAAAGAACTAGACGAACAAAGAATTGAAATTAGAGAAACCGGTAAAAATGTTACGGAACAAGTCACGAAAAATATTACTAGTATATTTGAGGAGAAATTTTTGGCCTGGGAAGGAAAACTTAGTGAAATAGAAGAGAGAGTTGAAAATCAGGAAAAAAGAATTTACAATCTAGAAAAACAAGCAAGAGTAAAAAATCTAGTATTTTTCGGTATTGAAGGAAAGGAAAAATCATATAACAGTTTCGAAGAAAACATAATTAAATGGATCGAGAAATATTTCTCTACAAAACTGAACTACAGGGACATTCAGGAGATAAAAAGACTGGGAAAGAAAGGTGAGAGACCCCGTCCAACTATTGTAACCTTCACTACACTAGGAATAAAAATCGAATTATTAAAACAAAAAGGAGCGCTAAAGGATACGAAATATTATATGATGGAAGACTTCCCTAAATATGTTCTTGAAAAGAGAAAGGAGTTACAAGCGCAACTGAAATTAGAGAGAGAAAAGGGAAATAAAGCTATATTGAAATATGATAAATTGATTGTATCAAAGCCTCAAACAAAAAGGAAATTCCAGTCATCACCACAAAACACTACACAAAGTAAAATGGAAAAATATACTCAGGATAGTAAGAAAAATAAGACACAACAGAATGGCAAAACAGTCACTAGGTCAAACAGCATTACCGAAGGAGTGATAAAACCCAACATGCTTAACTTTTTCGCCAACAAAAAAATAAACAAAACTTACAACAACCTAGAAAGTAATGGCGCAAACATATAGCAACTAAGCCCCTTCTACCGAACAGACGCTACAGTTGAAGAAAAAAATAAAAAGCAAACCAAAAAAAATCTCCCAAGCCGGCTGGTCACCGTGGGAGATCAGGACCAAAACCCTCCAAAGGAATTAAAAGAATTTATAGAACCTAAATCTAAATCAAAAAACAACTTTTATGTCATGACATATAATGTCAAAACTCTGTCTTCTCACGAACGCCTAATTGAACTACACGAAGCACTGAAAAACACCAAATATGACATATTAGGACTCTCTGAAACTAGACGAATGGGTAACAAAATAGAGGAACACGAAGACTTTGTACTGTGTCATACAGGTGTTACACCTGGCTTGTACGGGGTGGGTTTTATGATAAACATACGTCACAAAAATAACATAGAGAGTTATATAGGTCTGACTGAGAGAGTAGCTTTATTAAATATGAGAATAGAAGACACCCGCTTATCGTTTATACAAGTATATGCACCAACAGAGAAAGCAAAAGAAGAAGATATAGACAAATTTTACCAGACTGTGGATAATGCATTAAAGTTGGCCTACAAAGACTTTATATTAATGGGCGATTTAAATGCAAAAATAGGAACACCTAAAAATGAAGAATATTTAATTACGAAACAAAATGGATACGGTGTAAGGAACGAAAGAGGACAGAAATTGGTAAACTTTGCTATAGAAAACAAATTATCGATTTTAAATACATTCTTCAAGAAAAAACCTAAAAATAAATGGACTTGGAGATCACCAGATGGAAAAACACTAAACGAAATTGACTTTATATTATCTAACCGTGCAAAGATATTCCAAAATGTTGAAGTATTAAACATAAACTACCCTTCTGATCATAGGGCGGTTAGAGCAACAATCACACTGGCAGCTACTAGAAAGACGAGAAGTAAATACAACACCAACCAGATCAAAAATTTAAGCTGTGAAGAAGAAATTACAAAATTCCAAGACGCTATGAACACAAATATATCTGAAAGCCTACCGGAAATAGACGAGAATACGGCAGTTCAACAGTACTACGACAACATAATATACTCAATAACCAAAAGTCTACAGTACGCACAAGTCAGTAATAAAGAAACAAATAAAATCCTATCAGAACGCACTTTGAAACTTATAAGAAGAAAACAAGAAATACAAAGGATTAAACCTAAAAGTCGAGCTACAAAAAATGAGCTTAGTGCTCTATACAAACTAACAAGTAAATATATAAAGATGGATTATACTAAGCACAGACAAAATATCATAGAAAAACACATAAACTTAACAGGAAGTACAAGGAAAGCATATAAAGAACTGCGAACACACAAAACATGGATAGACGGAATAAAACGAAACGAAACAGTACTAAACAACCGAAGTGAAATCATTACAGTAGCAACCGAATTTTACAAAAACTTATACAGTGTTCAAAATCCGCAAGATATAAATAACACAAATTCCTTCCATACTAGCAAGGTGAAAGATTGCGCAAGGGTTCCGGAAATCGATATAATTGAAGTTATAACGGCACTCAAGAACCTAAAAACTGAAAAGAGTCCTGGACCAGATAAAATTACTAATGATACCTTAAGAATTGCATCAGAAACGCTCGCCAAACCATTGACAGACTTGTTCAACCTCGTTTTGAAAACAGGAGAGACACCTACCCAGTGGTCTGAGTCTAATATAATTCTGATTTATAAAAAAGGTGACTCCAAAGACATCGCGAACTACAGGCCGATAAGTCTACTTCCATGCATCTACAAATTATTCTCTTCAATCATCAATCATAGAATAAGTAACACACTTGATAAGAGTCAACCTGTAGAACAAGCCGGCTTTAGGAAGGGATTCTCGACTATAGACCACATACACACGTTGGAACTACTCATAGAAAAATTTCAGGAAATGAGAAGACCACTCTACTTAGCTTTTATAGACTATCAGAAAGCATTCGACACCTTGGTACATGATAGTATATGGGAAACATTAAGAACACAGAACGTAGAAAAGGAATATATACAAGTACTCAAAAACATCTACGGTAATAGCAGAAGTAGAGTTAAACTGGAGAAAATTGGGCCGTGGTTCCCTGTGAAAAGAGGGGTAAGGCAAGGAGATCCGATATCCCCAAAGCTGTTTATAGCTACACTGGAGGCCATAATGGGGCAACTAGACTGGAGTCGATACGGCATAAAAATTGGAACGAAGTACCTAAACCACCTACGATTTGCGGATGACCTAGTTCTTATATCAGAATCTGGGACAGATCTCCAATTCATGATAGATTCCTTGAACATAGGCAGTAAAAAAGTGGGCTTAGAGATGAATCTATCTAAAACTATGGTAATGACAAACAGTGTCAGGAGAACAGTATCGGTTGGCAGCGCGCCTCTGACATATACAGACCAGTACTTGTACTTAGGTAAGCAAATCAGCTTCACTCGCGAAAATAACGAACGAGAAGTCGAACGAAGGACACAACTAACATGGAACAAATACTGGAGCCTAAAAGAAATTTTCAAGGGCAGCTTACCAACCAACATAAAAACGAAGGTCATGAACTCTTGCCTCTTGCCCTGCTTGACATACGGCTGCCAAACATGGATATTCAGCAATAACGTTAAAAATAAGATAGTAACATGTCAACGTGGAATGGAGCGCAGTATGTTAAACATCAAAAAAATTCAAAGAATACGTCACACAAAAATAAGAGGAGCAACAAATGCCAAAGATGGACTACAACAAGCGTTGACTCTAAAATGGAAATGGGCCGGACATGTAGCACGTTTGAAAGACCAGAGATGGACCAAAATAGTTACAGCCTGGAAAGGCCCACTTGGCAAGAGGAGAAGAGGAAGACCCTGTGCAAGATGGGAAGATGACGTTGTTAAAGTCGCCGGTGAAAATTGGTCTCAAATAGCCAAATCTAGAGAAGACTGGTCATCCTTGGAGGAGGCCTTCACCTGCAGAGGGGTTCTGGCAGAAGAATAAAACCAAAAAAACTTTTTCATTTAATATATTGTTAAGTTATTTTTTTTTATTTTATTATGTTACTTTAACTTTTTTAATTCATAACTATTAACTTCTCACCTTCTGTTCAGAAATAAAAGGCTTTTTTATTTTTTATTTTTTATTTTTTTATTATATTTTGTTTTATCAAATCAATAAAAATTCACAAATATAATAGGCATCAAAGATCAGGAGTGGTGGCTGGTGACGTCACTGGTCGCTAAAAAGTGTAGCGTGTAGTGACGTCACACGAGTTTTCAACGCGCTGTGTCGTCTTCATTTATTGTTTATATGAAAAAAGAAAAAATACATGTCTAGTATTTTTTGGAAATCTGACTGACGGACTTTTTAGTTATTTTTAGTCAAATACCCTATTCAGGCGGACCCTATCTAGCTCGTTCCGCTATCTCCTGCGTGATCTGCCGCGACCTTGTCTCCCTGTCTCAGAAGTTCGGCGATACCAATTCAGAGCTATTTGGTCCCACAGTTTACCTGGCATGCGGCAGACCTACCCTACCCAGTCCTATTTAAAATGGTTATAAATTAACAAATCATGTGCGCGATGCTAATTCTATTGGTATAGGCTAAATCATAATCTATAAAGCGAAGAGTTTGTTTGTTTGTTTGAACGCGCTAATCTCAGGAATTATTGGTCCGATTTGAAAAAATATTTTATCGTTGGATAGCCTATTAATCTAGAAAGGCTTTAGGCTATATAACATCACGCTGCGACCAATAGGAGCGGAGCATAACTAACTCAACGCGGACGAAGTCGCTGGCGGCCGATAGTAAAAAATACCTTTGTTTCAACAAATTACTTCACGTGCTTTACACTTTTGCGCGTCATCTGAGAGTACACATATAGAGGCTTGAGTTCACGAGAATTCACGAAGATGATTTTTTCCGACCAGACGATTGTTGTGTCTGGCGGACACCTGCCCAACCATTGAAGTGTGCTAGTTACGTAGTAAACTGTTCTTGCGAGATGCATAATTTTGCGTGACGCGTTGTTCGCATGTCGTGTTGTAGAAGCCGCTACAAGTAAATTTAGTATTTTAAAAAATACCAAAAAACACACTTATGCATCCTTTTGTCCATAAATGTCGCCAAAATCAAGTCATTTATTCAAATTAGGCTGAGAATCAGCATTTTTTGAACGTCAAACTTACATTACACAGTAGAACTCAAGACTCTCTGTGTAGCGACAGGCAGCCTCCGTGGCGTAGCGGTAGCGAACGCGGCAGCTGCGCAAGGAGGCGCGGGTTCGATCCCCGCGCTGTGCAAATATTTGTATGCATAAATATGAATATTTGCACTGGTCTGGTCGTCTGGAAAGTACGCTAAATGCCGTTGGTCACGGTTGCCATACGAACATCTAGTGGCAGTCGTTACGGGTTGTTGGAGCCCTCAAAAGTCCAACAATTGATCTAACTGCAATGCTTCGATATCGCCCTCGGGTTGTGGCTGAATAAGCTTCGGATGTGACTGGGATTAACGAGATGATGATGACACTTGAAGCCTTTGACTAACCTAAAGAAGTTCTCCACTTTGAAGGTGGACTCAGTCCTCTTCTTGGCCACGTAGATGGACCAGTGATGCCTCATCTTGATCATTGTGTCTGCCACGTCGATCAACCAGTTCTCCTCGAGTTCCTTCTTGGTGGCCGCGGAAAGTCTGTTCACGTTGTCAAAGAAGTCGGTCGTGTATTGTGGGAAGGGGATTTTAGCTTGCATTTGTTCCATGTCTACTATGTATATGTTTTGATATCTGTAAGTGTAAATACATTAATTTAGTATAAACTAAATTCTATCCCAAAAGTTTCTAATCCATACTAATATTATAAATGCGAAAGTAACTCTGTCTATCTGTTACGCTTTCCCGCTTAAACCTCTCAACCGATTTTGATGAAATTTGGCACAGACAATCTTTAGACCCTGAGAAAGAACATAGGCTACCTTTTATCCCGGAAAAATTTGATGTTCCCGACGGAAATCTAAAAAGCGCGATATAACCGAACTCCACGCGGGCGAAGCCGCGGGCGGAAAGCTAGTAATCCATACTAATATTATAAATGCGATAGTAACTCTGTCTGTCTGTCTGTTACGCTTTCCCGCTTAAACCTCTCAACCGATTTTGATGAAATTTGGAACAGACAATCTTTAGATCCTGAGAAAGGACATAGGCTACCTTTTATTCCGGAAAAATTTGATGTTCGCGAGGGAAATCTAAAAAGCGCGATATAACCGAACTCCACGCAGGCGAAGCCGCGGGCGGAAAGCTAGTTGTTAAATAAATTTCAGCTTTAGGTACTCCAATGCCAATTAAGTTGGTTTTACAGTAACTAACATTTTTGATAAAGTTTTAAATATGAAAGTTCAAAGTTATTTCTGTTTACACTGTTTGCAATCAAGTCGAAATTGCTGATTCGGTGTATTAGTTAAAAACAAATAAGAATACGATAAAAAAGAGTGTAAAGTCTAATTTATGTAAGAAATTAGCAGAAAAGTATGCCTCACGGCTGTACCAACGATGCTGCGCCAGAGGGAGATTAATCTGGAGACCCTCCACGACCAAATTCCCGACACAACAACATTTGGCGCATCGTACCCGCCACACATCGCAACATAATTTTGTTTTGAGGACGCGGCGTTTGCACAAATAGTTTCAGGACCTGGATCTAAAATATCGATTTTCTAATTCAAATTAATTTTAAAATTTCAATTAAAAAATTTCGGAAACATTGTTGGAACATTTGGAGCATTGAAAAAATCTATCTTTTCTTTATATAGAACTAGCTTTCCGCCCGCGGCTTCGTCCGCGTGGAATTCGGTTATATCGCGCTTTTTAGATTTCCCTCGGGAACATTTTTTTTTTTTTCAATAATAGGTAGCCTATGTCCTTTCTCAGGGTCTAAAGATTGTCCGTGACAAACTTCATTGAAATCGGTTGAGAGGTTTAAGCGGGAAAGCGTAACAGACAGACAGAGTTACTTTCGCATTTATAATATTATTATGGATAAGGAATTAATCCACCGATTTCAATGAAACATTTTATAACAATCAAAAATCAAATATTTTATAACAATTTTATGATTAAAAAGAGTGTTCGTGGAATGTCTTGCCTGTTCTACTCCATAGGTACCTTTTTATTCGAGAGAAATCCTTCAAAAGGCATCCGAAATGTCGGGACCGAGGTCGGGGAGTTAGGGTATTTTATCACACTAAAACTACTAATCCGCACTTAGGGGTAGTCTCGGTTCCTCTTAAAAACCTACACTACGGAATGGGCAACTTCATCTTTCTAATTGACTGACCCTCTGACAATTCAAATGTGTTTGTAATTAGTTTATTTGAAAGGAAATGCTTTGTGTCCAAGTACCTCTCCTGCCACATCCTCCGGAGCTCCAACAGCACGGGGTTCCCGAGATAGTAACGGTAGAAGAGCGCTTCCTTAGACTTCAGGAAGGGAGCGTGCCACGGCACTGGAGCTCTAACTATGTGCGCCGGCCACAGCGGCGGGATGAACGGAATCTTCAGGCGCTTCTGCTCAGCGGGGTCCTGTATGATGTAGACTAGGATGCACCTGGGGAGATCATAAACAAAGCCATGTCTAACGTCTTGTGTGTTATGCCACTAACCGGTAAGTGCCCTAAGTAAGTGTACTATGACTTTTTGGACGTGACAACGTCTTATAATTCGATGGAGCCGGCTGCACGCACGAAAAACATGACTCATGCAGCGTTACCTCGCTCTGAGGCGTTCCATTTAAGGCTTGAAGTGCAAGCGAGAGCCCGGAACGAGCGAGAAAGAAGTACAATCGGGCTCCGCGTTCGACATCTGTCTCTTTCCTACTCGAGTGAGCGATGCGTCCTCGTGGGCAGCTGCTATACAATAATACATTTAAATGTTTTCGTCAAGTATGAAATGCAATGAAAAGTGAATGTGGTGTCAATTGTTTAAAGCAACGATAACTGCGGCGATAAAGATAATGATTCTTTCGATATTAAATATAATATATTTTCAGTGATATATTGTCAATACATGTAACTTGATCAATTCAATTGTGATTTCCATTTACCCCCTCCTCTATATCCATAAAAAATATCTATGAAACAAATGATTTTTTTTTTTTTTTTTGGAAAATGCAACTATTTCATCAGTATTTTCTTATGACGTTGTCACGTTCAACTGTCGTCAGTGAATTAACTTTACAGACAACCGATTTTTTTTCCCAGGGTGGATAATCCTCATGGATACTGCAGTGTCTCACGTCTGTCAGACTCTTGCTGACTAAAAACCACGCCAGTGTTCTGTCTCAGGCCTACGCCGGAGGTCGCAGAAACGTATGACACTTCTTCAACCCCCCAACGAGCCACCACTGCGGGCCGTTGGGACTTGCTCGAGTGAGAGGTCACGGGCCACTCCTGAGATGAGGGCACGTCGTGATGTCACACTTACCAAGATGACGGCCGAGGAACAGGTCAAGTAAGAAATGCTAGGTTGTCAGTTAAAAAATGTATAAAGAAGTACCTCTTCATCGCCATCACGAAGAACTCCCTGATGTCTGCCTCACTCTGTCGCACGTTGGCCTGCCACGTGAGGTTGAGCATGCGCTTCTTGATGTGCGCGGTCTGCTTGTCCACGGACAGTCGAGCACGCTTGTACAGCTCATCTGGGAAGTCGGGGAGCTGATTTCCTGTTAAGGACTGGAAAAGGAAATGATGAAGATTAACAGAAGAATAGAAAGAAAGAAAGGAAAACAGTTTATTATTTACCTTAATACTAGAACAAACACACACAGCCACACGCACATATACACACACACAAGCTCATATTCATCAATATCCCAACACACTTTCACTTTTCTGTTGCATTTACGCCCCTCCGCTCCGCCCAGAGCGGGAGAGGTCATTTGATGACTTCCCATTTACAACAAAAAAAAAAGGTTAAAACTCACCACTCTCAAATAATATTCAATTTTCGTCAAAGCTTCCGGGGCGATGAACCGATAATGCTCCTCCTCGGTGATAGCCAGCATCTCTTCCTTCTGCTGATCCGGGTCTCGCGGCTGCTCTAACTCTAACCTCGCTAAACGCCTGAAAAAAAATTATAATATTTTCATTTTCACTTCAAGGCGCAAACATTTGTATAGTCCCGGTTCTTTAAATCATTATATTTGTCACAATGGAGATAGGTACTAAAGTCGGACAACAGCAGGTCAAGTTACCCGAAATTGTCAAATATACCCAGTCAACCTTGAGTCTTAATGCTTTAGAGATATAGTTTAAAAAGCTTCGAGTTCGCCTTCGGGTTGTGGAGGTCAGACGGCAGTCGCTTCACGGAAAATATCGAAGTTTAGCCAAAATCAGCAGTTAGACTGGTAATGTGGACCTAGACTCCAAAGCTGAAATGGCTTCGGATGCGACTGGGATAATAAAAGCTGAGATGATGATGATGAGATAAACTTGAAAATCTAAAGAAGAAATCTGACAGATTGTAGTAGCTTGGTGTACTGTCTGTACCATAGTTCACAATAAGTATTAAAATATTGATATTAATGCGCTGCATTCTGTTCTCAAGCATACAAATATGAACATCACATGTTATATATTACATATGTTTTTTTATTGATGTCGGAAGGTGTGATTAAAGTGTCAATTAATAAAATGAAAAAATAGAAAATGATATCATAAATTAATCCATACTAATATTATAAATGCGAAAGTAACTCTGTCTGTCTATCTGTCTGTCTGTCTGTCTGTCTGTTACGCTTTCCCGCTTAAACCTCTCAACCGATTTTGATGAAATTTGGCACAGACAATCTTTGGGCCCTGAGAAAGAACATAGGCTACCTTTTATCCCGGAAAAATATGATGTTCCCGAGGGAAATCTAAAAAGCGCGATATAACCGAACTCCACGCGGGCGAAGCCGCGGGCGGAAAGCTAGTCTTCCATAAATTCAGTCGTAAAGTAAAACTTTTACATTTACTTATTAAAAATAGTTTAAAGTCACTTTTTAAAGAACACTAATTACAGATTCTTTTGACGGGACTTTTATTGGAGTTCCCGCATCGAGAGAGCGCAGAGCGCCAGATCTCTGAATTTAAAGAACCCCAGGCGTCTAGTGCTCAGCTTACCGCTAGGGAAAATAGAAAAAAAACTAATTCATACTTTTGGAACACTAGTTTATAGTTTTGGCTTACTAGGTAGTACGTAGTTTCAGGCTTATAAGTAGTTGGACACATACAAAGTTCTAATACAGAGAAGACATTGATCACGGTAGGTACCTGTTGAATACTAGTTGAGGATTGAACTGTGTGGGACACTAGTTCCCAGTCGAGATGAACCTTACATACCTTTTAAACTCCTCCTGTGCCGCTAATTCAGCTAATTCCTTCTCCAATTTTCTTTTCTCGATTCTTCTCTTTTTAGCCTCAGCTTCTGCGGCTTTCCTCCTATCATATTCACCGGAAACTAAATCTTCCAGCTTAACCAAACCTGTAAGGGAAATAATTTGATGTTACAATTCAACATTTGGCACATTGACCACCTGGCATGCAGATGTGCCCTGAGAGTTTAAGCGTAGTAACTTTCCGGGTGACTTCAGTTAATTTAATGATGGAACGGATCATTGTATTCTTAACTTACGATGACTAATGAGCTGAATTCCTTTGATAAGTTGGTCCTTGGCAGCTCTGGACAGACAAAGGTGGAAGGAGTAAGGAGTAGGGCCAGAAAAAAAATTGTCTAGTCTTTGCCTCATGAACTGGACGGACGACCTGTCAACTTGGCTGAACGTCTCTGACGTAGGATGGACCTCACTCTCTCAGCACTGGATGGCGAAAGGCTAAAGAAGAAAAATGCCTCACCACTAAACTATTATAAAATACATTTTATCAAAACAATTATTTTTTTATTTATTATTTTTATTATAATTTTATTTATTATTTTTCCGCGGGCGGAATGCTAATAACTAATAATATTAGTTTAGATATTAAAAAAGGACAAAACTAAACTAACACTTATCTTCTGTCTTTTTCTGAATGAAACAGAAAAGAAAAGACGCGCTGAACTTAAATTTAGTTTAGTTAATGTAGCGGTACCTACAAACGTCACATGCGAACAACACGTCATACTGACGTCACACGAATTCTACATCTCGCAAGCAGAGTTTACCGTGCAACTAGCATACATACAACTTCCCAATTTCAAGCATCGGGCAACTGCCCGCCAGTCACACCCGTCAGGTCGGAGGATCCTCCCTTTTCTATGGAGGATGAGTGAACTTTACACAGTTAAGAAAAAGGGAATCCGAGCCATTACGTCCTATTTATCTCTACCCACCCCTCGTACTCCCCACACTTGGAATTAGATAAACAAATGCTTGAGATAAGGGGAACTTCGTCAAGTTAAAAATGTGAGGTTCTCTTTCCATTTTTGAAGAAAGAAACCGCCAGATTTTTTATTTGATTCTAAAAAAACAGACCTTTGAGGCTGCGTTGGCGTTTCGGCGTATCTCCTCAGAGGAGGCGGATGGGAAAAAGCAAAATCATCTAGTTTTAAAACATTATTGACGTGTTTAAGTGTTGTTATGAATGTCCATGGTTATAAAGGTAGAGGTAAACCAAATAAACAATGAATACACTGTGTGACCTACTAAGATTGAACAAGACGTGTTCCACCGGCTCCAAATAAATTTAGAGAGAGTACCTATAACCCTCAGAGAAAATAAATAAACATTTATCACCTTTCTGTAGCTTTTGCTTCTTCTTCTTCTCATCCTCAATCGCCTTCAGCCTCTCTTTCTCCCGCTCCGTCCAAGACTTGAGCGGAGGGAACTGCATCTCCCCTCCAGGACCCAGAGGTCCGTACAACTTGGGAGGAGTTCTCTTCTTGGGGGGCATGTTGACCAGACGTAATCCTTTCGTGGTGGGCGTGTAGCAATTGCCTGTAAATGGTAAGGTCTA
Source organism: Sesamia nonagrioides (assembly GCA_017933935.1). Taxonomy (NCBI): domain Eukaryota; kingdom Metazoa; phylum Arthropoda; class Insecta; order Lepidoptera; family Noctuidae; genus Sesamia; species Sesamia nonagrioides. The sequence goes on along the minus strand of JADWQK010001264.1, from coordinate 148,824 downwards.
ATATATTGCGAAGGTTGAAAAAGTGTTTGAAGCTTCTTCATCATCTCTGTGTTAATCCTAGTCACATGCGAAGCTTTGTCAGCTTTGGAGTCTGGGGTCCGCTTTACCAGTGTAACTACTGATTTTGGCTAACCTTCAATATATTCCGGGAAGCGACTGCTGTCTGACCTCCACAACGCGAAGACGATATCGAAGCAATGCAGTTAGACCAATTGTTGGACTTTTGAGGGCTCCAACAACCCTTAACGAGTGCCATTAGATGTTCGTATGACAACCAGGTCCAACGGCTTAACGTGCTTTCCGAGGCACGATCAGAACTGTGCAAATATTTATATTCATGCATACAAATATATGCACTGCGCGGTGATTGATTCCGCGTCTCCTTCCGCAGCGTCCGCGTTCGCTACTGCTACGCCACGGAGGCTGTCACGGAGGTTTGAAGCTTGTAGATTGTAAATAAACCATAGGCTATTTATTGTACGAGTTGTGTGGTAAGTAAGACATAATTTTAAGGTGCACGATTTCTGACAAATTTGACACTGATTGGACAGGTCCTCTCAATATGTGTCGGTCTTTCCTCAAAGGACCATCTCAGACATCGTTCTACATGGTTTTCATATTGTTACGAATGGACCTTATGTCGATGGCATAAGGTTCAATATCGCGTGACAAGCAGTGTGTCACTTTTAAGTCCTATTTCGGCAGATCTAGACATTTTCTAGGTAAAATAATAAAACGCATTGCTAGACTTAGGACGGCCTATCGAATGGTACAGGTCTCGACAGTTTTGTCAACAAAGTGTCGACATCGAAATTTCTGGAAACCCGTTTCCGGGAATTACCATAGGTAAGTACCTATGGTAATTCCCGGAAACGGGTTTCCAGATATTTGACCGGCCATGTAAGTACATGGCCGGTGACCTCGAAGTTATGCAGTATTATTATTACGTCTAGAGGATTCCGGAATGTTCGATCAGCTGGCCTATATATAGGCGGCGCGACGCCGGCGCACAGGCAGTCTACACTCGACTAGCGATACGAAAACAGCGACAGTTAAGAAGCAATCTTAAAGAAGATCTACTGCGACAATTGTAACGAGAACTTCGAGTACTACGAGAAGTAACATCTGTAGTGTTATTGTGTGCTTACAACACGGACTTCGTGGACCTAAGGGAAGACTTCGGTACAACGTCAGCGACATTCTACTTGTCATTGCCTACAATCGACTGTACCTTCGTTGCCAATAAACTTCGTAACCCTTAACCGGCGTTTAAGTACCCCTAGCCTGTAACAATTGGTATCAGAAGTGGGATGCCGGTCCCGCCAAGGGAAGACGAAAGAGTTCGCACGCGACGACAAGCAGCGATGGATTTGGCGCGTCAAGAGGAAGAATCGCTTGGTGTCCCTGCACCCGTAGAAGATGCGGCCGTCGTAACACCGACGAATGTGAGTGCGCCTACTACCACCACCACTGCCGGTGGCAGCGGATCCGATTTATCGGTGTTACTGGCTCACTTGACGGCGCAAATAAAGTTGAGTATAGCAGAATCCCAGGCGCAAATAAAAGGCATAGTAGCAGAATCACAGGCAAAATCCCAGGCAGAAATCCAGGCACAAATACAACAATCACAGGCAAAATCCCAGGCAGAAATCCAGGCACAAATTAAAAGTGTAGCAGAGTCCCAGGCAGAAACCCAGGCACAAATAAAACAATCCCAGGCAGCAACCCAGTCACAAATAAAGGAATCCCAGCAACTGGTATTACAATTAAATGAAAAGTGGAAAAAGACCAAAGAAGAAGTCAATGAACTTAGAATTAAAACAGCTCAACAAGATGCCCGTCTGGACCAGCAAGACACGCGCATAGACAAACAAGATACACGTATGGACCAGCAAGATACGCGCATATACAAACAAGATGCGCGTATGGAGAAATTAAACAGTACCATCATGGAGTTTGGGAAGGAAGTAGAATTTTTACATGAGAAGGTACAAAAAGGAGTTATTAAAGGTGTGGTACCGGTACCCAGTGCTTTGCCGACTTTCAAGGTACCTCATTTTGACGGGACAACGTCATGGGTGGCCTTCCGTCTACAGTTTGAAAAGGTCGCAAAAGGCAACAATTGGGACGACGATCAAGCCGTAACCGCGCTTACGCTTGCTCTGCGTGGTGAGGCGGTCCAAATCCTCGAAAATATTTCCGGCGATTGCAATACCCTAGCCTGTCTGTTAGAAGCGTTGGAGTCTAGATATGGAGAGAAACACCTGGAACATGTCTACGGGGCTCAACTCCGCGACCGCACACAGAAAAGCAGTGAGGGTTTGCAACAATGGGCATCGGAAATAGAACGTATTGTTCGGAGGGCGTATGCTTCAACGCCGGGAGTAATTGATGCTAGCACGGTGCAAGCTTTTACTGATGGAATTCGAGATGCGGAAGTCAGGGCTGCGGTTCGTCTGGGGCACCATCAGACTCTGAAGGCAGCCTTGACACACGCTCTGGAGGTGGAAGCAGTACGCCAAGATGGCCGACCACACCACCGTATTCGTGAGGTAACCGCACAAATGAAACCCCGACAAGGGCCAACATGCTATGACTGCGGTGAAAAAGGGCATATTCGGATCAATTGTCCCAGGAAGGCTAAGGGAAGAAGCACTTCTGGGACACAGGTGGAAGCCGAGGATTTAAACTAGGGACAGCCAGGGCTATGGGGCGAGTACTGGCTGGTCGACATGTAGCCCCCATTATAACAGTATCACAAGTGGGTGACGGAAACAGTCTCATTATAGAAGGAGAACTGAATGGTAAATCCTGCAGTTTCACATTGGATACTGGTGCATCAAGAACCATTGCACGACCGGCGCTATTTCCTCGGACCATAGTATGGAAAAGAGGATCTTCACAATGCCGATTACAAACCGCCACTGGCCAACCAGTACTCGTCCTTGGTGAAACGAATGTGACTTTGAAAATGGGTGATAAGACATTCACGCACCCTGTTTTAGTAGCGAATATTACAGATGATTGCATAATAGGACTGGACTTTTTGAAGAAACAGCAGTGCGTCCTTAATGTAACAAAAGGAGTATTGAGTTTTCCAGAACAAGAAGTATTTCTTCAAGGTGGAAAACAGGGGTCAGTGTACTGTTTAAGGAGAACGGTATTACCACCAAGATCAGAAACCTTAGTAGATATTAGATTATCACCAACAGGATGCCGTAAACGTTGCATTATAATAGAAGATTCTGGAGATCACCCAGACTGGATAACAGCAAGGACACTGATGATGATTTCCGATAAACCAAAAGTACGCATTATCAACGTTAGTAACAAAGAAATCATTCTTGATAAGAATTGCATGGTGGGTGTGTGCGATCATGTAGCATCTTTGAGAAAAACAGAAGCACACGAAAAGGAACGTGATAAGAAGTGGCAGGAACATATATCGACACTACTCGAAAATTGTAAGGGCAATTTAAACAAGTTCGAAAGTCACAAAGTTAAGCAACTGTTACATAACTTCCATGACATCTTCTCGAAGACCGACGGTGACGTGGGAAGGACCGGGCTTGTCAAACACCATATAGATACGGGTGATACACAGCCGATAAGACAGAGACCACGTCGTATCCCCTTTGCAAGAGAACAGGAAGTCACGGAAATGTTAAGAGATATGGAGAAAAACCGGATAATAGAAGCATCCACCAGCCCTTGGTCATCTCCAGTAGTCCTAGTCAAGAAAAAGGATGGCAGCACAAGGTTTTGCGTTGACTACAGGATGTTGAATGATGCCACGAAAAAGGATAGTTATCCTCTGCCACGTATAGATGACACTTTGAACTTGCTAAGTGGCATGAAATGGTTCTCCACAGTTGACCTCAAAAGTGGATACTGGCAGGTGGAAATCTGTCAGCAGGATAAGGAAAAGACCGCTTTTACCACTGGTCCTGGGAACGGTCTCTGGCAATTCAATGTCATGCCTTTTGGACTGTGCAATGCTCCAGCTACATTTGAGCGCCTAATGGAGCGCATCTTGGTGGGGTTACTTGGTGATGCATGCCTGGTCTATTTGGATGACATCATCATTATGGGACGAAACTTCGCAGAACACCTACGCAATTTGGAGAAAGTCTTTCAGAAACTGCGTGAAGCGAATTTAAAACTCAGTCCTAGTAAGTGTACACTATTCCAGAAAGGGGTTGGATACTTGGGGCACATTATTTCGGCGCAAGGAATTCGAACAGACCCTGAGAAAATAAAAGCCGTGTCGAAGTGGCCTACGCCTCGTAATAAAACTGAGGTACGCTCTTTCTTGGGTCTGTGTGCATATTACCGTCGGTTTGTGAAGAACTTCTCCAAGTTAGCGAAGCCGTTGCATCGTTTAACAGAGGAAAAGTGTCAATTTGAATGGAACTCTGACTGCGAACAGGCATTTGCGCTACTGAAAACTCACTTGTGTGAGGCTCCTGTATTAAGTTACCCTAGTAGGGAAGGCCAATTTTTGGTAGACACAGATGCCAGCAATGTTGGTATTGGAGGAGTTCTCTCTCAAACACAAGGAGATAGGCAGGTCGTTATCGCATATTTCAGCAAATGCCTTTCAAAGCCAGAAAGAAATTATTGTGTTACCCGCCGAGAACTTCTAGCCGTTGTTAAGACCTTACAACACTTCAAGAAATATTTGATTGGGAGGCAGTTTACACTTCGTACCGATCACGCTGCCTTACAGTGGCTCCTCCAGTTCAAAGAACCAGAAGGACAAGTAGCAAGGTGGATAGAGCAGCTGCAAGAATTTGACTTTGTCACTGAACATCGAAAAGGCAAGTCACACAATAATGCTGATGCTTTGTCTAGACGACCTTGCGAAAAATCTTGCCGACATTGTGCCAAACAGGAAAGAAAGAGAACGTAAGGATTATCCAGGTGAACGCTTTGGACGAAGACTGGGATAATCAATCATTGGAAGACGCACAAAAGGAGGATAGTGACTTGAAGACAGTAATCGAATGGAAACAACGTGGCCAGAGGCCCGCTTGGAGTGAAATATCAGCGCTTAGCCCAACAGTAAAAAGTTACTGGGCTCAGTGGGACAGCCAGATAATTGATAATGGAGTTCTCAAGAGGAAATGGGAATCACCCAGTGGACAGGAGGTCACCTTACAGATAGTTGTCCCCGGTGATAAAGTCGCGTCAGTGCTACGACAGGTGCACGACGGAGTATCCGGAGGACATCTTGGAGTAAAGAAAACCCTGGAAAAGGTGAGAAAAAGATTCTATTGGGTGCATTGCCGCGAAGACGTAGAGGACTGGTGTAGAAAATGTGTAGCCTGCTCGTCAGTAAAGGGACCGCAAACGAGGGCCAGAGGTCGGCTGAAAGTGTACAATGTTGGTGCACCATGGGAAAGAGTTGCTGTCGATATAGCTGGGCCATTCCTGTTACTGAAGAAGGGAATAGGTATATCATCGTCATGCAAGACTATTTCAGCAAATGGCCAGAAGCTTTTGCAGTGCCCAACCAAGAAGCTCATACAGTCGCCAAAAAGCTAGTTCACGAGGTGTTCTGTCGATTTGGCATTCCTTTGGAGTTACACTCTGACCAGGGTAGAAACTTCGAGTCTTCACTATTTCGAGAGGTTTGCCAACTGCTCGGGATACACAAGACTCGTACAACACCGTATCACCCACAGTCAGATGGAATGGTCGAAAGATTCAATCAGACGTTGGAGAATCATTTGGCCAAAGTAGTGGAAGAACATCAAAGGGATTGGGACCAATACATTCCACTCTTTTTAATGTCATACCGCTCAGCAACACATGACAGCACAAACTGCACACCGGCGAAAGTCAACTTCGGCCGAGAAATTAGACTACCCATAGATGCACTAACCGGAACACCTCCCGATACTCCTATCCTGGCCGTCGACTATGTGGCCGACCTGCGGCGTAAATTAGATGGAATACATGAGCTAGTGAGAGAGAATGGTCTGAAAACCAGTGAGAAGATGAAGATCCGATACGACCGCAAAGCTAACGTGCCCGGATTTGAAGAGGGAACTTTGGTACGGTTACATAATCCCATTAGAAGAAAAGGAAAGAGTCCAAAGTTCCAAGCCAAATGGGAGGGTCCGTACACGATAGTAACCAGAATAAACGATGTCACCTACCGGATTAAGAAAGGACCTAGGGGGAAGCTGAAGGTCGTACACGTTGACCGCCTAGCTCGCTATTATGGATCAAATCATGCTCGGGACGAGCATGACTAAGAAGGAGGCAATGTTACGAATGGACCTTATGTCGATGGCATAAGGTTCAATATCGCGTGACAAGCAGTGTGTCACTTTTAAGTCCTATTTCGGCAGATCTAGACATTTTCTAGGTACAATAATAAAACGCATTGCTATACTTAGGACGGCCTATCGAATGGTACAGGTCTCAACAGTTTTGTCAACAAAGTGTCGACATCGAAATTTCTAGAAACCCGTTTCCGGGAATTACCGTAGGTACTTCCGAGTGACCTCGAAGTTATGCAGTATTATTATTACGCCTAGAGGATTCTGGAATGTTCGATCAGCTGGCCTATATATAGGCGGCGCGACGCCGGCGGACAGTCAGTCTACACTCGACTAGCGATACGAAAACAGCGACAGTTAAGAAGCAATCTTAAAGAAGACCTACTGCGACAATTATAACGAGAACTGTAAGTACTACGTGAAGAAACATCCGTAGCGTTATTGTGTGTTTACAACACGGACTTCGTGGACGTAAGAGAAGACTTCGGTACGACATCAGCTACGTTCTACTTGTCATTGCCTACAATCGACTGTACCTTCGTTGCCAATAAACTTCGTAACCCTTAACCGGCGTTTAAGTACCCCTAGCCCGTAACAATATGATTTAACCAAGATCATGTCTGAACTTTAAAAGACACTGTGACTTCAGTGTGTTCGTTTCATCCTTTCTTCTCAGAGTAGTCAATACCTACTTATACTTAGTCTAGTAGTAGATTGGAAACCCCGACCACATCTAGTTTTTAAAATGCACGTGTGAAAATGTTTGTACAAACCTACTTACAAAAAAAAAAAACTGTTATCACCTGCATTTTATGTTCCCATAACTAAACAAAATGTAAGGGACAGAAGTTTATCTATACAGATTCATTCCCACCCCACAAATATATTAAAAAATATTAACATTATTTTTTATAACATTATCATAAGTGCCATGATCCATTGAGAGTTTTAGTTCAGCTATTTTAATAACACGTTGTTACACATACCAATGGAGTCTGAAGGCCTGACGTGGTTGTAGGAGTCGCGATGAGGAATTCCCTTCGTCCAGGACTTAGCCTGCATCAGCGGTAGATATTCGCCGCAACGCTGTGCTTCTTCTCCTGAAATTAATAATAATAATAATAATAATAAAGCCCGTTTATTTCCAATCTACAATTATTTACATGCTTTTTTTTTATTTATTACAATTATAAAATGTAAACACATGTGCTAAGTTTTTATTATAAGCCTATGTACGAGTATATATATATATATATAATAATAATAATTATATTTTTTTTTTACTTTTTTTTTTTCTTTTTTCCTTTTACTCGCTGTCATTGCTTACTTCAGTACCATTGATCGGAACCCCTTCTCGGGTAAAGGCCTCCTCCAGCTTCTTCCAATTCTCTCTATCCATAGCCTTCTCTCTCCATTCACTTCCTGCTATCCTTTTTATATCATCTATCCACCTCTTTCGAGGGCGCCCTCTTTTCCTTTTTCCTGTTGGTCCCTTCCATGTAGTTGCCTCTAGGGTCCATCTCTTGTCTGTATATCTTGCTATATGTCCCGCCCAGTGCCACTTCTGTTGTAGGACATATTGCAAGACGTCTATGACCTTCGTTTTTTTTCTTATTTGTACGCTTTTTACTTTTTGTATTCTTCTTAATTTCAGTACGCTTCTTTCCATTGCCTTCTGGCACACTACTAATTTAGTTTTTATTTTGGTGTTGTATGCCCACGTTTGACATCCATATGTTAGAGTAGGTAGAATACACGTGTCCAAAACAGTTCTCTTTAGGTGGAGAGGAAATTTCCCTTTTAAAATTTCCTTCAGGGACCAAAATTTTTTCCAGCTCATGTTGATACGCCGCTCTACCTCTATTTCTTCACTTTTGTCTTCGAATGACAGTTGCTTTCCTAAATATATATAATTGCTCACATACTCAAGGGGCTTCCCGTTTAGGGTAATAGCATTTGTTTGGCTGTTTGTCATTATTTTGGTTTTGTTCTCATTCATTTTGAGGCCCACTTTATCACTTTCTTCATTTAAAGCGTATATCATTTTTTCTAAGCCTTTGCTCGTTTCAGCAAATAAGACAATATCGTCCGCGATCTGAGGTGTGTAAGTCGATCTAGATTAACTCTAATCCCTTCTGACTGCCAGTTAAGATTGTCAAAAATGTGTTGTAGCACCATTATAAATAGCTTGGGTGAAAGGGGGTCTCCTTGTCTCACTCCCCTGAGAATCGGTATATCAGGACCTCGTGTCTCCAGTTTGACTTGGCTTACGCTGCCTTCGTAGATGTTTTTGAGTACTCTTGTATAGCTTTCATTTATGTGGCATTTGTTCAGCGCTTCCCAAATAGCACCATGAGAGATCGTGTCAAACGCTTTGGCGTAATCGATGAAAGCAATGTATAGTGGCCTGTTGTTCTCCTGAAATTATCAGGTGTAAAAATCATGATTTTTTGCAGTAAAACTGAGCAGAAACTACAATTCTTCCAATATACCCCTATATATTTTATTGCGACGATTTTTAATCGTGGGCTGAGTTTTCTACTTTCTATGTTGAGAATTGAGAATCCAACAGTTCATCCCAGCACGTCTAAGACATAGGTAGTACTTTTGATATTAACTCTCGGCACAGAGCAATATGCTGTGTTTTTAAATCGTACATCGGTATTCTGTCATTATTTGGTCTCTTTATTACTATTAATAATTCGTACTCCTTTATAATTGACTTAAATGCAGACAGAAAGCATCAGCGCAAAGCAACAAGGAAAAGAATGCAAAGAAATTTTATTACACTATGGAAAGTACACCAATAATATTATCGTTAGTGCTTCAAGGGGCACCATGAGGTTCAAGGGCACCTAAAGTACCGTTTGATAAGGCAATTTTACAACTTTGTACTTTAAAGCGCTTGTTACAAAGTAAGTTTTGCCATGAAATACGCAGTATGGTTTCCGCGTCGCCTAAAGGGGTAAATAGAATAATAGTATCAAAACAGAATCCTATTGTGAACACACCCCAGCTTTAGTTGTATTGTCCCTAATTCTTTATTTTTTTTATTATTAAACTAAACGAAACACCAAAAGTCCATTTAGTTCCACATTTTGGCAACAGATGTCACTGTCCGATTACGTCATGTTTCTAAACCGCGGTGGCAAGATTCTCCGCCGTTTGGTTGGGCATCTTAGATTGAGAGAGTTTTAGAGTTTAGTATCTTTTTTCAGCGCGGGTCGGGCGGTGTTACTGTACAGTTCAATACCGTCCAGTCCAGTATCAACTATCACGACCCTTTAGCCCGACTGGTTGGTTTCCCTTCAAAACGCATAAATCTTTCGCCTTTTACTAAAGATTTCCGTGGAGGGGAACACTCAAATGAGTCTTATAGATTTTTCATTTTTGAAGACTCTGCTTCGGCGGAGTTTATATTATTATACTAGTGTAATAGTGTTGTTCGACTTCGAGCTTCCTTTCAATAACCGGCAATGTATGAGTGACAGTGAAAGTTGAGCGGATTTTCTTTTTATCCCTTCAATTTTCGCTGTTGCAGTTGGCACGAAAACTCGAAAGATTCCTTCCTTAGGTAGGACCTGGAACACCACCGGATGCTACGTATTCATGATAACGATTAATCGAAATACTTGCTCATAACATCTAAATAATGTCTTTAGACAATGTAGACAGAACATTTTGTAAAAGTATGGGAGAAATCCATACTTAATATTAGCTAGCCCCAAAGTAAGTTCGTTGTATAATAGATACATATTATATTGATAAATAAACATCCAAGACCCAGGCCAATCAGGAAAAGATCGTTTTCCATCATGACCTGGCCGGGGATCGAACCCGGGGCCTCCACGTCACAGGCAGGCGTGCTGACCGCTGCGCCACGGAGGACGTAATTAACGTTTATGAAAAAATATCTTCACCTTTAGTTTCTTTTGTATAACACCTGTAGTAATTATAATACCTGGCTTGGTCGTTGGTCTGTACCCAAGCTTTAATGTTGAATGTCAAAATAGTGCTGGCTTTTATTCTTAGGCATAATGTAAAAATAACACAACTTATCAAACAATAATGCCTTATAATAAAATTTTAGCAAACAAACGTGGCGCGCACCAATTAAACTTGTTATATTCGGCGAATGGATTGTTGATTAAATATTTTATTTCTTAGAATTACAATTTTCAGATCATATTTCCAGCTTTTCTATGATATTAAATCAATGCTGATTTTCATCCTCCTGGAAACTTTAATGAAATTAACAGAAAATAATATGTTCGAGTATGTACAGACGACAGCACATTAAGCTACTGTCAGATTTCTTTATTATACTTTATAACTTTATCTCTAAAGCTAAGGTAAGGTTGATTTGGAATATTTGACAGTTTCGGGTAGCTTGACCTGCTGTTGTCAGTACGTAACTCACGACGACATATCAAACAACATATTTATATTTCCCATGTACGCTAACTTCTCATTGTACGAAAAACCTTTAAAATGCGAAGTTACCTAAAACTGAATTGTGAAAACTTAATTATTTTTTAATAAGTGACATTATGTAGTATTTTGTAATCCATTTGATGTGATATTAATAATTGATTTTTATTTTTACTTTAATTTTGATTGAAAACATTTTTAGCGAATATAAGAACTTATCTAATTGTAAGTAGACACTCCTGTCAATAGACAAATAAGTAATGCTTAAAACGCTTCTATTTGTACACTTACACTAGTATATGGAATTTATTTCCAGTATATTCAGTTGTTGGTGGCCCAAATAAATAATATAGTTCTCGTTTATAGTTTAAACACTCTTTGATAGATGGCGCTGTACGTTTACGTCACGTTTCTGAACCGCGGTGGCAAAATTCTCCGCCGTTTGGTTGGGTCTCTTAGATTGAGAGAGTTCAGTATCTCTGGTTTCCTTTCAAAACGCATAAATCTTTCGCCTTTTACTAAAGATTTCCGTGGAGGGGAACACTCAAATGAGTCTTATGTATTTTTGAAAACTCTGCTTCGGCGGAGTTTATAATTAGAGGTGGGCAAAACAGTACTCTATAAAGTACTGCCATATGGCATGACATTTCGTCCCGCGTACTGTAGCACTTAAGCAGTACACATTACCCTAAACATGACCTGATGCATGAGGTACGCAACGCAAGGTATAATATTCGACAAAGTTGATTTGCTTTCATACTTAACCCTTATATGGTATACTATACTAAAAAATGCGAATAAGGGCTTCCAGGCATAGGACTGGCACTATTCGTGACCACAGCAACTTCAAAAACATTTTTTAAAATGTCGTTGTATAAATACGTATTTAAAAATCAACTATGTACAATGATTCTTTTTGTATCTATATACAATGATTCTTTTTGTATCTTTATACAACGATTCTTTCTTTTTTTTTTTGCTTTTTGTTTTTAAATTTTTAAACCGATAAACCGACCGCCGTCGCTGACCCGTTCGTTACCTCTGCGTACTGTTTTGTCAGGTGTCATGCTAAATTTTGCCGGGTAATACGTGTGCGTTCGCGCAGCGGAATGTTGTTGAATTTAAAGATTTTAAATATGCAGATATTTAGTGTATGACATCGTGTAATTGTGTATGGTAAAAAAAAATTTGTGCATGCAGCCATTGTGGAGAAATTCACGAAAAACTGATTCCGCTGGGCGAACGTTGTCCTGGCGGAACTTTTTTTAATCCATTGACTTTAGAAAAAAGAGATGTGTCCAAAAATTAGTGTGTATTTGTGTGTAATTGTGTATGTATGAATAAAATTTGTGCATGCATAGACTTCGGAGAAATTCAAGTTTCCGCTGCGCGAACGTTTGGCCATTAGCTAGTTTTCATATAAAGCGCTTACATAGAGAGCTGTAGATTTTTACATACGTTGTTTTGAATTTGTGCATATTTGTGTACAAAACAGATTTAGAAAAAATCGTAGGGCTAAAAAGATAAAAATATAAACGTAAAACACGCTTTTTAGGTCATAGTTCTTAAAGTATGCACTTTGGGGTCTAGATTTTCACGTTTATACAAACCTTGTAAGTGTCTGCAACATATTGCCAAATATCAATGATGTTCCTTTAGTAATTAAAGAGATCTAGGATAATTTACCATGACAAAATCACTGTTTACAAAGCAGTCAAATATCACGACATTCTAAAGGAATTGCATGGTAAAATGTATGCCAATAATTAGTGTATTCATTCAACTATTCACATGCAAAATTTCGTGTCATTAAATTCAGTAATTAAAGAAAAACAATTAAAATACTGACGAAGCATCGAAAACCTACATAACCCGACCAAGTTCGGATAGCTATAAAAAAAGCGGCCGTGCCATATATCTTGAGAACGTTCTTAACCTTCCAATATAGTATATTAATATGGCACAGTTGCGTACACAAGCGTTAGGATAAAATAAAACAATTGCATTTCTTGAATGAAAAATGTTTTTTTATAATAACGCCACTATCTACGACAAAAATAAATCTTCAATTAACAAGTACTTCTCTATTTAAATATCCGTGTACAAAAATATTTTTAATTACATATAATGCTTAATTATGTAATTATAATAACGTTAACAAACGCTTGCAACGGCAGCAATAGACTTAAATGTTTATATTTTACCATGCAATTCCTTTAGAATGTCGTGATATTTGACTGCTTTGTAAACAGTGATTTTGTCATGGTAAATTGTCCTATATCTCTTTAATTACTAAAGGAACATCATTGATATTTGGCAATATGTTGCAGACACTTACAAGGTTTGTATAAACGTGAAAATCTAGACCCCAAAGTGCATACTTTAAGAACTATGACCTAAAAAGTGTGTTTTACGTTTATATTTTTATCTTTTTAGCCCTATGATTTTTTCTAAATCTGTTTTGTACACAAATATGCACAAATTCAAAACAACATATGTAAAAATCTACAGCTCTCTATGTAAGCGCTTTATATGAAAACTAGCTAATGGCCAAACGTTCGCGCAGCGGAAACTTGAATTTCTCCGAAGTCTATGCATGCACAAATTTTATTCATACATACACAATTACACACAAATACACACTAATTTTTGGACACATCTCTTTTTTCTAAAGTCAATGGATTAAAAAAAGTTCCGCCAGGACAACGTTCGCCCAGCGGAATCAGTTTTTGGTGAATTTCTCCACAATGGCTGCATGCACAAATTTTTTTTTACCATACACAATTACACGACGTCATACACTAAATATCTGCATATTTAAAATCTTTAAATTCAACAACATTCCGCTGCGCGAACGCACACGGGTAATACGTACTGTTTCAGTACGCGGTCATGCCATATTACGCGCCATACATTACTTACAGTACTTACCCATCTCTATCTATAATGCCTAGCCTATATTAGCAAATCGTTTTTGGTTTTGAACGCAAACTGATATTTATCCGATTTCAGATTTCAAAAACGATTTCAAAATCCGTTTTCAGAAATCTGATTTCCGTAGCGCAAAACCTTGCCAATTCGCTTGCATACTTAGATTTCGATGAAATCAGATAGATTGCGCGATTTTCATTCATGCCTTAATCTATGCTTAGATCTAGCAGAAAAAACATACTTATTTAAGATTATGCGTAAAACTTTTCTGGCACATTTAAAAATCAGCATATTATTTACAATAATTTTACTGATAATTATTTTCTTTTACTTTATTTTTCTTTTTTTCCTAATTTAATTAATTAGGTTTGTACCTAATTGCAACATAAATATATATACTTACAATTCACTAAAAAAGTAAACATTATGAAAAAATACGTACTTAAATAAACATTAGGTAGGTACTTCTTTCTAATTCCAACATTGAGCCATAAACAAAAATACATCAATGTATAACCTCTGAAATCTAGTCTAAAATACTTAGCAGTAAAGATGATATAGATCGCATTAAAAGGTCCTATATATTTCCAAGAAGCGAGATCTAAATCACAAAATTCGCGCTATCTTGTTTACTCCGCTAAGTTACAATTAGTTAGAAAGAGAAAAAGCGAATTTCTAACAAAATCCAAACGCAAACTGACAGTTTTCGTTTGCTTGTGACTCCTAATTACCGAGAAGCGAAATCCAAATCAGAAATTCGCGCTATCTTTTTTACTCCCCTAAGTTACAATTAGTTAGAAAGAGAGAAAGCGAATTTCTAGGAGCGAAATCCAAATCACAAAATTCGCGCTATCTTTTTTACTCCGCTAAGTTACGTTTAGTTAGAAAGAGAGAAAGCGAATTTCTAACAAAATCGTTGCGATGAGATTCAGTGATTTTATTGTCGATACGTTTGCGCAAAGAGTATAATAATAATAGCGTTTGCGTTTGATTTGGCTTGGTGGTTAGATTTCAGAAATCCAATCTTCAAGTTTGAGAAATCAATACGAATCGTTTTTTGTATGAAATCGGATTTTGAATTCGTTTTGATATATCGGTCCCATGCCTACGCCAAATAGCAATATAATATAATAATGGCTTCTGTCTCCGAAATAGGTAGGAGCTCAAACTCGAGCTTTGGTCTCCAATCAGTACATATAGTATAAAAAGAGAAAGTTAGAGAAGTTACAGTTAAGTTTACAGAGAAAGTTAGCCATTAGTGGCGAAGAATAGATCCCACCAAAAACATTCTGTAAAAAACTAGCCAAGTCTCGATAGGGCTGCTTGTTTAGCTCTAAAAAGTAATGTAATCTAGACAAAGTCGTGCCAAGTCTAAGGTTCCTTACTGCGGTTTGTTTTATTATTATAGTTATAATTGTGTGACTTGGCTGTTGAACATTCTTTATACATTAGTGGGTACAAGTCATTTGATTACTATATTAGGAATCTAAACTGATTCGATGCCCCTCTAACTTCGCCGTGGAACGTGTGTATTAAGACTCACCTTCTGGGTACATATTCATAACAGCCTTCACCAGCACGCTATCCTCGTCCATTTCATGATCGTATCCGGCGCGTGGCACCGACGGCAGTACTTTTCCGACGACGGTCGGTGGTATGAACCGGGATGGACACGGCCTGGCATCCGGCGGTGCTCGGCGCTTCTTCTTGCGGCTACTTTCCCCGCTTGCCATTGTATCCTGGGAATGAATGAGGGTAAGCAGGTAGGCATGGGCGTACCCAGGGGGCGGGGAGCTACACGCCACTGCCCCCTCTGGAAGAGGACGGGGACTTATACCGGATCATTGGCGTCTATTTGCACTACAAATACCTAATGATTCATGTAGATAAGTGCTTGTGTAGTTTGTAGCACAAAGTAGCCGGGGATGATTCGACCATAAAAATCTGACTTGATAGCCCTGACGTGCCATTGTTTATCTAATGGTCCCTAATTATTATTTTTAGTTAGACACTAATAGTCAATTATTATTTGATCATTAGCAATTATATCATTAGATAAGATACTAATGTTTGTGGTCTGTGGAGAACATAATATAGGTCCGTATTCCAGAAGAAAACTCAAGCATTGATCTCTGTTTAAGCATTACTTAATACTAGTTTCAACCAATCAAATGGCTTGAAACGAGACTTAAGTAGAGCTTGAGTTTTGAGTGACATTCTGTAATAAGTACCTTAGAGTGGGTATTTACAGGTGCATTGGATCAGACTGGAAGCAGACGCTAATCAGATACACAAAATCTTCACCACCCTTGGTTGTATCACACGGCAGACAATGCTAGACTTTGGCCAGCAATAGAGTTTTTAAGGACTCAAATAAAGCACTTCAGAAACATTATCTAGATAATAAAATAATTAGCTTTGGGCAGCGCCTTAGACCGCCTGAGAGTCTAAAATTATCCCTCGGGAACATACTACCGGAATAAAAAGTATCCTAAGTGTTAGTCCTGGTTATAAACAATCTGCGTGCCAAATTTCATCCAATTCTGGTCAGCAGTTTTTGCGTGAAAGAGCAACAAACATCCACCCTTTCATACAAACATACTAATTTTCACATTCCTAGGTTTAGTAGCATAGGTTTTTTTTTATAAATTATAAACCAGCGCTTGACCGCAATCCCGCCTCATGGTAAGCAGCGATGCGACCGTTGGTGGTAAAGCGCCCTAGTTTATTAAGAGCCTATTCACTCTAGCCTTGAAGACACTCAAATTGTAGTCCGACGGAAACACCGCCACCGGAAAGTTGTTCCAGTCCCTTGATGTACGCGGTATAAAGGAGGAGGCGAAACGCTTCGTCCGGATCGTAGTAGTATTAACAACGTAAGGGTGGAAACTCGCCGTACGACGGGTCATCCGATGGCGGACCGGAGATGGGGGAATTAAATCATGCAATTCCCTCGCACTCTCCCCAAAATGCATCCTATAGAACACCGAAAGGCTGGCTACTCTATGCCTGTGCTCTAGGCTTTGGAGACCGTCTCGAGTTAAATCAGAGTCACCAATTAGCCTCTTTGCACGCCTCTCCACTGAATCCAGGTTGCAGGCTAATATTCGGATAGGATGTTTGTGGCTATTCGGAAGATCACAAATAGTATATTTTTTGTTGAAGTTTGTGTGTTATTATCAGAATATATATATTTAACGCAGTTTTATCTTCGTTGCAAGGCTGCCAGGTAAACTTGATATAATAGCTCTTGGATTCAAAATAACACCATCTTACCTTTAAACTATGATCACATATAACACTATAATATAACTACGTATTAATTAATAATAGTTTTTATAGTGAAAATAAATTATTAGTGAAATGAAAATAAATAACAAGTTCGTATCTTTTACTAATAAACGTTTCTATGGACGCGTTACCATAGGAACCTTTTTATTTATAACTTTTGACATATTGTTTAATTATGTGTTTCAACCAGTATTTTATTTGATTAGGTACAAACCTACGGTGTATGAACTTATTACGCAAGATAGTAGAATTGAAAGAAAGAAAAATGTGTTTATTGACATTACAGCAAAAGAAATACACCTAAAACTATAAAAATATAAAACTTAGTTTATAATGCCATAAGGGCCTCTGCTCACCATAATCTCTGATGACATTTTGTTCTTCAGTTAAACAGTCTCTAATCGCTATTTAACTTTAAGTAACGTTTAGGGATACAGCGGCTTGTGTACCAAATCAGAGCCTTTTTGGGTAGGAAATCATCAAATGACCTCTCCCGCTCTGGGCGGAGCGGTAGGGCGTGTCAGACTTTTACTGACTAAAACTCACCGTGTTTCTTCGCTTGCCTATGCGTCAGGGCCACGGTTTCTCTTTTATGCAATCCGCAACCCTGACCCAGGAGGCATCGGTCTTCGAGGACCCCGTCACGATGTGCTGACATCTCTTTGAGGCGCGCGTGAAACACGAGGCGCCGTTGATCCGGGCCTGGGGCCCTAGTCAGTGTAACATCGCTTCATAACGAAAACGATTGACCACGTGACGCGATAAATCACGTGGTCAATCGTTTTCGTTATTTATTGGTTTGGTGTTCGCTTTCGTTTGGTTATGAAGCGATATTACATTGGCTAGGGCCCCTGGTTCTTACTTGGAAATCGGAACCTTACTACTTAATTACTTATTAATACCTAATCCGTAAGAACTTTCCACATTTTAATCATGGGGTTGTCTTGTGAAGTTTCTTCTAAAGCAAGCCTGCTCAACCCCAGGCCCGCGGGCCATAATGGGCCCGCGAAAGAATTTTGAGTGGCCTGCGCTAGTAGGTACCTATGCTTTGAAAATTTGATTTTGACTTTGAATCAAAACGTTGATTTAGATTTGAGAAGATATACATAGATAGGTACTTACCTAATTCAAAATTTAAGTTCCCGATACGGATACCGACGGGCCACTATTTTTTTTTATATTTTTAAATGTCATTTTATGTATTTCATTATATGTATAGAAATATTTAAAGATGTAAATTAATATGTACATATGGTGAAATAAAGGACATTTTCCTAATAAACAATAATTCTATTTTATATTCATAATAATTTTTATTGCGCTTTTCGTGAGAGTAACTGAAATAGGAAATGTAAGTGGCCCGTCATTAACGACTAAATCTACCTTTTGGCCCGACTCTTAAGAAGGTTGAGCAGCCTTGTTCTAAAGTAAAAACAGCCGTACCTACTAGTTAATTGATCAGTAGAGTAATTGGGTAACACACTATCAGTAGCTATGGGCTTCATTTTGACAGTTCAACAACATTCATTGCGTTATTTAAGTTATTGAGCAGACACATTTTTGAACACATGGTGCAATAGATTTGCAATATGCTTCGAAATGATTCCAACTGATAGTACCTAATAGTGTTTTACGCAATTAGAGTGCTGGTTATATCACGCTTGCTACTGTGTTGGTCCACGAATTTGTGACCATCTTTAGATACCAAGAACTCTCCGTGCCTCGGAAAGCATGTTAAGCCGATAGGCCCCAGCTGTCACTGTGGTTGAACTTTGACAGTCGTTACGGGTAGTCATAACCCCAAGTTTGACAACCAGTCTTACGATTAGTTATTGCATACTAGCGGCCGCCAGCGACTTCGTTCGCGTGGAGTTAGTTATGCTCCGCTTCTATTGGTCGCAGCGTGATGTTATATAGCCTACTAAAGCCTTCCTGGATTAATGGGCTATCCAACGCAAAAATAATTTTTCAAATCGGACAAGTAGTAGTTCCAGAGATTAGCGCGTTCAAACAAACAAACTTTTCGGCTTTATATATTAGTATAGATTACCCAGTAACTGGGTTGAGGTCAGATGGGCTGTCGCACCGTATAAAATACTGATACCCAGCTGCAACCGGTTAGATTGGAAACAGAACTCAATATAGTTGTGAAAAGGCTGAACAGGTGATGTGTCGTCATAGCGGGTAGTCGTCCTCCGTGGCGTAGAGATAGCAAATGCGGCCGCTGCGCAGGAGGCGCGGGTTCGATCCCCGCGCAGTGCAAATATTTGTATGCGTGAATATGAAATTTGCACTGGTCTGGTCGTGCCTCGGAAAGCACGTTAAGCCGTTGGTCCCGGTTGTCATACGAACATCTAATGGCAATTGTTACGGGTTGTTGTAGTCATCAAAAGGCCAACAATTGGTCTACAGCAATGCTTCGATATCGCCTTCGGGTTGTGGAGGTCAGACAGCAGTCGCTTCACGGAAAATATCGAAGTTTAGCCAAAATCAGCAGAGAGTGGTGAAGCGGACCCCAGATTCCAAAGCTGAAAAAGCTTCGGATGCGACTGGGATTAACGCTGAGATGATGAATAAAGGTAATTGCCAGTTTGCCCGTTTGCCCACATTACTGCTGATCCCCCGGATCAGCAGAAATGTACTGGTGTACCTAATGTTTGAGGCGTATTGGATACTACCTAACCTACCTAACTGAGGAATAAAAGTTGCGGTTTGCTTTCTCTAGCTTTCGTATGGAAAATATGTCAACCGCCATACTAACACAAGAGAAAGTATATTTATAACAATTGGCGATTGATCCTACAGTAGCTACACCCCGTAGTTTCACCGGCACTAGTATCAATTCTGTGGAAATATCAGAATAAAACGAATCCTATATTTTAAATCCTGGTAATGAACCAGGTAATGTATGACTAGCTAAAATTCCATCTGATCAATCATGTCAACATATATTCAGGGAGCTTGGTTTGCTACCACTACCTTCATTATATATATATGAAGTTTGCATGTTTGTTCAAAAACATAAAGAATTATTTGAAACAGCTCAGGCAATAAGCTCTCGAAGTCGGCGTGGTCAGTACAGACTTGATGAGCTGCCTAGATCAGCAAAATATAATAAAAACACTTTGGCTATGTGTGTGCGATTCTATAATAAATTACCAAATATGTTTAAAACATTAAATTGTGAATTGTTTAAAATTTAATTACATAAATGGCTCAATATTAATAACTTTTATAATATTAATAATTTTTTAAATGGAATTCCAATGCGACATATTATTATTTCAATGTCCTGTTAATAGATGTAATAATTTTGCATGCTTTAGTACTAAGCAAAACATGTTCGATCAAATATTTTTATATCACCTTGTATACCATGTTTTAAGCAAATAAAATATCTTATCTTATCTAGCTTTCCGCCCGCGTGGTGTTCAGCTATATCGCGCTTTTTAGATTTCCCTCGGGAATATCAATTTTTTTCCGGGATAAAAGGTAGCCTATGTCCTTTCTCAGGGTCTAAAGATTGTCTGTGCCAAATTTCATCAAAATCGGTTGAGAGGTTTAAGCGGGAAAGCGTAACAGACAGACAGACAGAGTTACTTTCGCATTTATAACATTACTAGCTTTCCGCCCGCGGCTTCGCCCGCGTGGAGTTCGGTTATATCGCGCTTTTTAGGTTTCCCTCGGGAACATCAAATTTTTCCAGGATAAAAGGTAACCTATGTTCTTTCTCGGGGTCTAAAGATTGTCTGTGCCAAATTTCATCAAAATCGGTTGAGAAGTTTATGCGGGAAAGCGTAACAGACAGACAGACAGAGTTACTTTCGCATTTATAATATTAGTATGGATAGTATGGATTTCATCAAAATTGGTCCAGCCGTTTGATAGTGAAAAGGTCATAACTGTTTATACTGTGGGGACAGCTACTAAAGTCTGTTAGAATAATAACAAAAAGGAAAATAAAACAACTTTTCAGAATACATTTTATTATGTTATAAAAATCTTATATAAAACATAAATGCATAATAAAAATCTCTTACAATGATAATACAAATTGACATCGATTATAATCTATATAATATTCTATAATTGCGCCGTTTGGAGAAGTTTTAACTTCAAATTCATAATTTCAATAATGTTATAATACCGTTATCAATCTCAGAGATTTTTCAGATTTCAGTCAACTAATTCATACAGTAAGTTATAAAAAGCTATATACAATATGTAAAGAAAACCCTGTTCGACCCATAAGGATAATAAGGGTTAGGTAAACACTTGACCGAATATAATATAAAATTTTACATAATCATCATAGTAACAATAGTAATGAATTTTGAAATAATTTTTTTTTTCCCGGGAATTAATTCCAATTTCCCGAAATTTTGTAATTGTTAAAAAAGTGACAACACCGGTATTATTATGAGCGAATAGCGACGCGACCACGTCACAGGTGCCGCGTGCCCTGCCCCCCGCCGCCCGCGGTAGGGTTGCTTAGCGCACATGTATTAAGTTACCTCTTTTTGCGACATAATATTTATTTTTTTAGGGGGATTTTTTTTACGTTTAGCCCGGCTTTGTATCCATTAGTAGAATCAGTTATCGATACCTAACAATAACTTCACGGATCGGACAGGGTTTTTTTTACATATTGTATATGAGCTTCCCAATGCATATTGTCGATGTTCAGATTTAATAACGCCTAGTATATACAATAATTTTAATTTACACTAATTTACGCTTTGAGTCATGATACAGTAGCGTTTGAGATCACTAACTCACATTAAAGGATTTATCCAAACAGAAACACTATTCTAAGCTAGGAAGACGTTAGGATAAGGAAGATCAAAAGCCTCTTAATACATATTTACATACAAAATTACTAATCATGAATAACTAGGTTTTCTTACGGGTTCGCCCTTGGAGATGTCGGAAAATGTCCTAAGGTACCGTACTACCGGATCTACTGATTTTATTATTAATAATATTTTTTATTTGTTGCCTTCTGATGTGTACGATGCGCGAAATATTGTTGTGTCGGGTGTTTGGTTGTGGAGGGCCTCCAGATCAATCTCCCTCTGGCGCAGCATCGTTGGTCGTGTTGTTGGGTTTAACATTGCATCACCGCGCTCAACTGCCGTCTTCGTTGCTATTTACTCAGTTTTGCAGTCAAGCGTTAGTTTGTAATTTATAAAAAAGATCCTAATTACGCAATTAGGGTGCCAATACAACACACGATTACTATTAATTTTAAATAATTTTGAGGCATTTCGTTATTCCGTTGCCCATTATGTTCGAAAAATGTATTTGTTCAACAACGTAAGTAACGCAATGTATGTTGTTGAACTGTCAAAATGAAACCCATCGCTACTGAGAGTGGTTTATGCTGGTGTATTGTGACTTTTTCCGACATCTTCAACAATAATTTTCTTTAACATTCCGCATGATTCAGTCCATCCCTTGGCACAATCAACGAGGCGAGAGATTGTTTTATAATATATGTGGTAATAATACATTGTAATCTCTGGCATATATAATTAGGAACTTAAAAAAACCTCCACTAAAGTGGAATAGGAAGAAACTTTCGGATACAAGATTTAAATTAATAGAATACGGTTACGTTTAATTTTGGCATATTAGGATTTTGTCGTCGAAAGTTTTTAAAAAAGTTTGGCACTCGAGCATAAAATGTTTACTAATGTACGTTTCAAAAGTGTCTGATAAAAATGTAAACAAACGCTGTTCAGAGAACCACTACCTGTTCAGACGAACATCCATTTGTGTACATTTTCATCAAATAGTTTTAGTACAAACTATAGGTAGACAAATTGATTATACAATCCTATAAAAAGTCCTATGTTCTTATCACAAAATATAAATGCAACGTAGCACCAGTTAATAATATAACTTATAGTTTTCATTTTTAAGAAGAATAATAATTATGCTAAACAATGCTACAGATTGTTAAAATGCGATCACAACCCTGTAGTTACAGACTATGGACGTCAAAGGCAGGGTTTTTCTCAGTAAATGTTTATTTCACCTTTATTAAAGTACTTTTCCTTTTTTAAACATTATTATAGTAATTATTTCATTCTCCGCAATTTACAATTTTTTCAGTCAAAAATGTTAATAACACCATATTTCAAAAATCTATTTTCGGCCGGACACCATATAAGTCATACAATTTTGAGAAACCTAAATAATCACGAATCCGTAGATTGTATATTATGACTTTTCCGTTGTGCAAGTGTTGAAGATATAATTATAGTTTTGCTTTTGAAACTTTCATCCATAACAGAGGAATACAAACAAAGAACTCAGTGAATTCTTAATTTGCTGGACTAAACAAGTAGTAGGTTTAATAAACTAGCGCGCCTTACCATCAACGATTGCATCACTGCTTACCATCAGGCGGGATTGCAGTCAAGCGCTACTTTGTAATTTATAAAAAAAAAAGAACTGACACTTTCACTGAAAGATTCTGTACTTATTTGAAATTAGTTTTTTTTTTACTTTTGATCACCACCATCTTCTAGCACCACTCAAGGCCACTGCCTCTCCGCCTCCTCACTCCTATTCAAATAATTATTAGACCCTTGCCAGCTGAAGGAGCTATCCGTATCCCCGTCTTCCGGTTTCCTCTCATTATAGTTTGAAGCCCTGTTCTCCTTGACGAAGGACCGTGGTCGACCTTCAATCAGGGAGTGGCTGAGACGAGAGGCATCGAAGTGGAAACCCGAGTTGGATGGTTTTCTGACCTCGCGGAGGTACTTCCAAGTGTGGCTGTCTGGACCCTCGTCTGTCGGCTTTGGACTGTACAACCATTCTGGAAAAAAATATGTCTGTTAGATTTGCCGGGTCAATTGTTTATGTTAAAAGCATAATGTCTATAATAACATCTATGGTCTAGGTTCTATAATGGCGCCAGGACTGCGGACAGAAGACAGGGCATTTTATCTTCTGCCCTTTTCTTTAAGAAAAAGAAAGAAATTAGATTTTAATTTGTGAACATGGGACGCTTTTTTCTACTTCTACAGCTAAAATTACCTAAACTACATACTCAATAATGTAGGTAAGATCAATACGTACCTATCTCTATTAAAATTCAGTTTAAAAATTATATTGTCAGCCCCGGTGCAAATATTAGTGCAGTACAGATATCATCACTCAAAAGAATTTGGTATGCAACCCGTGACTCAAAAGCGAAATGGAATTGTTTCAATCCCAAGGAAGGGCAATATGTAAACGCGTCGAAGTACTTTGACGGGCAGAAGTGTTTACTGTAGTGCCCCTATTATTTACAACATATTGCCAGATGGTCGGAAAGACACCAGTGGCAACAGTGTTGGGTCATCATCATCAACCTTTTTATCGTCCCACTGCTGGGCACAGGTCTCCTCTCATACAGAGAAGGATTGAGCGTAATCACCACGCTTGCTTATTGCGGGTTGGCGATTTCAGACTTATAAAGTCCAGGTTTCCTCAAGATGTTTCCTTCACCTTCAGTCATTGGTGTCAAAGATATACTTAGAAAGCACATATAACTTTAAAAAAGTTACATTGGTACTTGCCTGACCTGGAATCGAACCCGCACACTCTTACTTGAGAGGCTGGTGTTTTAACCACTAGGCCACCACGACTTGCATAAGGATCAATAATTTGATCCGTAGTTAACTCGACTAATTGTTTAAAAAAAATACTTGCCTAATGGTTTATCCATTAGGCAAGTATTTTTTTTATTTTTAATGGATAAATGTTAACAAAATTTTACTACATAAATCACGCGCTTTTATTTAGTAAACGACACTATAATTTAAAAGTCCAATGAAAAATGAGCGTGACATTCATCTTAGCTTTCCCGTCAAAAACTCCCAAAGTTAAGATTATTCACTTTCCGATCTCAATCTGTCAAAAAATACTTCTAATTTATTGATAAGTTTTTGACATATGTTGGTCATCGAGATGAGTCTATGTAATTTTAAAGGTTTGAAATTACAGAAAATGGCCTTCTGAATGAGCATTCTTAAATTTACAAGAATTGACCCTCCAGAATTTCTTATTAGATTTGGACTTCGTTGGTGGTAATATTTTGACTATAATATACATATTATGAAGTCTGCAAACTGCAAAAACATTACAAAAAAAAATAAAAACAATAGCGTAATAAATGTATCCACGTACCTCCGTTAGAGACATTCGATATGGCAGTGAGCAAGAAGTCCTTATCCTTGGCCTGCAGCACCAGCATGTGTCGGAGCAGGTTCACCATGGAGCGCTGTGCCGCGGCTTTAGCACGCATGTAGTACACTGACACACTGGAACCACCAATCAGAACATTAATCATCATCAACCTTTTTATCGCCTCCCTACTGGGCTCAGGTCTCCTCTCATACAGAGAAGGATTGAGCGTTATCACCACGCTTTCTCACTTCACCACCGCGCATTCCTCAAAATGTTTTCCTTCTAATTCTAATTTATAATCTAGCACATATCAGTTTCCTCCCGACGTTTTCCTTCACCGTTTTGAGTGATTTACACAAAGTAAAGCACCTTGGTTCAAAACCTGGACCTACTCGTAATTCCGTTCCGTTACCACCAGCTCCTCATATACCTCCATATTATTAAGGACTAGGAATTATCATTCTATAAGTAAAATTAATAAAATAAATCCCACCATGTGGTCCAGGAATGCTTAGTTCCGAAGATATAAGGTACATGTGTATCTAAGATTCGTTGGACGAGTGATTAATTATCATTTAAACCAATCATCAAACCAAATTCACGTTTAAAGCAAGCAAAATGTGACATTTTCATATTTCAAGTAAGGGTGTTGTACTTTAAAGGCTAGACTAAATAGGATCATAATAAACTAATGCGCTTTACCATCAACGAGAGAATCACTGCTTACCATCAGGAAGGATCGCGATCAAGCACTCGTTTATAATATTAAAAACAAAACGTGACTTTGACGAAGTTGAAAAATAATACATAATATGCTAGTTTCTTTTTTTCTTGGGCATAGTCTCATTCATCCCCTAGAATTTAAATTGAATCATCATCATCATTTCAGCCGAAAGACGTCCACTGCTGGACATAGGCCTTCCCCAAGGATCTCCACGACGACCGTTCCTTTCACGCGACCTTCAGCAAGTCGTCGGTCCACCTTATCGGGGCCTACCCACGCTGCGTCTTCCGGTGCGTGGTCGTCACTCGAGAACCCGTAATAGTAAATAGTTAGACTAAAAATAAAGTATTATTACCCAAGGAACAGCATAAGGAATCCGATGACTCCCGGTCTGACGATGAAGGTGAGCACGTTGCGCGCTGTGTGCCGCTCCTTCAGCTGCAGCACGCCCTCACTCATGACGCCGAACACGTACTCGTACCCACGGAAAGGACCGCACGCATGGGATGATGTTCTGAAACAAAATATTTATAGATCCCTTTAATTCAAGCAAGTAAATACAATACAAACTATAAGATAATAGTAGTTTATGAAACTGTTACATAATGAGGGATATCATGCACGAGTGTGAGTTTAAAAAACGAGCGAAGCGAGTTTTTTAATAGTATCACACGAGTGTGTAATACCTAATTATGTAACAGTTTCATACACAGCTTTATCTAATCTCATACATTGTATTGCGAAACACAACAACGACTTGCAATGCAAAGAAACGTATTTGGCGGCAAAATTGTGCACCCTGCAGCACCGCGCACGTGCCAAAGCGCACGTGCCAAAGCGCGCGCAGCCACATATAAAAAATGAAATAGCGCTGTCTATGGTTTGTAATCTGTACGGTAATAATAATAATAATAATTCATTTATTTCGGATTATTCCATATTTGTTAGTACAATTTTGAACTTATAAACTAGTGTTAGTAATGCAAAAAATATTACAAAGTTACATTTTTATCAGTATGTGGCGGATCGAGTGGAGTCCCGGATGATGGTGGAAAATCGCTATAAGACTGCGTGCAGTCTTATCCAGCGAGCCAGCATCGGAGAGTCCCATCGGTCCACCAACGCACGCAGGATAATATTGGGACTATCGCGCGTGCGGCGTAAAATAGAAGCGCACCGTTTGCGCATGATGGCCGCAAAGCCGTCCGTATCAGCCTCCGCAAACATTGCCGAGGCGCTGCAGTAGCGCGGCAGTCCCATCAGCACCCGGAACGCATTATTATATTGAATGCGCAGATCGCTGTATGTGCGCTGCGTAAAGTAAAAAAAAATAATAAAATAAAAACGAAAAAAAAATTATTATAACATTATTTTGTTAGAGAAATAATGTTATAATTGAATTTTTTAATTTCCTTTCGATATACTATTGGTAAAATACGTCAATATAAACTCCTTTTTAGTTCTATATTTTTATTTTTTTGATATGAGAGTAGATAATAGTTATTTATGCCACTGTCAAGCAATGATAGCTACTGTAATATGAGTGATAACGAAGCGAAGCTGAGTGGCACAATAGATCAGCACATATATTACATAAGCTGTATGCGGCAATAGCCATAAAAAAAAATTCACTGTAGTACGGTTTACCCGTGTGGAAATGGTCATTGTAACACGACTTGGCAGGAATGAGTACTATTGAGATATGACTTATGGTTATGTATTAAGCAAATTACCAAATGGTCATAGAAAAAAATACTTGTAAACTAATATATAAAAAATATCACAACAAATATGCAAAACCTCTTTATTTCAGCTCTTTACTCAATCAATTATTACATATTAATTATTATTCATTATTCACGGTTAGCGCACTGGTTAAGCTATTAACTGCTAAGCTGCATGTCGCGGGTTCGATGCATGGAACAAATATTTGTATGATCTACAATTAGTTGTTCCGGGTCTGGCTGTTTGTGTATGTGAATTATATGTATGTAAACGCACCCACGACACAGGTGAAATTTCTAGTGTTGGGTAACGTTTTTTTAAAAAACAAAAAAATATTAACTATTTTCATATATAATATTATTGCCAATAGTCAAATAATTAACTATGTATTATTTAAAAATTAACAATTAGTTTACTATTTTTAACAATTGGATAAGTTAACTAACAATAAATAACCAATATGTTTCTTAAAAATATACAATATGTAAAGAAAACCCTGCCCAATCCGTGAAGTACTGTTAGGTATCGATAACTGATTCTACTAATGCCCACAAAGACAGGCTAAACTTAAAAAAAAAATCCCCCTAAAAAAATATTATTTCGCAAAAAAAGGTAACTTAATACATGTGCGATAAGCAACCCCATCCGCGAGCGGCGGGGGGCAGGGCACGCGGCAACTGTGACGTGGTCGCGTCGCTATTCTATATATATAAAAATGAAACCCGTTTCGCGTTGTCATGGCATCACGTGTGAACGACTGAACCGATTTCGATAATTCTTTTTTTTAAATGTTTGTGGAAGTCCAAGGATGGTTCTTACGGAAAAAAATATTAAGAAAATCTCTCAGAAATATTGAAAAGTATACATTTAATTTTGCATATTTTAAAAAACGCGCGTTACGAATGTCAACGTCATTCACAGCCATAGACTATATTAAAAGAGCATCGTTTGTTCGGAAACGTGGTTACTTAATTAAGTTTGTTCGGAAACGTGGTTACTTAATTAAATTCTATTGCACTATTTTATAAATTTTTGAAAATAATACAAATAGTAAACCTATACAAATTTCGCATATCCCATTTAGTAATCTGTGGTAGTATCTGTTTCCCTAACTTGACATTGGCGTCATTGGCGAATGGCTGAACAGCCAAGCCAGTTAAAAAAAAAAAAAAACTGTGGTAATCTGTGGCATCACATCCTTAACCGCTTTCTAAGTTTTTGATAAAGTTTGTTTTGTTATAAAGACTAAGAAGTTGTTTGTTAAGTTTTTTGTTTGTTAATAAGTGTTTGTTAATTACGGTAAGTTGACAGCTTCATATCGATTTTTCGTAACTTTTGGTGACTACATAATATTACAATTTGGTTATACAGAAAATATATGAGAGCTTTTTATTTTCAGTTTTTAACAATGCCACCAACCAGACGTACAAATTTAGGCCGCAGAACTCGAAATACGGCAAGTCAAAGAAATCTACGAGCAAATCAAACTGATGAGCAACGCGAAGCGCGAAATGAACTTCAACGGAATCGAAATCAACATAGAAATGTTGTGTTTAATCCCCACAGAGCTGCATTCAGTTATAATGTGGCAATTGATTACAGTTCAGAGCGAATAGTTGCTATTGGACTAATGAATATTGTGTGTCCACATTGCAAGGCATTGAAATTCAAAAATGAAGGCCCTGGATTGTGTTGCGCCAGCGGCCAAGTCAAATTGACGCCATTGGTACCGCCACCAGAGCCATTACATTCATTGGTTTCCGGAAATAGGCCAGATTCCAATCATTTTTTGACTCATATCCAGCAATATAATAATTGCTTTCAAATGACATCATTTGGCGCAACAAAAGTTATTCGAGACAATTTTATGCCTACTTTCAAGGTAAGTAAGCACAATAATGGCAAACAATTTTATTTAGTTTTACAACATATGTAGCTGGTGCAAAATATGTTGAGCCAGTGTTGTGTACATTTGTATATTATAAACAATTTGATATAAAATTACCTATATACATTTTTATATTCTTGCAGATTCAGGGTCAAATATATCATCGAACAGGTTCCTTATTGCCAATGCCCGATAACGACTATACATTTCTGCAAATATATTTTATGGGCAATTCAGCAAGAGAAGTCGATCAGCGTTGCGCACACAACAACTCAGTGAAAAGATCCATTGTGGAACAACTTCAAATATTTTTCCATCAACATAATGAATTAATTGCATTATTCAGAACTGCATTAGACCGCATGCCATCAGATAATCACAAAATTGTCATCAGAGCCGATAAGGCGCCTGCAGGACAACATGCTGGACGTTTTAATGCGCCAACAATTGATGAAGTGGCTATTGTCATTGTGGGTGAAAATTTAGATAACCGAGACATTGTTTTACATCGGCGGAACAATCAACTTCAGCGCGTGTCTGAAACACATCGATCATATGATGCCTTACAATATCCTATCCTATTTTGGCAAGGTGAAGACGGCTATCATTTTTCAATGAAGATGATAAATCCAGTTACAGGTAAATTATTAACAATATATATGTTTACTACATTAAAATATATGTATACTAACTTAAAATTTATATTATTATAACACAAAAAAAAATTGTTTACAGGTGCTGAAACAAACAAAAAAGTTAGTTCAATGAATTATTATTCATACAGACTGATGGTTCGGGAAAATGAGGACAATCACATCTTAAAATGTCGGCGTCTATTTCACCAATATGCTGTGGATATGTATGTGAAAGTTGAAACTGAACGATTGACATTTATCAGGTTGAACCAGGCAAAACTCCGTTCCGAGGAATACATTCATCTTCGGGATGCCATTACTGCTGATGGAAATGCACAGAATGTTGGCAGAACAACTATTCTCCCCGCAACATACGTCGGAAGTCCGCGACATATGCATGAATATGCTCAAGATGCTATGTCCTATGTACGACATTATGGCACACCAGATTTGTTTATCACGTTCACATGCAATCCAAAGTGGACAGAAATTCAACAAGAATTATTTCCTGGCCAATCACCCATTGATCGCCACGATATCACTGCAAGGGTGTTCAAAATGAAATTAAAATCACTCATGGATTTTATTGTTAAGCATAGCATATTCGGAGAGACGCGCTGTTGGATGTACTCAGTTGAGTGGCAAAAACGCGGATTGCCACATGCACATATCCTCATTTGGTTGGTTGAGAGGATAAGACCGAATGAAATTGATAATGTGATATCAGCAGAAATTCCCGATAATAATGAAGACCCACTGTTACATGAGGTTATTACAAAAAATATGATACATGGTCCATGTGGAATATTAAATCCCATTTCTCCGTGTATGGTTGAAGGAAAATGTTCAAAACGCTACCCAAGACAATTAGTACCAGAAACTATTACTGGAAATGATGGATATCCACTTTATCGCCGCCGATCCATTGATGACAATGGAAAGTCAACAATAGTCAAAGTAAATCGACAGGACATTGAAGTTGATAATCGTTGGGTTGTTCCGTTTTCGCCATTACTCTGCAAGGCATATAAAGCACACATAAACGTCGAATTTTGCCATTCCGTAAAATCGATTAAATACATTTGCAAGTATGTGAACAAAGGTAGTGACATGGCTGTCTTCGGAGTTGCTGCCGAAAATTCAAATGATGAAGTCACTCAATATCAAATGGGCCGCTATGTTAGTAGTAACGAAGGCATGTGGCGTATATTTTCGTTTCCTATACATGAACGACACCCTACTGTTGTTCACTTGGCCGTACATTTGGAAAATGGTCAACGGGTGTATTTTACAGATGCAAACGTATTACAACGACTTGACAGGCCACCATCAACAACATTAACCAGCTTCTTTGAAATGTGCCAGACTGATGATTTTGCCAGAACGCTACTTTACTCTGCAATGCCAAGATATTATACCTGGAATCAATCATCAAAAAAATTTCAACGACGAAAACGAGGACAGCCAGTTCCAGGTTACCCACAAGTATTTTCCACCGATGCACTAGGCCGTCTTTATACAGTTCATCCCAGTCAAGACGAGTGTTTTTATTTGCGTTTACTGTTAGTCAATGTTCGTGGTCCAACATCATTCCAATATCTGCGAACTGTTAATGGTGTATTGTGTGCCACATACAGAGAAGCCTGTCAACATTTGGGATTGTTAGAGAATGACACTCATTGGGACCACACTCTCGAAGATGCTGTGATTTCGTCAAATGCTAAACAAATACGAACATTATTTTCTATAATTTTGTCTACATGCTTCCCATCAACACCGACTGATTTATGGCATAAATACAAAGATCATATGGCGGAAGATATATTGCATCAGATGCGTCTTAGAACATCGAATGCAGATTTGCAAATGAACGAAGAAATTCACAATGAAGCATTAATTTTAATTGAGGACATGTGCTTGATGCTTACCAACAAAGTATTAGCACAAATAGGAATGATAGCACCCAATCGCCCAATGCACGACTCATTTGATCAAGAATTGAGACGCGAAGCCCAATACGATTCCGAAACATTACGAGAAATGGTTGATAGGACAGTTCCCCTTTTAAATCAACAACAAAAATATGCCTACGATACGCTCATGAAAGTAGTGAACGATGGAACTGGCGGATTTTATTTTTTAGATGCTCCCGATGGAACTGGGAAAACTTTTTTGTTATCATTGATTTTGGCAACGATTCGATCGCAAAATGGAATTGCACTAGCCCTAGCTTCCTCAGGTATTGCAGCTACGTTGTTGGAAGGCGGTCGAACAGCTCATTCAGCTCTCAAACTGCCGTTGAACCTTCAAATTAATGAAACTCCAACTTGCAACCTTTCGAGGAATTCTGCGATGGCCAAAGTGCTGCAGCAAACCAAATTGATCATATGGGATGAATGTACCATGGCACACAAAAAATCTTTGGAGGCATTAGATCGCTCGATGCAAGATTTACGAAATAACAAAAACCGGTTTGGTGGTGCCATGATACTATTGGCAGGTGATTTTCGACAAATATTGCCAGTTGTTCCACGCTCAACGCCAGCTGATGAACTGAATGCATGTTTGAAGTCGTCCATTTTATGGAAATACATTAAAACACTTAAATTGAGTATAAACATGAGAGTCGAATTGCAGGAAGACCAGTCAGGAGAAGTGTTTTCCAAACAACTACTCGATATTGGTAATGGTAATATTGCTGTTGATAGATCATCTGGATACATTACATTCCCTACCAATTTTTGTAACTTTTGTGAATCAAAGACCGAACTCATGGAGAAGGTTTTCCCAAACATTGCACAAAATTACGTAAATCACGTTTGGTTAAGCGAACGTGTTATATTGGCCGCAAAAAATGTTGATGTGAACGAAATGAATTTTCAGATTCAGGAGAAAATAGCTGGCGAATTGAAGAATTTCAAATCAGTTGATTCCGTTACTAATGAAGATGAAGTTGTGAATTATCCAACAGAATTTTTAAATTCGCTGGAATTGCCCGGGTTACCACCTCATAATCTGCAATTAAAAATCGGATCAGTAATTATTATGTTACGGAACATAAACCAGCCACGTCTGTGTAATGGCACCCGGCTTGCGGTGAAGAAATTATTGAACAACGTCATCGAAGCCACAATTTTGAAAGGGAAGTACAAAGGCGAAGATGTTTTAATCCCACGCATCCCTATGATACCGAACGATATGCCATTCAGCTTTAAGCGTTTACAGTTTCCAGTGCGGCTTGCATTTGCAATGTCAATAAATAAATCACAAGGGCAGTCGCTAAGTGTATGTGGCATCAATCTAGAAAATCCATGTTTTTCACATGGCCAATTATATGTCGCCTGTTCCCGTGTCGGAAAACCATCAGCATTATTTATTTACGCGCCAGAACATAAAACTAAAAATATAGTGTACCAAAAAGCATTAGATTAAAGAAACAGCAGCATTAGAATAGAGAGAAACAGTGAAGGGTATAGAGGCTATTAGTTGTTTTCTAGAGCGCGCGTGGTGTTAAGCTCAGTGTTTACTTCAAAATGCCAAGTTGTTCAATAGCGATTTGTAAAAATATAAGTGGAATTATTGAACCCTATGGAATAAACACTATTATGAAATATACATTTCTGCAAATATATTTTATGGGCAATTCAGCAAGAGAAGTCGATCAGCGTTGCGCACACAACAACTCAGTGAAAAGATCCATTGTGGAACAACTTCAAATATTTTTCCATCAACATAATGAATTAATTGCATTATTCAGAACTGCATTAGACCGCATGCCATCAGATAATCACAAAATTGTCATCAGAGCCGATAAGGCGCCTGCAGGACAACATGCTGGACGTTTTAATGCGCCAACAATTGATGAAGTGGCTATTGTCATTGTGGGTGAAAATTTAGATAACCGAGACATTGTTTTACATCGGCGGAACAATCAACTTCAGCGCGTGTCTGAAACACATCGATCATATGATGCCTTACAATATCCTATCCTATTTTGGCAAGGTGAAGACGGCTATCATTTTTCAATGAAGATGATAAATCCAGTTACAGGTAAATTATTAACAATATATATGTTTACTACATTAAAATATATGTATACTAACTTAAAATTTATATTATTATAACACAAAAAAAATTGTTTACAGGTGCTGAAACAAACAAAAAAGTTAGTTCAATGAATTATTATTCATACAGACTGATGGTTCGGGAAAATGAGGACAATCACATCTTAAAATGTCGGCGTCTATTTCACCAATATGCTGTGGATATGTATGTGAAAGTTGAAACTGAACGATTGACATTTATCAGGTTGAACCAGGCAAAACTCCGTTCCGAGGAATACATTCATCTTCGGGATGCCATTACTGCTGATGGAAATGCACAGAATGTTGGCAGAACAACTATTCTCCCCGCAACATACGTCGGAAGTCCGCGACATATGCATGAATATGCTCAAGATGCTATGTCCTATGTACGACATTATGGCACACCAGATTTGTTTATCACGTTCACATGCAATCCAAAGTGGACAGAAATTCAACAAGAATTATTTCCTGGCCAATCACCCATTGATCGCCACGATATCACTGCAAGGGTGTTCAAAATGAAATTAAAATCACTCATGGATTTTATTGTTAAGCATAGCATATTCGGAGAGACGCGCTGTTGGATGTACTCAGTTGAGTGGCAAAAACGCGGATTGCCACATGCACATATCCTCATTTGGTTGGTTGAGAGGATAAGACCGAATGAAATTGATAATGTGATATCAGCAGAAATTCCCGATAATAATGAAGACCCACTGTTACATGAGGTTATTACAAAAAATATGATACATGGTCCATGTGGAATATTAAATCCCATTTCTCCGTGTATGGTTGAAGGAAAATGTTCAAAACGCTACCCAAGACAATTAGTACCAGAAACTATTACTGGAAATGATGGATATCCACTTTATCGCCGCCGATCCATTGATGACAATGGAAAGTCAACAATAGTCAAAGTAAATCGACAGGACATTGAAGTTGATAATCGTTGGGTTGTTCCGTTTTCGCCATTACTCTGCAAGGCATATAAAGCACACATAAACGTCGAATTTTGCCATTCCGTAAAATCGATTAAATACATTTGCAAGTATGTGAACAAAGGTAGTGACATGGCTGTCTTCGGAGTTGCTGCCGAAAATTCAAATGATGAAGTCACTCAATATCAAATGGGCCGCTATGTTAGTAGTAACGAAGGCATGTGGCGTATATTTTCGTTTCCTATACATGAACGACACCCTACTGTTGTTCACTTGGCCGTACATTTGGAAAATGGTCAACGGGTGTATTTTACAGATGCAAACGTATTACAACGACTTGACAGGCCACCATCAACAACATTAACCAGCTTCTTTGAAATGTGCCAGACTGATGATTTTGCCAGAACGCTACTTTACTCTGCAATGCCAAGATATTATACCTGGAATCAATCATCAAAAAAATTTCAACGACGAAAACGAGGACAGCCAGTTCCAGGTTACCCACAAGTATTTTCCACCGATGCACTAGGCCGTCTTTATACAGTTCATCCCAGTCAAGACGAGTGTTTTTATTTGCGTTTACTGTTAGTCAATGTTCGTGGTCCAACATCATTCCAATATCTGCGAACTGTTAATGGTGTATTGTGTGCCACATACAGAGAAGCCTGTCAACATTTGGGATTGTTAGAGAATGACACTCATTGGGACCACACTCTCGAAGATGCTGTGATTTCGTCAAATGCTAAACAAATACGAACATTATTTTCTATAATTTTGTCTACATGCTTCCCATCAACACCGACTGATTTATGGCATAAATACAAAGATCATATGGCGGAAGATATATTGCATCAGATGCGTCTTAGAACATCGAATGCAGATTTGCAAATGAACGAAGAAATTCACAATGAAGCATTAATTTTAATTGAGGACATGTGCTTGATGCTTACCAACAAAGTATTAGCACAAATAGGAATGATAGCACCCAATCGCCCAATGCACGACTCATTTGATCAAGAATTGAGACGCGAAGCCCAATACGATTCCGAAACATTACGAGAAATGGTTGATAGGACAGTTCCCCTTTTAAATCAACAACAAAAATATGCCTACGATACGCTCATGAAAGTAGTGAACGATGGAACTGGCGGATTTTATTTTTTAGATGCTCCCGGTGGAACTGGGAAAACTTTTTTGTTATCATTGATTTTGGCAACGATTCGATCGCAAAATGGAATTGCACTAGCCCTAGCTTCCTCAGGTATTGCAGCTACGTTGTTGGAAGGCGGTCGAACAGCTCATTCAGCTCTCAAACTGCCGTTGAACCTTCAAATTAATGAAACTCCAACTTGCAACCTTTCGAGGAATTCTGCGATGGCCAAAGTGCTGCAGCAAACCAAATTGATCATATGGGATGAATGTACTATGGCACACAAAAAATCTTTGGAGGCATTAGATCGCTCGATGCAAGATTTACGAAATAACAAAAACCGGTTTGGTGGTGCCATGATACTATTGGCAGGTGATTTTCGACAAATATTGCCAGTTGTTCCACGCTCAACGCCAGCTGATGAACTGAATGCATGTTTGAAGTCGTCCATTTTATGGAAATACATTAAAACACTTAAA
This sequence comes from Sesamia nonagrioides, assembly GCA_017933935.1. Lineage (NCBI taxonomy): Eukaryota > Metazoa > Arthropoda > Insecta > Lepidoptera > Noctuidae > Sesamia > Sesamia nonagrioides. The sequence continues at coordinate 112,076 of JADWQK010001264.1, read as the reverse complement.
TTGAGTATAAACATGAGAGTCGAATTGCAGGAAGACCAGTCAGGAGAAGTGTTTTCCAAACAACTACTCGATATTGGTAATGGTAATATTGCTGTTGATAGATCATCTGGATACATTACATTCCCTACCAATTTTTGTAACTTTTGTGAATCAAAGACCGAACTCATGGAGAAGGTTTTCCCAAACATTGCACAAAATTACGTAAATCACGTTTGGTTAAGCGAACGTGTTATATTGGCCGCAAAAAATGTTGATGTGAACGAAATGAATTTTCAGATTCAGGAGAAAATAGCTGGCGAATTGAAGAATTTCAAATCAGTTGATTCCGTTACTAATGAAGATGAAGTTGTGAATTATCCAACAGAATTTTTAAATTCGCTGGAATTGCCCGGGTTACCACCTCATAATCTGCAATTAAAAATCGGATCAGTAATTATTATGTTACGGAACATAAACCAGCCAGGTCTGTGTAATGGCACCCGGCTTGCGGTGAAGAAATTATTGAACAACGTCATCGAAGCCACAATTTTGAAAGGGAAGTACAAAGGCGAAGATGTTTTAATCCCACGCATCCCTATGATACCGAACGATATGCCATTCAGCTTTAAGCGTTTACAGTTTCCAGTGCGGCTTGCATTTGCAATGTCAATAAATAAATCACAAGGGCAGTCGCTAAGTGTATGTGGCATCAATCTAGAAAATCCATGTTTTTCACATGGCCAATTATATGTCGCCTGTTCCCGTGTCGGAAAACCATCAGCATTATTTATTTACGCGCCAGAACATAAAACTAAAAATATAGTGTACCAAAAAGCATTAGATTAAAGAAACAGCAGCATTAGAATAGAGAGAAACAGTGAAGGGTATAGAGGCTATTAGTTGTTTTCTAGAGCGCGCGTGGTGTTAAGCTCAGTGTTTACTTCAAAATGCCAAGTTGTTCAATAGCGATTTGTAAAAATATAAGTGGAATTATTGAACCCTATGGAATAAACACTATTATGAAAATATATATTTTGTTTTGTATTTAATAAAATTAGGTCCTTTTCAGATATGGCGAGACCGGGGAAATAGGGATTAATTTATATATGGAGGATATTATAGATTCCAGTTTAAATTGAATAGGTACTCATACCTAAGATAGGTCAACTATACAAAATAAAGTAATGCATCTAAGCTACGCTAAGGCGGTACGAAGTTCGCCGGGTCAGCTAGTCGCTTATAATAATTCCGGTGTTGTCACTTTTTTAAAAATTACCAAATTTCGGGGAAATTGGAATTAATTCCCGGGAAAAAAGGATTATTTCAAAATTCATTAGTATTGTTACTATGATGATTATGTAAAATTTTATATTATAATTGGTCAAGTGTTTACCTAACCTTTATTATCCTTATGGGTCGGACAGGGTTTTCTTTACATATTGTATAAATCTATTTCTCCCATACTTTTACAATATGTTCTGCCTACATTGTGCCGGTGGTGTTCCTACCTAAGGAAGGAATCTCTGAGTTTTCGTGCCAACAGCGAAAATTGAAGGGATAAAAAGAAAATCCGCTCAACTTTCACTGTCACTCATACATTGCCGGTTATTGAAAGAGAAGCTCGAAGTGGTACTCGAAGAACACCAGTATAATATTAAAGTTTAGGCATGAGACCGATATATCAAAACGAATTCAAAATCCGATTTCATACAAAAATCGGCTCGTATCGATTTCTCAAACTTGAAGATTGGATTTCTGAAATCTAACCACCAAACCAAATCAAACGCAATTACGCAAACGTATCGACTCGAATCGATTTTGTTAGAAATTCGCTTTCTCTCTTTCTAACTAAACGTAACTTAGCGGAGTAAAAAAGATAGCGCGAATTTTGTGATTTGGATTTCGCTCCTAGAAATTCGCTCTCTCTCTTTCTAACTAATTGTAACTTAGGGGAGTAAAAAAGATAGCGCGAATTTTTGATTTGGATTTCGCTTCGGAATCACAAGCAAACGAAAACTGTCAGTTTGCGTTTGGATATTGTTAGAAATTCGCTTTCTCTCTTTCTAACTAATTGTAACTTAGCGGAGTAAACAAGATAGCGCGAATTTTGTGATTTAGATCTCGCTTCTCGGAAATTTATGGGACCTTATAATGCGATCTACTTATATCATCTTTACTGCTAAGTATTTTAAGACTAGATTTCAGAGGTTATACGTTGATGTATTTTTGTTTATGGCTCAACATTTCTTGGAATTAGAAAGAAGTGCCTAATGTTTGTGTATGTAATTTTTGACCCTGGTGACAAGTGAGTTATGACATATTACACAATAATATTTTTTTAGTGAATTGTATACTTACATATTTAAGTTACAATTAGGTACATACCTAATTGATTAAATTAGCAAAAAAGGAAAAATAAAGTAAAAAAAAAAAATAATTGTCAGTAAAATTGTTGTAAATAATCTGCTGATTTTTAAATGCGCCAGAAAGGTTTTACGCGTAATCATAAATATGTTTTTTCTGCTAGTTCTAAGCCTATATTAAAGCATGAATGAAAACCGCGCAATCTATCTGATTTCATCGAAATCTAAGTACGCAAGCGAATTGGCGAGGTTTGGCGCTACGGAAATCAGATTTCTGAAAACGGATTTTGAAATCGTTTTTGAAATCTGAAATCAGATAAATATCAGTTTGCGTTCAAAACCAAAAACGCCCATGCCTATTAAAGTTTATAAACTCTGCCGAAGCAGAGTTTCCAAAAATACATAAGACTCATTTGAGTGTTCCCCTCCACGGAAATCTTTAGTAAAAGGCGAAAGATTTATACGTTTTGAAGGGAAACCAGAGATAAGAAACATGCTCAGTTCGAGGGACCTAACCAAACGTTGGAGAATCTTGACACCGCGAGTTAAAAACGTGACGTCAGCGCATAGTGACATCTATTGAGATTTTTTGGAACTAAACGCAATTTTCATGTTACGATTTTTGCGGAGTCATCATTTCCAGTGAATATTATCCTGTTATGATCTTATAAATGTTTGAACTTACAATATTCCTTTTGCCAAATCTGATGAGAGTATTATAAGAATGCTCATGCTCTTCTGACATCAGCACCGGAATGAGACTTACTTGTCAAGAGATGGAAGAGAAATGGTGTTTCGTGAATGATTAAAATGTTAAGAGTAGATTGATGAAAGATAATTATATATTGTATTATATACATATATATATATACAACGTGTAACAAAAAGGGTATATACATACCAAGGGCATGGCATCTTTAGATGATATCAAACGATATCGGAAGGGTTTCAACTCAAAATAAAATACTCAAAAAATTGGTACAAAATTTTCGGTTTCGTGTGTTTCTTAAAATCAAATCATAACAAATCTGGCAGCACACTACATACGTTAATAACTAGTCGTTACCCGTCACGTTACTTGCTAAAATCCGATAAAAGACTTCAATATCTCTGTGCGACTAGTATGATAGTAGCCTATCACAGGCGGTGTTTTTCCTCATAACTTCCTAACATAAAGAGATAAGATTAAAAAACCCTTCCAATATCGTTTGATATCATGTAAAGATGCTATGCCTTTGTTATGTATATATCCTTTATGTTACACGTTGTATATATATGTAAACGGTAAAAGTAAATATCGTGAGGAAAGCGGCATGTCTTGGAACCAAAACTGCGAAGTGTGACATCTATCAAACGGCACTGGGATCGCGCGGTGTTTATACACCACTCCCTCAAAGAGAGGAGGCTTGTGTCCCAGCAGTGGGAACATTATCATCATCATCATCAGCCTCCACTCGTCCACTGCTGGACATAGGCCTCTTCCATGGCACGCCAACAAGCTCAATCCTGAGCAGTTCTCCGCCAGCCACTACCAGCCACCTTTTTGATGTCGTCGCTCCATCTCGCCCAAGGGCGTCCTACGCTACGTTTCCCGAGGCGCGGTCTCCACTCGAGGACTCGTTTACCCCATCGGTTGTCGGTCCTGCGGCATATGTGACCAGCCCGTTGCCACTTCAGCTTAAGGTGACTATGTTTATGTAAAAATAGTATTATTATGTCCTTTGATTTAATTTTGTTTGTTTCAAAAGAGCTGTTGTATTTATTAATTTTGTTTTATTTTTATTTTATTTTTATCCCAGTTAAAGTATGTTTTTGGGTCACTATTTAGTTTGTAAACGTCTTGGGATTCGATTCTGTAAAGCTGAGCATGCTATCATTGTTATACTCTTTGAAGCAAATAAATAAATAGCTATATTCAAAATACCAATTGATACAATAACAAGCAACGTTTTTGATAAATAACATGCTCATTATCTTAGTAACTTTATTTCATGATTTTTATCAATTAATAATTAGTTAAAATTTCCATTGTAATAATAAACTCTGCCGAAGCAGAGTATTCAAAAATCCATAAGACTCATTTGAGTGTTCCCCTCCACGGAAATCTTTAGTAAAAGGCGAAAGATTTATGCGTTTTGAAGGGAAACCAGAGATACTGAACTCTCTCAATCTAAGAGACCCAGCCAAACGGCGGAGAATCTTGCCACCGCGGTTCAGAAATATGACGTAAACGTACAGCGCCATCTATTGGGACCAGGTGAACAAATCAAGTATATAAATAACAGGGGGAGATTGTGCAGCCCTTTCAGGACTTTCCGGGTGGTGGTTGACGGGACGCTATCCGCCCCCCGCCCTGTGCTCGCGGGTGTACCGCAGGGCAGCTGCTTATCGCCTGCGTGCTACTCACGTTACACCGACGACATCCCCACTACCTCGGAAGCGATGCTCGCGCTCTACGCTGACGACGCCGCGTACATCACTACATCGCTTAATGCGAAGTACGCGGCCGTCAAGATGCAGCGTGTGCTCGAGCTCCTTCCCGAGTGGCTCTCCAAGTGGCGGCTGTCGGTGAACGTGGGAAAAACGCAGGCGATCGTATTCGGGCGTGCGTCCGTCCCACCACCCCTGAGACTCCTGGGAGCCGCCGTCGAGTGGTCCCCCCGGGTGAAGTACCTGGGGGTGACGATCGACCGCCGGCTCACCATGGGGCCACACGTCCGCTCGGTCGCCGCACGGGGCAGGGTTGCCCGCCACCTGCTCAAACCAGTGCTCTCATCCTGCATCCCGGCGCGCGTCAAACTGGCCGTGTACAAGTTGTACATACGGCCATTACTGACGTACGCCGCTCCGGCATGGTTCGCCCTCACTAGTGAGGCGCACCGCAAGACGCTCCGCGCGCAAGAAAATCTTGCGCTGCGGACAATAGTTGCCGCTCCTCGCTACGTGAGGAACGATGTCATCCGGAGGGACCTCAGGCTTGAGAGCCTGGATGAGTTTGTGCGGCGCCTCGCGAAGGGAATGTTCGCGCGTGCCGACGCGTCTGAGTTGACGCATGTCAAAGACATCGCGCCCTGGCACGCGCGCCCCCCTGACGCGAAACCCTTCCCCCGCGACCTGGTAGCGGACCTGTGACCCCACTCCACCGGATTGACCTCACAGGTGAGCCGCACCCAGGTTACACGCGGCTCACCTGACCCAATAATACTGCACCCTCTACACACACTCGTCGCGTAGCGTATGCTAGGTTAATATAGGTACGCATACGCGGCGGCAGACAACCATCACAAAACAGACGCCAAACACATACACGCGTACGCGCAGCGTGGGCCGCGGTACGCGTAATCACTGGGCGGTGTTACTCTACAATTCAATACCGCCCACACATACATCACGACCCCTTAGCCTGAAGTGGTTACCGTACATAGATGGTTTCTCAGGACGGGCGGGGGTTACATGTTACATCCGTAACTCTGTAGGAGCGTCGAGTCGGCACCACCTGTCGCTGGTCGTCCTCCGCTGGGCTTCCCTCAGGGCAACTGGGGGTCTCACCTGGCGGGGACTGACCGCCGGAGTGCCGTGAAGAAAGCAGGGTCGTGAGTGGGCCCTGTGGCGCGCCTACAGAATAACACAGAATAACCACCTACACAGACGCGCGCAACTCACGCGCGTAACATATCTCGTCAGGCCTTTGTTGCCGACCAAAGGAAGGGCCCGTAGTCACGGGCCGATTTTAATGACTCCGCGGCCGGGGGGCATAGCCCTGGGTCCGCTCGCCACGCCCCCTGACGGGGGCGTCGCGATTTCCCGAACGCAGCAGCCCTTTCTAAGGGTTAACTGTAGCTAGCGTGTCAGTACAATAGGGAGGACGGGGTTGGCTTTTTTACCTATAATAAAAAGCAACATAAAATGACGTGGGGAGTTTTGAATATGAATGGAGATGGCTATACGAGGGGGGAAGATCGAAGGGACAATGGATGTACTGTGTGAAAGATGACATAGTTAGAAAGCAGGTGACTACAGAGAGAATAATAGAGAATTGTGGAAAAGGAGACAAGCTGCGAACCCTTAGTACAAAACAAGGGTTTTTTTTTTATAATACGATGATCCCTGGGTTTGTTTCGGCTATTTCTTCTCAGAGGTAGTCAGTTAGGAAATTCGGGTGGGCAAAACAGTACTTTAGACAGTACTGCCATATGGCATGACATTTCGTCCCGCGTACTGTGACACTTAAGCAGTACACATTACCCTAAACATGACCTGATGCATGAGGTACGCAACGCAAGGTATAATATTCGACAAAGTTGATTTCGTTTCATACTTAACCCTTATTATGGTACTATACTAGAAAATGCGAATAAGGGCTTCCAGGCATAGGACTGGCAATATTCGTGACCACAGCAACTTCAAAAATATTTTTTTAAATGTCGTTGTATATTGGCGTATTTAAAAATACAATGATTCTTTTTGTATCTATATACAATGGTTCTTTTTGTATCTATATACAATGGTTCTTTTTGTATCTTTATACAACGATTCTTTCTCTTTTCTTTTTTTTGCTTTTTAATTGTTTTTAAATTTTTAAACCGATAAACCGACCGCCGTCGCTGACCCGTTCGTTACCTCTGCGTACTGTTTTGTCAGGTGTCATGCTAAATTTTATCGGGTAATACGTACTGTTTCAGTACGCGGTCATGCCATATTACGCGCTATACTTTACTCACAGTACTTACCCATCTCTATTAGGAAACGCCGGCTTCATCTAGTTAAAAAAAAAAAAAACAAGACGTGTAAAAGTGATCAGTGATCCTACTTGCTTAATAAACGATTTCATTTCATTTTTATAAAATGTTGCCCTACCCTAGAAATTTTTCCTGTATCGTGGATGCGATTACAAACATATAAACTCACATAAACAGCAAGACCCGGAACAACTACTTGTAGGTCATATAAATATTTGTTCCGTGCGGAAATCGAACCCGCGACACGCAGCGCAGCAGTCAATAGCTCAACCACTACGCTAGCCGTGCAGACATATCATTCTTAGGTTAGGTTATTCTTTATATCAGATTTAAACAACAGTCAGTTATTGAATTCAGAACCTAACTGTTATAGAAATACAGTTTCTCATACAAAAATAATAGCCTACTTCAGTGGTAAGTTGTCATTTAAGTATTAAGGTGAATCTGCAGTTGTATTCTGCAAAATTAAATTTTTATTAGACTTTATACAATTTTCAGGTCAGGTTGTATCTCGATAATATTTCGATTCGCGACTGTAACAGGTACGTATTTACAAAATTAAAATCATTGAATACTTATATCTAAGATAGAATTATTTTACATTAGCTTTTTATATTACTCATTGACTAACTTTTTGCCAATTCCGAAAAGTACCTGTAATTGGTTTATAAAGCTGAACAGTTTGTTTGTTTCTTTGAACGCGCTAATCTCAGGAACTTCAAGAGCGCCGATTTGAATAATTCTTTTTGCGTTGGACAGCCCATTAATCCACGAAGGCTTTAGGCTTATCTTTTTTTTATATAACATCACGCTGCGACCAATAGGAGCGGAGCATTACTAAACGAAGAAACGAAGTCGCTGGAGCCAGTAGTTTAAAATAAATTTGATTTTGATTGTTTGTGTCATAAGAACTGCTAGAACAAACCGTATTCCACCGAGCAGACCCAGTGTGGATTGGAAGATGTCACTTGTTTTCAAATTAACCCCGGCGGACCCCGGGCTACAACGCAAAAGCTGCGGACGCAACCAGGACCAAACGCGGAGATGATGATAACTTGTTTTCAAATGATTTAAGACATACTGGTTGCCTCGCGCTGTTTTCCTCACAGTATTTAAGACATACTGGTTGCCTCACGCTGTTTTCCTCACAGTATTTAAGACATACTGGTTGCCTCACGCTGTTTTCCTCACAGTATTTAAGACATACTGGTTGCCTCACGCTGTTTTCCTCACAGTATTTAAGACATACTGGTTGCCTCACGCTGTTTTCCTCACAGTATTTAAGACATACTGGTTGCCTCACGCTGTTTTCTTCACAGTATTTAAGACATACTGGTTGCCACACGCTGTTTTCCTCACAGTATTGAAGACATACTGGTTGCCTCACGCTGTTTTCCTCACAGTATTTAAGACATACTGGTTGCCTCACGCTGTTTTCCTCACAGTATTTAAGACATACTGGTTGCCTCACGCTGTTTTCCTCACAGTATTTAAGACATACTGGTTGCCTCACGCTGTTTTCCTCACAGTATTTAAGACATACTGGTTGCCTCACGCTGTTTTCTCACAGTATTTAAGACATACTGGTTGCCTCACGCTGTTTTCCTCACAGTATTTAAGACATACTGGTTGCCTCACGCTGTTTTCCTCACAGTATTTAAGACATACTGGTTGCCTCACGCTGTTTTCTTCACAGTATTTAAGACATACTGGTTGCCACACGCTGTTTTCCTCACAGTATTGAAGACATACTGGTTGCCTCACGCTGTTTTCCTCACAGTATTTAAGACATACTGGTTGCCTCACGCTGTTTTCCTCACAGTATTTAAGACATACTGGTTGCCTCACGCTGTTTTCCTCACAGTATTTAAGACATACTAGTTGCCTCACGCTGTTTTCCTCACAGTATTTAAGACATACTGGTTGCCTCACGCTGTTTTCCTCACAGTATTTGATAGCAACGATGATGAAATGTATTACATAAAGTAGAAAAATAATAATCAATATCGGTTCATAAACGACCATAATCCGCGAACAAACATAAAAAAGCATATACAACGTGTAACATAAAGGGTATATACATAACAAAGGCATGGCATCTTTACATGATATCAAACGATATTGGAAGGGTTTTTTAATCATTTTATCTCTTTATGTTAGGAAGTTATGAGGAAAAACACTGCCTTTGATAGGCTACTATCATACTAGTCGCACAGACATATTGAAGACATTTATCGGATTTTGGCAAGTAACGTGACGGATAACGAGTAGTTATTAACATATGTAGTGTGCTGCCACGTTTGTTATGATTTTATTTTAAGAAACACACGAAACCGAAAATTTGGTATCAATTTTTTGAGTATTTTATTTTGAGTTGAAACCCTTCCAATATCGTTTGATATCATCTAAAGATGCCATGCCCTTGGTATGTATATAGGCTTTTTGTTACACGTTGTATACGGCCAAGTTGAGTAACCTCCTCCTTTTTGAACTCGGTTAAAAGGAGAAAATACGAGTATTTTGTTATTCTTTTTCGTTTTTGTTTTGTTTGTTCATTTTAAAGCGCCTGTTTGGGTTCTAGCCGATATGGTGCGACTCAGGCTCAACTTTTTTTTAAGTAAACTTCTGTCACATTAGCTCCACTTACCTGAAGAACAAGGATCCAACCCCGAACAGTGTCGTGAACAGTGAGAGCGTGACGAACATATACAGTACTGTCTGCGTCTGTGCGGCGCGCCACACCTGTGTTATATTAAATATCACATTAGCACTATAATTATAAATTATTTATTTTCTGTAAGCAGCACTCTGAATGCGTATCACATCATTACATAAGCTTATTGGTATTCCATTGCTCCTTATATTTGAAAATGTGTCTGCTCAACTACGTAAATACCGCAATGAATGTTGTTGAACTGTCAAAATGAAACCCATTGCTACTGACAGTGTGTTACGTAATTACCCTACAGGTGTGTACAAACACTTTTACACGTCAATATTGTTTTTGTTTTTAAACTAGACTATGAGAAATGGTCGAAATCAACGCTCTCTTTTACAGTCTAGATATAATCTTTGTCAGATAATGTGAAATTAAAAGCTTGTAAGAAATAAGGCAGGCTTAGACAGAACTACTAAATAGAAGAAATTGTAGTTCCTCATTAAAGTAACCGTTGAGAATATTGGGATAAAAAGTAGCCTATGTAATCCTGGTTACAATCTATCTGTAAGTATGCCAAATTTCATCAAAATTTATCTAGCCGTTTGAGCGTTAAGACGTAAAAAGCTCTACCACACATCATCATCATCATTTCGCCGAAAGATGTCGACTGCTGGATATAGGCCTCCCCCAAGGATCTCCACGACGACCGGTCCTTTCCCGCGATCTTAACCAGGTCGTCGGTCCACCTTGTCGGGGGCCTACTCACACTGCGTCTTCCGGTGCGTGGTTGCCACTCGAGAACCCGTCGGCCCCATCAGGAATCGGTTTACTTTACCTTTACTTGACCAGTGTGTGTTAACAGTGATGACTTATAGAACTGAGACGCGGCCGCTAACAATGAACCTTATGAGAAAGCGCAAGGTCACTCAAAGTACACTGAAGAGGGCTATGCTTGGGGTTTTACTGCGCGATCGAATCAGAAACGAGGAGATCCGCAGAAGAACGAGAGTAACCGACATAGCCCGAAGAATTACAACACACACACACATTCACTAGCTATTTAGCTTTATTATTATTGTGATAAATCGTCAATTCGAAAGACTTACCTTCCTAGCCGGCTGACAGGCCCTCAAAGCGCACTCCTTTTTGATGTAGAAGAGAAGCAGCAGCTTCAGGGTCACAGCCACCACCAGCAGTGGACAGAACAGCATCCCGAACCACAGCACGGCTTGGTTGTAGATGAGAGTTAGCGAGTTGTAGGCTATGTTGAACTCGGGGGCGCTTTCAGATTTGCTCCAGCTGAAGAAGATCATACAAAGATTTGATTATTTCATTTGTAGGTAGTTAATTGGTATTTGTGACGATAGTTATCAATTCTGTAACCGTGCGCGTGGAGTGAGATGTCATTCCAAGAAATGGTGGGGGTCAATATTGACACCTCTATATTCCCTTCACTTAACTTTTCACAGTGCCATTTATACAGAATCGATCGACTGGCATTCAGCTGCATCAGGTTACACTGGTAACAGACCCCATGATAGGAAAAATACTAGGCAGATTGAAAGATTAGTGAGAAGCACTTTGATGGTGGTATGCAGATAACTGTGGGGGTAACTGAAAGGGCGTAAAAAAATATCCATCACTCGTGGCGCAACGCAAGTTTAGAATTAGTGACGATTATACCAAATCGTGGTGGTCTAGTGGTTAAAACACCATCCTCTCAAGTATGAGTGTGCGGGTACGATTCCAGGTCAGGCAAGTACCAATGTAAGTTTTCTAAGTTACATGTACTTTCTAAGTATAACTTGGACACCAATGACTGATTAAAAGGTGAAGGAAAACATCTTGAGGAAACCTATACTTTAAGTCTGAAATCGCCAACCCGCATTGGACAAGCGTGGTGATGACGCTCAATCCTTCTCTGTATGAAAGCATACCTGCCCAGCAGTGGGACGATAAAAAGGTTGATGATGATGATACCAAGTAGCGATAAGATTATCACATTAAATATAAGCCCCGCACGATGATATTGCGATTGGCGGCCATCTTGGTGACGTAGTCGAACTCGCACCGTCGGTACCGTTCGCAAATTCAGTCCGCGCTTACCCACTTACGCACATCGAATATTTTTGTTAGCTTTTTGTTTTTGTTATCCTGTTTTATTGTTGTTCTTGAGTTTTGTTGTTTAGTTTTGTTAACTGTTACTCGTTAAAATGAGTAAGAAATGAATTAATAGTCGTACTCGTGAAATTATAATTAAAGTGGACAATTATTTTGTTAAAGAGAAAGAGGATTGTAAGTTAGTTCTTGAAAGTATAAACCGTGCTTTAAGAAGTGCTTCGGACATTTTAATAGCGAAGCAACTGCTTACAGTTATTAAAAATATTTTGCAAAATTCTATCAAAGTCACGGAGTGTGTGGCATGTGCCACAGGCGTTGCAAAAAATACTGTGACGAAATTGAGACGAGAGCATGAGTCCGCAACAGCCAGTGGCAGCAAAATGAGAACTCCTACTAAAGGAAAAAGACAAAAGAAGAAATATTTCGACGGGTTTTCCATAACAGCTTTAAGAAATATTATAGATTCAATGTGTACGGTGAGGAGAGAAATACCCACAATGCGCAATATCTTGGCGGCTTCAAAAGTAGACCTTAATTATACTGGTAGTGAAACTACATTAAGAAAAATAATTAAATGTGATTTAGGCTACTAATTTAAACCAAGACCCCAAATTCAAGCGTGGAGGGCTAAATATTTACGACGTATGAAAGAAAATGACTCGCTTGGTAATAACAAAAGACCCGTTATTTATCTCGACGAAACGTGGATACATGCACACTACACGGTAGAAAAATGTTGGCAAACAACAACCGATGGAGTGAGACGGAACGACAGTCCCGGCCGCCGATAAATAATAGTTCACGCGGGAAGTTAAAGCGGTTTTGTTGACAATGCCCTTTTAATGTTTAAATCAGACACCAAAACGGGGGATTACTATGATCAAATGAATGCTGAGAATTTCACCAAGTGGCTTACAGAAAAAATAGTACCCAACATACCACGCAACTCTAAAATTGTGATGGACAACGCCCCTTATCACAGTAGGGATTTGAATAGGCCACCAAGTATGAACAATAAAAAACAGTTGATTGTTGAGACTTTCCCAACGACACTACAAAACCTGAACTGTATTTATTAATTAAACGGCACAGACGGCCGAAAAATTATAAAATTGACAATTTATTAGCTGGCAATGGCCATGAAGTCGTTAGATTACCACCTTACAACTGCGACCTCAACCCCATTGAGTACATCTGGAACCTGGTAAAGAAAAGGGTGTCAGAAAAGAATGTGGAGCAGTTGGAAAGTCGCATTGAAGCTCTGACGTTGGAGTCGTTGGCGTCAATAACTCCAGATGACTGGCGAAAGGAAGTCAATCATGTTAAACGGCTTGAAGAGGAATAAATACTGGAATAAAGATCGAATAACTGACGAGTTATTTGTCATAAATACGGCGACGATAGTGAATCGGAAACGACAGACACAGAAAGCAGTTATGATTCGGAAGACTATATACATTTTTTTACATATTATCCTGGTTTTATTTATAAGCTGATAGATGTAGGTAGTAATTAAAACATGACTACTACACAGTGGACTCTGGTTCAATTCCCGCTCGCAAATTAACAGAAATGTAGTTAGAAAAAAATAGTATACATGTAAGAAAGATATACGAATAAGTATATTTTTCTTACGTCTACAAAAATTATTTCCTTGAAATTCTTAATAATGAAAATTTATTTGTCAGAATATGGGTGAGTAGGTATACCTACGAAAGAATGTTAAATGCAAAATTAATATTAATTTTATTATACATACACTCTTTATAAAGAGTGTAATAAAATTATAAAATACAAATAAACCCTTAACCTTCATATTAATTTTGCATTTAACATTCTTTTGCTAGCTGTCCTTTTGTGTGACAGATGACGTCACAACGCTGTTATTGTGACAAGGTTCCATCGCAATATCATCGTGCGGGGCTAGTAATACCTACAGCAGTTATTACAAGATGTAATCAGAAATTGACATTTACATAGGAATATTAACTTAAAACTTAACATTAATATTAATATGGCACTAGACCCGCGCAGGCTGATGGTATCAATTCAACACAAACTTTATGGCATTGTTACCAAATATTCACAAAATAATTTTATGTTTTTTTTTTTTTTCTATATTTGAAATTCTTACTACTTGTGGATGGATCCTAGTTCATTACATATCATTACAAAATCAATGACGTATGATACAGCGATGATTAATTTTATTAATCTTATAAAAAATACGGGATATTTCGTCCTCATTATAAGAGATTATTAATTTTCAACTGAAATATTTTAAAACAGTGTTATTCATAACCAATATTAAACACAAAAATATGTATGAAATAATAACAAAAAAACTCACTTATAAATTAAGCCTCTAGTGAACTCAAATAGTGGCAACACAAGCAAAGATATGGCGGAGTCTAGCAACACCAACCGGTACGCCTCCTGACCGAACGACGTTTCCCAACACTGGAATTATAATATTACAACATGGAGAAAGCAAAACAAAATATTTAGCAGCTGTTGTGACATCAGCGTCGTGTGGTCTCAACAGCATTAAAATAACGTAAAAATCTTGGAGGAACCCCGAACCTGTATATAAAAAGCTGTAGCTCAAGGATCATTTCCGGGGTCAGGGGTTACAATTACAACATCACATCAATGAAATTAAAACTAATAACGAGTGGTAAGTAGACGAATTAAAGGAAGGAGAGAGAGCCTATAAAGGGTGTATCTGACATCGACGCACAAACGAGTACCATGGATCCAGTACATGATTCTGAACTCCCCAGTGGTGGAATTTTTCGTCGGCTTTTTCATGATTTAAAAAAAATAAATGTAGTGTTTTTTATTTAATTCACAATTGCTATACTTTTATAACCCAATAAGATTTTAAAGTCAAAATTAAATTATTCGCTAATTACATAAAAAAGCGCAATAAAAACAAAACCCGAAAAACGATCTTATCAGCTGATTTAATAGAGTTCACATCAGGGATCAACGTCATACCCACAAACTCGCACGGCGGCACGCTTGCAACGTTCAAACGCCGAGCCGACACTTTTTTTTAAATACTGTGTATTCTGTAACCGTTCATGAACGACGTAAATGACTATCATAATTATATTAGTGGCATGCGGTCTAGTCTTTTCGCAAAGTTTGCGTTACGATGTCAGATACACCCTGTATGTAATTTGTATGATTACTCTCCACTGGTCAAATTATAATAGCGCTCTATTTTATGATGCTTCTTCTGCTTGGTAATTGCATAACACACTACCAGTGGCGATGGGTTTCATTTTGACAGTTTAACAACATTCATTGCGTTATTTATATTGTTGAGTAAATACATTTTTCGAACATATGGAGCAATGGAATCGCAATATCCTTCGAAATGAATCCAACTGATAGTAATAGTGTGTTATGTAAATAAGATGCTGATTAACACTGTTAACAGTTACGTGCGAAGTGGACAAAAGTGGGTCTACAACGGCTCATAGCTCTAAAGCGGCCTCCACACGTTGGCTGTTTGTCACAAACACCGCAAACAGCAAACAAAGTCCCAAACATCCAACACAATCACCCAACACACAGGCATCCACATGCTTGGTGAACGTTCATTACATTCCGAATCGGCAAACATGGCGGACGTCGAGCTCGTGGCAAATATTACTTTCGGGTTGACATATTTTTATTATAGATTAAAACAAGCGAAAAAAGAAAGAAAAAAAAAGAAGAAATCGAAGACGATGGTGGATGATTCAAATACATAAAAATCGTACATGTACAAATATTAATATTATAACTTCAAAAATAACAGTCATAAAATCCCTGAGAATACCCCTAAAATTTTCAGCCCCCTAAAAAAATCCCATCTCACTTATTTACCCCTTAAATCTGGGGGGGAAAACCCCTAAGTTGGGAACCGTGTCATTACTGATCGCTACCAAACGTGTGCATACCTCGCAAACTGTTTGCCAAACATCCTTTGATCTGGCAAGAAAAACCGACACCGACGCCGAACACTGCCAAACACCAACACAAACAGGCAAACAAAGAAAACACCCATCCACACATCCGTGTTTGCTGTTTGCTGTTGGCTGTTTGCCATTGTTTGCCAAGCGTGTGGAGGGCCCTTAAGCCTTTTGCGAACACCTTCGTAAACCTCGTGAAATGCAAATAAACGAACACGAATACTCATGTCCGCATTGATCAAGAGTGGTGATTACGCTCAATCCTTCTCTGTATGAGAGGAGATTTGTGCCTAGCAGTGAGACGATAAAAAGGTTGATGATGAATATACTCATGTTTACCTCATCAGCGTGTTTCTGTGACCAGTAGACAAGGAGCAACATCAGAGTGCCGACGTCTAACAACCAGGTCCGCGCCAAAGTCACGTACAGCGCCGTGCGAGGGTTGTAGAACTCTAGCCTGCGAAGTAGGTGATATCATAAGAAAAATGGAGACTTAGAGGTGGAGAAGACGAAAAGAGATGAGAGCTCCTTTCCAAAACCGCAGATGCAGCTGATATGATATCATTGGGATTAGAGGCCAGATTTCAAATTCATTTATTGCTGTATTTGTGATACATTTCCCATCGGCCTTAATAATAAATGCTTGGTTCCTCAATAAACTACTTTCTGAAGGTGAACACTCTTTCACATAATTATTATAAAAGAATGATATTAAAATAAAATAACAAAATACAAATTCAAGTGGACTGATTTAAGATAGAACTTACACTATAAGTTCTAAGTGCGGCCTTGATGCTGAGATCAACAGCAGAGTCGGAGCTGCAGCTGCAGCGTTTCAAGGTCTTCTGCTCACATGACCTTAAGCTAGCTACAAAAATATCCGTATATATGGCAATTGTGCTGCCAAACCTTCTAAATTCCGCTGAGACATGGTGTATGTACCGCCACCACATACGTACTCTAGATCGTTTTCACCTTAAAGGTCTCCGATCCATTATGAAGATCAAATGGTCTGACAGAGTGCGAAATACCGAAGTCCTGCGACGAGCCAATGTTGGTGGCATTGAGGCTTATTTAATGCGTCGACAGCTTCGGTAGTGCGGGCACGTATCACGTATGGCGGACGAAAGAGTGGCGAAGCGCATCTTTTCTCTGAGCCGGAGGAGGGCAAGCGAAAGCATGGCGGACAACTCCTCCAGTTCAAGGATGTCTTAAAACGACATATGAAGAGATGCAATATAGAACCTCTGAATGGGAGCGTTTGGCAAAACGGTCAGAATGGCGCAGAATGGTGTACGGACAAGTGCGCAAGTTTGAGGAGCAGCGCAAGCTGACCTCGATGCCAAACGCGACCAATTAAAGGCCCGCCCACCTGCTGCCATCACATACAACTACGTCGACGGCGTGCTTACGTGCCCTCAGTGTGCACGAAGTTTCGCCGCCAAGATAGGCTACATAAGCCATCTTCGGGCGCATGAGCGCCAAATCATCGGCTAGAGTCGAAGTGGTCGCCGTGGCCGAAATCGGTCGGGAACATCATCATCATCATTTAAGATAGCAATATATTAGAAATTATAAGTAAATATGTGATAGAATGGTGCCTTCGGAGTATATCTCTCTGATTAAAGTGCTAAAGCGGCAAATCAATTACCTCCAGGCTTGGAGTTTGTTGACCACCAGACCACATCAGGACAAGACGCACGTCGACACAATTCACTGGCAGACTACCTAACTTTATTGATTTTGAATTTTGAGGCTTAGATTCCCCGGGGTTACTTTAAATACTTAAAACTAATTACATTTTTGTGACCATTAAAAGATCGTGGCCATGACTCGCTAGCTTGCCAGTTCAAAAAGAGGTGGGCTAACCACGCTGTTCGGTGATAAACGGAAGAACGCGGTCCACTATGGTCGCATTCCGTTTATACTTTAAGTTTTGGCAGCGTTCACCGCCCATAAACACAAAAATCAGAGGAGATATTCAACAAACACAGTGTCAAAATTAAACAAATATCGATGCTAAATAACTTCATATTATTTATCATTATAGAATCGTTAATAATATGCATATTTGCATAATACATTTTTTCCAATAACATATGTCTTAACATGTTTTTAAATCGAATAAATTATGTGTACTAAATATTTCTAAAATATCATTGGGCCTGTGATGGTTTTAGCTAATAGTAGGCCGGTGAAACCCTATAACTTGCTGCCTTGGGAATTTCATTAATCCTCTCAGCTCCCAGTGCGGCAGGCCTGTGTGCCAGCCCAGCAGGAGCCACAGCCCGCTCGATGCCCACTATATACAACATAACACTCACTTGACAACTACATGCAGTATGAGCGGGCACACGGTGACGCACGCCGTCACCACCACGGACACGCATAGCTCCCAGTGCGGCAGGCCCGTGTGCCAGCCCAGCAGGAGCCACAGCCCGCCTCGATGCCCACTATGTACAACATAACACTCACTTGACAACTACATGAAGTATGAGCGGGCACACGGTGACGCACGCCGTCACCACCACGGACACGCACAGCTCCCAGTGCGGCAGGCCCGTGTGCCAGCCCAGCAGGAGCCACAGCCCGCTCTCGATGCCCACTATGTACAACATAACACTCACTTGACAACTACATGAAGTATGAGCGGGCACACGGTGACGCACGCCGTCACCACCACGGACACGCACAGCTCCCAGTGCGGCAGGCCCGTGTGCCAGCCCAGCAGGAGCCACAGCCCGCTCTCGATGCCCACTATGTACAACATAACACTCACTTGACAACTACATGAAGTATGAGCGGGCACACGGTGACGCACGCCGTCACCACCACGGACACGCACAGCTCCCAGTGCGGCAGGCCCGTGTGCCAGCCCAGCAGGAGCCACAGCCCGCTCCCGATGCCCACTATGTACAACATAACACTCACTTGACAACTACATGAAGTATGAGCGGGCACACGGTGACGCACGCCGTCACCACGACGAACACGCACAGCTCCCAGTGCGGCAGGCCCGTGTGCCAGCCCAGCAGGAGCCACAGCCCGCTCTCGATGCCCACTATGTACAACATAACACTCACTTGACAACTACATGAAGTATGAGCGGGCACACGGTGACGCACGCCGTCACCACCACGGACACGCACAGCTCCCAGTGCGGCAGGCCCGTGTGCCAGCCCAGCAGGAGCCACAGCCCGCTCCCGATGCCCACTATGTACAACATAACACTCACTTGACAACTACATGAAGTATGAGCGGGCACACGGTGACGCACGCCGTCACCACCACGGACACGCACAGCTCCCAGTGCGGCAGGCCCGTGTGCCAGCCCAGCAGGAGCCACAGCCCGCTCCCGATGCCCACTATGTACAACATAACACTCACTTGACAACTACATGAAGTATGAGCGGGCACACGGTGACGCACGCCGTCACCACCACGGACACGCACAGCTCCCAGTGCGGCAGGCCCGTGTGCCAGCCCAGCAGGAGCCACAGCCCGCTCCCGATGCCCACTATGTACAACATAACACTCACTTGACAACTACATGAAGTATGAGCGGGCACACGGTGACGCACGCCGTCACCACCACGGACACGCACAGCTCCCAGTGCGGCAGGCCCGTGTGCCAGCCCAGCAGGAGCCACAGCCCGCTCCCGATGCCCACTATGTACAACATAACACTCATTTGACAACTACATGAAGTATGAGCGGGCACACGGTGACGCACGCCGTCACCACCACGGACACGCACAGCTCCCAGTGCGGCAGGCCCGTGTGCCAGCCCAGCAGGAGCCACAGCCCGCTCTCGATGCCCACTATGTACAACATAACACTCACTTGACAACTACATGAAGTATGAGCGGGCACACGGTGACGCACGCCGTCACCACCACGGACACGCACAGCTCCCAGTGCGGCAGGCCCGTGTGCCAGCCCAGCAGGAGCCACAGCCCGCTCCCGATGCCCACTATGTACAACATAACACTCATTTGACAACTACATGAAGTATGAGCGGGCACACGGTGACGCACGCCGTCACCACCACGGACACGCACAGCTCCCAGTGCGGCAGGCCCGTGTGCCAGCCCAGCAGGAGCCACAACCCGCACTCGATGCCCACTATTAGTGCCACCACAAATATACTGATGATCACGTTGGTCAGATAATGGGCCACCTTTGTGAGGCAGGATGTGGCGGTGTTCTTACGGTCCTGTTCGCTTAGAAGCTCCTGGAATGAAAATGATAAGGGTTGAAATGACAAAAAAAAAATACTGTACAAATGGTTTGCTAAAGCCAGAACCTCATTTGGGGATTCTTCTACATCCAAGTTTCCATTTGCTTTTTTTTTTTTTTTAATAATTATAAACTAGTGCTTGACTGCAATCCCGCCTGATGGTAAGCAGTGATGCAATCGTTGATGGTAAAGCACACTAGCTTATTAAGCCTATTCACTCAAAAAAACTGAGTGAATAGGAAGGAAGACGGCAGTTGAGCGAGGTGATGCAATGTTTAACCGAACAACACGACCAACGATGCTGCGCCAGAGGATGATCTGGAGAGCCTTCACGACCAAACTCCCGACACAACAACATTAGGCACATCGTACCCGGCACACATCACAACACAACTGCTCAGACCCGTTCTCCGTACGGCTTCACCAGACATCATGCCGGAACACGACGAATCGCTTGGCGGCAAGACTTTGTCTGGTGGGTGGTAACTTATGCCGGCGGCTGATGTTGTTGCCTATCACCTTGCTTCCAGCAAGTTGTGTTATAGTTTGGTTTACCTTACCTTAAATTCGTTGTAGAGGCTATTAGCATTAAGTTTGGCTGCTTCCGGCGTCACAACACCGAAGTCCCACCCACAAAACACCTTGTTTGCGAACACATGGCTCAGGCCACCTGAAGTCTCTATGAAGTTCAGACGATAGGAGTATGCCGTCCTGAAAATATAGAATTGCAACAGTAGAACCAGTCGACCCATTCCACGAAGACCACTGAATGAAAGAAATGGGAAATAGTATGAATAATAAAACTCACCTGTAACACAGCACTCCAAAGAACATTAGATACAGACAGACCATGGTGAAGAAGTAAGCGAACGCCATATTATACGTGAGCGTCGTTGGTGTGGTTAGGTCGCCCTCGTGGTAGTGCCCGAAGAAGAGAAGCGAGTCCGTTAGACTACCCTGGAAACAAAGTGGAGTGATTATGTGTCGTACTAAAATTGTCATATTATGTTGAAAGTCTGCAAATAATTGCAGACTTTCAACATAATATGACAATTTTAGTACGACACTTGCGAATTACAGACAATTTTCTAATGGCTACTAAACTCGTTTGGAGTGAAATCACTACAATTGCCATTCATCCAGTTCACCCACGCTTTTTCAGGCTATCGGCTCACCAGTGCGAGGATGATGAGTTGCGTTTATTAATTGGCCGGCTGTAGTTAAGAACTCCAGTGTATCAATCAGACAAACATGGCCAGACAGTTGCCACTATAATTTGCTGACTTTGTACTCTCATTTTGGTTAGAGTAATCTACTAGATAAGTTTTGAAATACTTGACATAACATTAGGGAGTTCCAAACTATGGCACTGTTGAAAATAAGAGTAAAATAACACTATCTTTCCACTTCGTTCATAGTTATATGTGATACTAGCGAATGCCAGCGACTTCGTTCGCGTGCTTTATTTATTCTCCGCTTCTATTGGTCGCAACGTAATAATTTTTAAAATCGGACCCTGAGATTAGCGCGTTCAAACAAACAAACTCTTCAGCTTTATATATTAGTATATAGATTTATTATAGAAGTATGTAGTCATCATCATTACAGCGTTAATCCCAGTCGCATCCGAAGCCTTTTCAACTTTGGAGTCTGGGGTCCGCTTTACCAGTCCAACTGCTGATATGGCTAAACTTCGACATTTTCCGTGAAGCGACTGCCGTCTGACCTCCACAACCCGAAGGCGACATCGAAGCATTGCAGCTAGACCAATTGTTGGACTTTTGAGGGCTCCAACAACCCGTAACGGCTGCCACTATATGTTCGTATGGCAACCGGGACCAACGGCTTAACCTGCTTTCCGAGGCACGACCAGAACTGTGCGGGGATTGAACCCGCGCCACCTTGCGCAGCGGCTGCGTCCGCTACCGCTACGCCACGGAGGCTGTCATAGAAGTATGTAGTATAAGTATTTATATATGTTGTATTATCTTTATTGTCCTTTGTTTTTTTCACACCCTGTCCACTTCTCTGTATTTACTGTCCTTATGCAGGTATGCTGGAAGAGATTTCTTATGAAATAAGCATTACCTCTGTATCATTTTTCTGTTCTGTTGACTCTTAATCTCTATTTATATAAGTATGTGTGTACATTAATAGTTATAAATAAAAATCTTACCATCCCCGTAATAAAATCCAAGGCACTCAACTGCACCCTATCAGCTTTCGCTTCATCATGCAGTGCCTGGGGGATGACCACGAAGGCAATGACCAGCGTCGCCAGAAGCAGGTCGATTGCAAACAGCCATCGGAGGAAGTAGAAGTATGAGCCCACGGCTGAACCGAAGTGACCTTCGATCTGACGGATGGGTTCGTACCAAAACTCGAAGGAGAAGACTACGTCGCGGCAGCGATCTCGGAGCTAAAGAGGAGTTTTCATTAGCAGGGAACTTAATGATGATGCATGATCAATCTAAACTGTTCCCACTGCTGGATCACAAGCCTCTTCGCTGCGAGGAGACATAATATACCACGCGGACCCAGTGCGGATTGGTAGGTTTCATGTGTATTTAAATGTTTGGTTCTAGAACATGCCGGTTTCCTTATGAGAGCAGTAGTTCTTTAGTAGCGAATTATATCAGTAATAAAACCACAAGAAAATCCATAGAATTTACTCACCTTTTTCCATGCAAAACCTATTCGATACTTCATCCGCTTCCACATTGAGATCGGTCGTCGCTTGGACCTGAGGCTGACTGATGCAGACAGTTTGGCGCGCACGTTCCTCTTCATCGTCAGACCTTGTGGCAGATCTCTTAGCGCTTCCCTGGAAAATAATTGATGGTTGATGTCGAGTTGTAGGGTTGGCGGACCAGACACTACAGCGCGCCAAGCCACGGGGCGCAAGAACGCGTGCGCGATTTTTTACATACAAATTCAATAAAAATGCAAAAATTGGATCTGATCCCCGCACCCACTATCGCGTGGCTCAACCACATAAGTTTTTCTAGATCTTGACTTCGTTTGCCATGCTTTTAAGAGTGGGAAGGCAAAGGGAACACCCTAATATAAATTAAAAAATGCGGAATTGGCGAATTATTACCGATCACCTAGACGGCGACATTCACCAGTTAAAAAAACTCAGGGTTACCACTTTATGGATTGTGTTTTAATGCTAAGAAAACCAAAAACAAACTTGTGCGATCGTGGCATCCTCTGCAGGAATGAATTTCCATACGCAATACTGGTACGCAGACAAATCTCATACTAATAATCGTATTAATTCTCTCTCCCTCAGTCTCTTTGTTATGTACAAGATAACAAAGAGACTGAGGGAGAGAGAATTAATACGATTATTAGTATGAGATTTTAGAAGTTGTGGTGGTAGTACTCTTTCCCGTTATGTTACGAGATGAAGATTATCTTTCGGCAACGTCTTTGACAATAGTAATAAAAATGTAATGTATATAGGCCATTACAGACCCACCTTCTCAACTCTTCAGCTGCAGGATCGTCCTCCATCAGTCGTTTATGCTGTTCCATCTCCCGAACAATGATATCTGCCTGTTTGTCAGCAGAATCTGGCGTGTCGACCTCCGCTTCTTCCAGTAAAGCATTGTGCTCGGAATTGTTGCGACGGAGTCTTAAAGTGTCTGGAGAAATGGTTGTTTATTCAGTAACTTTTTTATATAAATTATAAACTAGTGCTTGACAGCAATCCCGCCTAAGTAGTAAGCAGTGATGTAAGTTGTGTGATGCAGTTGCGGATGCAGTTCCCGGTAATTTATTTACCGGGAACTGCATCCGGTTAGACTGATGACGACAACCCGAGTCTTGAACTGTTTAACTAGAAATAACATCAATTACAAATATAAAGTATACGTAAGGTTTACATAAGCTACACTAGGTGACGTCAGTCAAGGTGGAAGTTACTTCATTCAAAGGCCCTTGAGTATGTTAACGTAATAGTTATAGCGATCTCTAATACCTATTAAATATTGTACAACGGTAATAGCAACTGGTTTTAGATATATTTTTATGTTACTAGCATTGCTCTCGATGTCGCCCGCTTGCTGTTCAGATATTATATAGGTACCATGGGAACACACCACTGAGCAGGTTATGGCCTAGCTATGTGTAAAATTTCATCGAAATCGATTCAGCTACAAAGGCGTGGAAGGGTAACAGACAGCCAGTTACTTCCGCACTTATACAGCGTGTTTTGTTTTTGGGGCGGACTTAATGCCTTAGGCATTCTCTACCAGTCAACCCCAATTTATTATGCCATATGTAAATATTTTTGAAACTTCAGCTCCCGAACCACCGCAACGAACGCATCGCATCGCATTCCTTGCGTGTGCTATTACTTATTTATCGCTTAGCGTTCTTTAAGACTGTTTATTCTTATTGCTCGCCAGAGATTTGTGTCTTGGAACACAAAAACCAAACAACCTTTTTAACTTTGTTACGATCAGTAGGTACTGGAATACAAGCTATCTCTCGGTGAGAAGGAGTGGGCCGTGTCGTGGATTTTTCGACAGAGAGCCACCGTGGTCCCTGATGCACAGGCAAGTGAAGGAACACGGGTGGGTTTTAGTCGGCAAAAGTCTGACACGTCGGGAGCTAGGTCATCTGATCATTTCCTATCCACAAAAACTGGGAGTGAGCCGTAATCCACCAAGCGAGCCCAGTGCTGGTTAATTGATTTATGGTGATGAAAGGTGGTAATTATACCTAATTTCTGAAAAAAAAAAACCAGGAAAATTGACATGACCCCAACGTAAATACTGTTAGTGCGTAATTGTAAAATTTTTAAAAATTGTAAAAATACATGTTTTAATTACAGTAACTACGAGAACTTTTTTATTGTTATTTTGTGAGCTAATAACATCGAATGCTTATAATATGTTATAGTGTTTTTTGTTCATGTTTTTTAACACTGTGTATATAAAAAAAAAATACATTTTTTATCTTTTGTAGACGTCTTTTAGCTCTTACATCGTTTGTTTATACTAAATGCGTTTTTATTTTCTGCAATAAAATAACCCGACTAGGGTTCCGATCCCAATTTTGACGGATTATAGGGACTCCGCTTTTTTTTTATTCCTGGGTGGAAATTCCTCATGGATGTCGGCCGCCCTGGGGCGGGCGACGGAATCTGTCATACCCTTACTGACTAAAAACCGCCCCAGTGTTCCATCTTACACCTACACCGGGGGTTGCGAGAACGAATAGCTATGTAATCATCATCTGCCGGAATTTTACCCAGCCATGTTCGGGTTGGCTGGAGCGACAAACAACATTAGGCACAAAACAAGGACAGACATATGAGACTACCCACCTCTTTGTCTAACAGCACTTAGCTCTAGAACATCAATATTATCAATTGATACCGACATTGTAATTCATTGATAGCACATTTTTTATCAACACTACAGCACTTCACTCGGACACCTCACAATGTTAACACAAAATACGTAGAATAATATTACTGTTCAATATAAACTAGTGTCCACGATGATAATTTAGTACAAGGTATAAGGTAAAACTGACTGCATTGTGTATAATTACTGTATGAAATTGAGCTTATGAATGCCGAATGCGTCCTGGTAGAGGTGCGTGTTGACTGCAGTGTAACGTCTGCATTGTTTCACTATCTCTCGTCAAATGTTTGGTCGTCGGTCGCCATCTATCCGCTTGTTAATGAGATTACAGTATCAATATCGGCTTTAGTAAATGAATTTTTTACAAGGAAAACCACACACTTCTATTGTGTAAACTTTCAACATCCTTACTAATATTATAAACTACCGGCCGCCAGCGACTTCGTTCGCGTGGTTTAGTTATGCTTCGCTCCTATTGCTCGCAGCGTGATGTTATATAGCCTAAAGCCTTCTTGGATTAATGAGCTATCCAACGCAAAGAGATTTTTTTAAATCGGACCAGTAGTTCCCGAGATTAGCGCGCACAGACAAACATACAAACAAACTCTTCAGCTTTATATATTAGTATAGATAAGAAAGTGAGTTTGTTTGTTCCGCTTTCACGCCGTAACTACTGAACCGATTGCTTTGAAATTTTGCAGACGTAAAGTTAGAAGTCCGGATTAAATAATAGGGTACTTTTTATCCCGGAAAAATTTGATATTCCCAAGGGAAATCTAAAAAGCGCGATATAACCGAACTCCGCGCGGGTGAAGCGGCGGGCAAAACGCTAGTATTAGACAAAAGTGAAGAACTAAATTTACATAAGTGATTATTTGTAGTAAAAGTGCACAAGTGCCAAGTTAAAGAAACGTATTAAAAATAACTTTGTTTTAATGGCAATTAAGTTTATCCACCGATTTTATCTTCAATTAAAAGCAAAAAGGGATTACAATACAACTATTTACTGCAGCTGGCATTTGTCATGCTACCAACAAAATAGAAGTAAAAAAAATGTCTAATATTCCAAATGGATTGTAAAAGTAGTAAAATTGTTTGAAGTTGTAGTGTAAAGTGATCTTTATTGTGTGCGATTAAAGTTACTATTCCTATAATTTTATTTTCAGATATAATAAGGTTCTTTGTTCATCTACATTTAAGTGATTCTGTCTAAGCCATGGGCGTAGCCACACTGGGGCAAGCTGGGGCGCTTGCCCCACCCTGGCTCTGATCTATAAGGTGCCTAATTATACAAAAAACAATAAAAATAATAATAATAAAAACCGGGAGACTATAGGTTGACTGCTGCCCCAACCTGAACTCAAGGCTGGCTACGCCCATGGTCTAAACTCGTAATTTAGTGCGTCACGTTACGCTGCAGTTGAGAGCTACGTTAATGATAATTAGCGGTCGTTAGCAATTATCATCGTTTGTAACACATATCTGAGTAATAAACCCTTATTAACCGATGATTGAGTAAAGGCCCAGTTTGCTTTCTGGTGGTAATGGTAATTTTGAATAACTCTCTTATAAAATAATTTATACAAGGTTTAGAGGCATGGAGAATAGGGAGTAAAGTTCACTCATCCTTCATAGAAAAGGGAGGATCTTCTGTCCAGACGGGTGTTATGTCTGGTGGCACTTGCCCAACGGTTGATGTTGGGAAGTTGTATGTATGCTAGTTACACAGTAAACTCTGCTTGCGAGATGTAAAATCCGTGTGACGTCAGTATGACGCGTTGGTGGCTGCGCGCGAATGTGATTTTTTTTTTAACTTACAACTCTAGGGTGTGAATGAGACCATAATATCAAAGAGCGAACTGACACATGAATATATAACATATTGTTTGTTTTAATGTTTCATACCAAATAATTGAACACAAAGTCACAATAGGGATGGAAAATAATTAGTCCGTCTTAAAGATAATAAAAGAAATTAGGATCCGTATTTTTAATTTTTTCGTAATTACCAAAAACTACTGAGATATAGCGTATTAAAGTTACGGAGTGGGGGTTAATTACGCCACGCCGTGGTATATTTTGTACCTCGGCGTGACGTCATGCGACATTTCAAATCATTATATCTTCCTAAGTAGGTATTTGAATGAAAGAAAAAATAACAAATACGTGTTCAATATTTTTTATAAACCTATGTGATTGACATTAAATTATTTTTTAAGGATGCAACCCAATCCATACTAATATTATAAATGCGAAAGTAACTCTGTCTGTCTGTCTGTCTGTCTGTCTGTTACGCTTTCACACTTAAACCTCTCAACCGATTTTGATGAAATTTGGCATAGACAATCATTAGACCCTGAGAAAGAACATAGGCTACCTTTTATCCCGGAAAAATTTGATGTTCCCGAGGGAAATCTAAAAAGCGCGATATAACCGAACTCCACGCGGGCGAAGCCGCGGGCGGAAAGCTAGTTGTTAATATAAAAACATCCATTTGTGGAATATGGCAAAGTCGCATTTTATTAGCTTGAAATATGAATTACAGACAGACATAATCTTATATTTTTGAATCTATACATTTTCGGGCATAATATTCTTGGACTTATTATTTTTACTCTAGTACATAACCCTAGAGTTATGGGACATGCAAAAAACACGTAGTCTTTTAATCATAAAGACGAAGACTCACCAAGGAATCACCAAGTGAATTTGAAAAATTCATAAGGCACAGGTACCAAGTGTGAAAGTGTGAAAGTGCGGCACCCTAGTTGTGTAATACCACAGATTACAGAATACTACGTAATACACTATTACTAACAATTGGAATCATTTTGAAGCATATTGCTAGTCCATTGTTTCATAAGTTCTAATTTGATGCTCAACTACTAAACACCGCATTAAATGGTGTTGAACTGTCAAAATCAAACCCATTGCTACTGGCAGTTTGTTACAGAATTAACCTGCTGGATTATGTGACCGAGTGCTATAAATTAATTTTATCATGTATCAACGCCACTTTTGGATATAATTTCGCACCATAAATGACTTCCAGTTGTCAAAAGATGGCGCTGATTAAGTTGGTACTTTCGTATTTTGGAAAGCAGAAAAGGAATCCAGGAGCCATTTAATTTAACACGCGTTAATTAATGTCTAACTTTACTAAACTGGACTTGGAAATTTATTCAAATATAAAAAAGTAATTGTCTATGATAAATTTAAGCTTACTGTAGGGTAGCTGTCGTGACGGCATGAAGTTGACGGCCACCTGCCTAGCCGCATTGTTCCGCAGCGTTAAGTTCCGCCGCGAACTTGGTGGTCTGGACTCAATTTCTACTTCTTCTATTTCATCATCCATATTGCGGTCCTGTAAGAATGAAATAGTATATTACAATACCTGTGATTTAAGTAGTCCTTTTATTTATCATATGAGTGCTAATTTCACACCATGCCTGTATTAATAATATTTTTTTTATAAATTATATACTAGTGCTTGACCGCAATCCCACCTGATGGTAAGCAGTGATGAAATCAATCAATAATAGGCTCCTTTGGAAGTTTTATTTAAACTAATACAATATTAATATATGCATACAGATGTCAGTAGGTCAACCTGGATAACCAGCTCGCATAATATATGTGCAATCTGGCAATTTTGGGTGAAATCAACAAATTTTCCCAATCAACCCTAACCCATAAAGCTGAAAATTTATTAATGAATGATTTTTTTTTTTCTGTAAGTAGGTTTGTATACAATACACTTTTGCAAATAAAAGAAAAATGTCAGATTGCTTAGTGTGCTGGCCAGCTGCACTGTTTATTCATATTTATTCCCATTTTGTACAAGTTTGTAAAATAATAAAATCTATTTTTTCCTATTGCAAAAACTAAAGGCAAACCAATTAATACATAAAATTGTTTCAGAGATAATAAGATTATCATTATTTATTAACTGTTCATCATAGAACCAAAATAAAGGTGGACTACATTTTATTTTCTTCTTTATTATAGTTGCAGTTGATGATTTAGACAGGAATTAAAAAAAAATATTTCATTAAAAAGAATAAGATAGACCTAACGAGATAACTTTAAAATCAACTTACAGTGCACCTAAACAAATCCCCTTTTTTAATATTGTGCACAAATAATGAAACAATTGGCTAAATATAAAAAACAGAAGGTGTATTATTTATTCCAAACATGACTCATGATGATGAATGTGTTGGAATCCTAATCATTTGTTAAATGTTAAGGAAGCTATGAATCTACAAAATTAAACAAAACATACCGGCTAATCCAGCCAGCTAGTGGAGATTATTGTTGCTTCTTGACTCCTACTACAGGCATCAAACGAAGATATTATTGTTGGAAACAAAAACAAATCGAGATACCCACTTAGTTACAAGATAAATAAAATATTGAATTACATTCTTTATACCTCACACGGATAAAAAAAAAATACTAAACAGAAAACCTTTCACAGAAAATACATATTTATTAGAGTAAATACTTGTTTAAAAAAATAAAAAGTCGAAGAAAATAAAATGAAAAAGAAATTAGAAAACTATTAAATGTCAATTTGACAGTGACACTGACAAATACGTTCAGAGTTTCAGAGTTGTGCTTACAGACAGTGCCACAGAGTACATTATTTAAATGGACAGTGCTCTCGACTCATATTGTTATGACTTAAGTTCTCATACTACAATTTAACGCTTGATTCAAATCTGTATATGAGTTCCTATTTTTGCCGCCAATATTTTTGCGTTCTCACCAAACCATTCACATCAAAAGCAGCTTATTCATTCACAACTGCTTTGCTGTAGACCCTGTTAAAGTGTATACAAACAAATACCGATGAAAAACCCACCAAGTTTGAGTTATAAGCCCCGCACGATGATATTGCGATTGGCGGCCATCTTGGTGACGTAGTCGAACTCGCACCGTCGGTACCGTTCGCAAATTCAGTCCGCGCTTACCCACTTACGCACATCGAATATTTTTGTTAGCTTTTTGTTTTTGTTATCCTGTTTTATTGTTGTTCTTGAGTTTTGTTGTTTAGTTTTGTTAACTGTTACTCGTTAAAATGAGTAAGAAATGAATTAATAGTCGTACTCGTGAAATTATAATTAAAGTGGACAATTATTTTGTTAAAGAGAAAGAGGATTGTAAGTTAGTTCTTGAAAGTATAAACTGTGCTTTAAAAAGTGCTTCGGACATTTTAATACCGAAGCAACTGCTTACAGTTATTAAAAATATTTTGCAAAATTCTATCAAAGTCACGGAGTGTGTGGCATGTGCCACAGGCGTTGCAAAAAATACTGTGACGAAATTGAGACGAGAGCATGAGTCCGCAACAGCCAGTGGCAGCAAAATGAGAACTCCTACTAAAGGAAAAAGACAAAAGAAGAAATATTTCGACGGGTTTTCCTTAACAGCTTTAAGAAATATTATAGATTCAATGTGTACGGTGAGGAGAGAAATACCCACAATGCGCAAAATCTTGGCGGCTTCAAAAGTAGACCTTAATTATACTGGTAGTGAAACTACATTAAGAAAAATAATTAAATGTGATTTAGGCTACCTAATTTAAACCAAGACCCCAAATTCAAGCGTGGAGGGCTAAATATTTACGACGTATGAAAGAAAATGACTCGCTTGGTAATAACAAAAGACCCGTTATTTATCTCGACGAAACGTGGATACATGCACACTACACGGTAGAAAAATGTTGGCAAACAACAACCGATGGAGTGAGACGGAACGACAGTCCCGGCCGCCGATAAATAATAGTTCACGCGGGAAGTTAAAGCGGTTTTGTTGACAATGCCCTTTTAATGTTTAAATCAGACACCAAAACGGGGGATTACTATGATCAAATGAATGCTGAGAATTTCACCAAGTGGCTTACAGAAAAAATAGTACCCAACATACCACGCAACTCTAAAATTGTGATGGACAACGCCCCTTATCACAGTAGGGATGAGAATAGGCCACCAAGTATGAACAAAAACAGTTGATTTTTGAGACTTTCCCAACGACACTACAAAACCTGAACTGTATTTATTAATTAAACGGCACAGACCGCCGAAAAATTATAAAATTGACAATTTATTAGCTGGCAATGGCCATGAAGTCGTTAGATTACCACCTTACAACTGCGACCTCAACCCCATTGAGTACATCTGGAACCTGGTAAAGAAAAGGGTGTCAGAAAAGAATGTGGAGCAGTTGGAAAGTCGCATTGAAGCTCTGACGTTGGAGTCGTTGGCGTCAATAACTCCAGATGACTGGCGAAAGGAAGTCAATCATGTTAAACGGCTTGAAGAGGAATAAATACTGGAATAAAGATCGAATAACTGACGAGTTATTTGTCATAAATACGGCGACGATAGTGAATCGGAAACGACAGACACAGAAAGCAGTTATGATTCGGAAGACTATATACATTTTTTACATATTATCCTGGTTTTATTTATAAGCTGATAGATGTAGGTAGTAATTAAAACATGACTACTACACAGTGGACTCTGGTTCAATTCCCGCTCGCAAATTAACAGAAATGTAGTTAGAAAAAAATAGTATACATGTAAGAAAGATATACGAATAAGTATATTTTTCTTACGTCTACAAAAATTATTTCCTTGAAATTCTTAATAATGAAAATTTATTTGTCAGAATATGGGTGAGTAGGTATACCTACGAAAGAATGTTAAATGCAAAATTAATATTAATTTTATTATACATACACTCTTTATAAAGAGTGTAATAAAATTATAAAATACAAATAAACCCTTAACCCTAATATTAATTTATACATACACTCTTTATAAAGAGTGTAATAAAATTATAAAATACAAATAAACCCTTAACCTTAATATTAATTTTGCATTTAACATTCTTTTGCTAGCTGTCCTTTTGTGTGACAGATGACGTCACAACACTGTTATTGTGACAAGGTTCCATCGCAATATCATCGTGCGGGGCTAGTAGTTTGAGTGATACTGTGATACGTTTAATGGAAGTTACCATTTGTCATGTTCTTTGTAAATGTCAAACAAAGTGTCAATTGTTCCGATTTTTTTAAAGACAGCTTCTCGCTTCGGTGCTGATGCGTCGGTATTTCTTTTAAGAAATTTAAGAATTAGTTTTTATAAGGGTATTGTTTTGGATGTCTTACAGTTAAAGTACATTAAGTATTTGTGTTAGTCACATAATATTTATTACAAAGTGCAATACCTATTCTAAATTGCGAACAGTGCACACTATAAGGTAAGACATGCTTTTGGATTTTTTAGTACCTTCTTTAAATATAAGAATTCACCCTCTTACTCATCCACTCCTTGCCTGAAACGTGTCCTTTCAGTTTGTTTAAATATAGACATGGGTTCTTCGTGTACAAGTCGCAACGGCAACCCTTATTGCCCAAATTTAGATTCGTTCTTTTTTGTTTTATTAGGCAGGTAATTAAATTTATGTGATCTTGTACGTGATCTCATTTTATTTAAAAAAGCAAGTACTTTGTTACGTATAAGTCTATGAACCATCCAAGAACTGCCAATTTAAATATCAGCCATGATAAAAATGAACAGCTACCAAAACAAGGTCAAACTTATTTGGTTGCTGACTGAACAACATAAATGCTTGACAACTCTTATATTGGCTATATTAGTGTTGTCGTAATGATCTCATTGCTCCAAATTAAGGTGTTTTCATTGAAAAAGAAAAATTGGAAAATGAAATAAAGTTATAATCAGCCTGTATTGAAAAGATATTGATGCTGTTAATTTAATTCAGTATTAACAAAGAACTAAATTTGCAAGCACAGCAGAAATAAAAAACAATAAAATAAAAACTGTAGAAAAGGTGGGGCAGGGGCCGGCTGCCCAGGATATCTCACATGTATGAACTCCTCTAATTTCTAATCAAAGTATAAACGGGGACTTATACGGGATCATTTGTGTCTATTTGTCTTACACACTACACTAAAAACACTTAGGTCCGTATTACAGAACGTTACTCAAGCATTGATCTCTGCTTAAGCAATACTTAAAACTAGTTTCAACCAATCAAAAGGCTTCAAACGAGACTTAAGTAGAGCTTGAGTTTTGAGTGACGTTCTGTAATACGGACCTTAATGTTTCATGTAGACAGTTGTGCTGGTGTAAGACAAAATAGCTGAGGATGACTCAACCCCAAAATCTGTCTTTCCCGATAGGCTTGACTTGCTTTGGTAAACAAGACACAATAAAAATGTTATCCTCTATAGCTATAATATATTATGTAGGATATATTACACACACACACACACCACAGTGAGGTACGTAGGCTGACTGGTACATCCTACTATGCAAAGGTGCCTTTAAAGTCTCTAGACGGTAGACACCTGTTGACTAGCAGGGAGGATGTACTAAAGCGCTGGGCAGAGCACTTCAATGCTCTGCTGAATGTGGATCGTTCAACTGATCTTCAAGTCATCGGCTTAATGCCACAACTACTGTTCTTGAGTATGACGAGCCACTATTGCTTGATGAGGTTGTTACTGCCATCAGACAGCAGCAAAACCAAAAGGCGGCTGGCATTGACCTTATACCGGGAGAGCTGATCAAATACGGCGGAGAGGGGTTGTATGAGTTAATATGGAAGCTGTTTGTTCGTATGTGGGAGGAAGAGCGCGTTCCTGGTATGTTTAAGGTGTCGCGTATAAGAACACTATATAAGAACAAAGATGACCGATCCGACTGCAACTCATACCGTGGTTTCACACTTTTATCGACTCCTGGAAAGGTTTTTGCTAGAGTTCTCTTAAACCGCCTAAAGGTATTGTCTGAAAAAATTCTGCCTGAAACCCAGTTCGGCGTCCGATCGGACCGAGGTACCTGTGAAGCAATATTTTCCGTGCGTCAGCTACAGTAAAAGAGTAGAGAGCAGGGTCGTAAGCTGTACCTCTGCTTTGTTGACTTGGAGAAGGCTTTCGACAGTGTGCCTCGTGAAGCCTTATGGTTAGTGTTAGGTAAGCTGGGATGCACTGAAAAGTTTGTGAGACTTAGACTCCTACATGACGGCATGCAGTGCTGCGTTGCTGTAGACGGTGCACAGACAGACTTCTTCCCCGATACCTGTGGGGTAAAGCAAGGATGCGTCTTAGCACCAACTCTGTTCGCCTTATACTTTGCAGTGGTAGTGGGAGAGGTCTTACAAATTGTTCCGCAAGGAGTTCGCATCCGCTTCCGCACCAGCGCGCGGCGGCGGTCTTTCCAATCTGGCTAGACTTAGGCTCGCACCAAAGTCTCACATGCAGTGATTCCTGAGATCATGTATGCTGATGATTTGTGGTTCTTAGCAGAATCCCCAGACGGTCTACAACAGCTGATGTCCGCTTTTCATCAAGCCTGCCGTAAGTACGCCTTAAAAATCAGCGTCAACAAGACGGAGGTGATGTCCCTAGACATTCACGGTCACGAGACACTGAATATAAAGCTTGGTGAGGATGTGTTGAAGCAAGTAGACAAGTTTCGTTATCTGGGGAACACTAAGTTCTAAGTGTGACCTTGAAGAGAGATCAACAGCAGAGTCGGAGCTGCAGCTGCAGCGTTTGGCAAGTTGTGTTCCAAGGTCTTCTGCTCACATGACCTTAAGCTAGCTACGAAAATATCCCTATATATGGCAATAGGCTATTTGACAGTATTCAATTATTTGTGATTTTTTGCTTTAATTGCATAAAATGAGGGTTCTTTATATCATTTACAAGAGTTTTAATAAAAAAGAATAACAATTAATATATCCAAAACACAAAAATATGTTTGGCTTTTTGTTTCTCGCGCCACACATTGTGAAACGATCCGGATTGGCTAATGTCGCGATGACGTCATACGCGCATCATCGCTTGTTTTCGGCAAACTTATAAACTGCTTTTCGGGGTTTTTTATCGATTTATTTGTACAACCCAGTACAGCACACCACTTGTAAACCATTTTATTAGATAACAACAGCAAATAATAATTAAAAATAAACACCACTGAGAACTGAAAACCGCTTGTGACGTCACTTACCAGGCGCAACGCCATATTGCTAATTATATCGTTTTCGCGGCTTATTTGAATTTTGAATTTTTATTTGCATATTTCTTACGAAATATGTATTTAAAATTAAAAAAAATACTTTGGGTGAACTTCTTAACCGCAACCAAGTAATTCAAGATAAAAATTATAAATCTGTCAAATAGCCTATTGTGCTGCCAAACCTTCTATATTCCGCTGAGACATGGTGTGTACCGCCATCACATACGTACTCTAGATCGTTTTCATCTAAAATGTCTCCGATCCATTATGAAGATCAAATGGTCTGACAGAGTGCGAAATACCGAAGTCCTGCGACGAGCCAATGTTGGTTGCATTGAGGCTTATTTAATGCGTCGACAGCGGGAATTGCATGATTTAATTCCCCCATCTCCGTTCCACCATAGTTGTTAACACTACTACGATCTGGACGAAGCGTTTCGCCTCCTCCTTTATACCCTACTACTACTAGTACTATACTTTAACATAAAGTAACTATAATACTTTATGAAAATTAAAAAAAAAAGTACACCTGTCGATCTTGTTTCGCTATAAAACCGTATTTTTTACTAGAAGTAGACAATATGCTTGTTCTCAAATTTTCGAGTTATTTATAAATATAATTATATTAAAACTCGAGAAAGAATTGACTAATATTTATTGTATTTATTAATAGTCATTGGCTACCTAATACAGTTATTTTTTTATTATAAAACCTATCCAGTCGGTAGTAAATTAAGTTTTTGTTATGACATGTCACAGCGCATTATGCGGCGGAGTGCGCCGAGCAAAGTTCGGCACCTTTTTCATTTTTGCAAGCAATCGAGCGGATAGCACGAAGAGAACTCATCGTGTCATCATGCGATCTTCACCAATTAGGATTAGGATGATGCCTTAGGATGGATACTTGCTGTGGGACGCAACTAAGGTTACTTTACGTTGTTGATACGACTACGATAGCTGCAGCGCACAGGCAAGTGAGGCAACACTGGTGGGTTTTAGTCAGTAAAAGTCTGACACGCCCTTCCGCTCCGCCCAGAGCGCGGAGGTCATTTGATGATTTTCCATCCAAAACAACAAAACAAAGGTGTCTTCGGGGCTAGAGTAAATAGGTTTATAAAGCACACTAGTTTATATGAATGCAGTATACCATCAACGATTGCATCTGTGGCGGATATCTTGTCCATCGTCGCCCGCCACTTTCATCCGCTCCGCTTATGGCGGTAGTGATTGGTCATCGGTGTGACGCAATGTCTGCGTGCGCGCTGGCTCCGCGCGATCGCCTACCGCAGCGCCCCGGCAGTCGATAAATATCTTCCTTACGAATAGTCTATGCCGCGCGCGCTCGTTGCTTTCCTCCGGCTACCTGGCTATAATTTCGGCTTAATACAAACTGTTTCTTGTGTGTTCGTCTAGTAGACTTAATAAACTGTGAGAACTAATAACTCTGTTACAATAGTGATCCCTAATAAACAGTGTTGCTAAATAAACTGCTATTTCTACAACCACTACCTACCTTATCCTATCATTCTTACTCTTCACCATTTCACCTCTTCTGCTTGACTTCGCTATCCGCTGCTGCTTATCATCTTTGCCACCGTGGATGCTGCTACGTTGGAGGAAGGATTAGGAATCCGGTAACGTACCTTACCTACCTCCACACTGGTGACCCCGCTTTGAACATAGAAGAAAACTTCCATCTTTTCATCTTCTGTATTCTTCTTCAGCTTCCACGTCCTAGAAATTGTACAAAGAGTGCATGTATTTCGACTTAAGAGCAAAATTTTTGCACCTACCTTCGACGAACAAAATATAAAAAAAAAGGGTGAGGCCCCACTGACTACAAGCGGTCAGCGATTTTTATTTTTTCTCAATATGACTGATTCGGAAGTATGGCGCGTAGGTGTACGTGTTCCGCCATTTTGGCCTGAAGAACCGGCGTTATGGTTCGCTCAATTAGAGTGCCAATTTGAGCTTTCGAGAGTGACCACTGAAGATACTAAATTTAGTTACCTGGTCGCACAGCTAGATCATCAGTATGCCATAGAGGTTAAGGACGTCATAACTAGACCCCCGGAGAAGGACAAGTATACGAAATTAAAAACTGAACTGATCAAAAGGCTGTCCGCGTCAAAAGAGAAACGCACTAAGCAACTTTTGATGCACGAGGAGCTCGGTGACCGGAAGCCCTCGCAATTACTGCGCCATTTAGAGAGTCTGGCTGGCCCTTCGGTTCCCATGGACTTCCTTACCACCATTTGGACCAGTCGGTTACCACAAAATATACAGACAGTTATTGCTTCACAAACGGATCTTTCAATAGATAAACTGGGCGAGTTGGCGGACAAGGTGCACGAGATCGCCCCTACTACGCCACAAGTCTCCGAGGCGAGCACTTCCACCGGCAACAACTTGGACGAGCTAGCAAGGCAGGTCAGTGAACTTACTAAGCAAGTAGCTGCCCTAAGCAGCAATACGAATAATAGGGCCCGTGCATATACTAAGCCCCGTTATAACAAGCGTTACCGCTCACGCAGCCGCTCGAGACCACGACAGCCACCGCAGGACCACCCACATTGTTATTACCACTACACATACGGATCAAAGGCAAATAAGTGTAGGCAACCTTGCACATTCCCGACGGAAAACGCTCAGGGCGGTCGGAAATAGCGGCCAACGACTGCCCTCCCTCTACAGGCCGTCTCTTCGTCACCGACCGTGTCTCGAAAATGCAGTTCCTAGTGGACACTGGCTCAGACTTGTGCGTTTTCCCACGATCAGCCGTAAAGACGCCCTCTACGCAATCAAAATTCGATCTCATCGCGGC
Organism: Sesamia nonagrioides; assembly: GCA_017933935.1. NCBI lineage: Eukaryota > Metazoa > Arthropoda > Insecta > Lepidoptera > Noctuidae > Sesamia > Sesamia nonagrioides. The sequence continues at coordinate 73,747 of JADWQK010001264.1, read as the reverse complement.
AAATGGTAGCATCATTCATACTTACGGACCAATACAACTACATCTCAATCTTGGACTTAGACGGGATTTTTCTTGGAGTTTCACCGTGGCCGACGTATCGAAACCCATTATAGGCGTAGATCTTCTGAGACACTATAATCTACTGGTTGATTGTAGGAAGCGACGGTTGGTCGACGGTACCACTACCCTACATGTAGCTGCAATCTCGGAGCATTTGGGATCTTCAGACGACATCGCTTCAGTTAAAGCAGTGACTGGCGAAACAAAGTTCCACGAAATACTACGCGAGTTCCCAGAGATTACCAGACCAGCAGGTATGAGATGTGTAGCGAAACATTCTACGCTGCACCATATTAGAACCACGCCAGGACAGCCAGTCTCATGTAAGCCACGACGCCTCGATCCAGTTCGCGCTCAAGCTGCCAAAAAGGAGTTCGAGGAAATGCTGGCGGCTGGCACGGCCCGACGCTCAGAGAGTCCCTGGTCTTCCGCTCTTCACCTGGTTAAGAAGAAAGATGACAGCTGGAGACCCTGTGGTGACTATAGAGCTCTTAATGCTAGGACTATACCTGACCGATACCCGATCCGCCATATACAGGACTTTGGTCATCAGCTTTCAGGTTGCTCAATCTTCTCTACAGTAGATCTCGTGAAAGCTTACAATCAAATCGGTGTAAATCCCGACGATATACCGAAAACAGCGATTACTACACCGTTTGGAATGTTTGAATTTCCTTTTATGACATTCGGACTTCGAAATGCGGCTCAAACATTCCAGCGATTCATCGATGAAGTACTGTCTGGCTTGGATTTCTGTTACGGGTACCTCGACGACATAATCGTGTTTTCCTCTGACAGAAAACAACATGAAGAGCATCTGCGGCACCTTTTCGAACGTCTCAAGCAATACGGTGTACTCATCAACACATCGAAATGCGTATTTGGCCAAGAGGTCGTAAAATTCTTGGGCTATGAAGTATCTGCCGCTGGTTCCAGACCCCTCGACGAGAAAGTCCAAGCTGTAAATGAGTTCCCTGTCCCAAAGACGGTGAAAGAACTACGACGATTCTTAGGGATGCAGAATTTCTACCGCAGATTCGTCCCTAACGCTGCAAGACTACAGGCGCCGCTAAACTCACTTCTACAGGGACCTAAAATCAAAGGTTCTCACCCAGTGACCTTCACTCCAGAGTTGCTTAAGGCATTTGAGGACTGTAAGACATCATTGTCTGAAGCTACACTTCTTGCTCACCCAGACTATTCGGCAGAACTCGCGATAGTTACAGACGCTTCAGACTCTGCGATTGGAGCAGTACTACAACAGCGTAAGAACAACGTATGGTTACCTCTGGCGTTCTATTCCCACAAGCTGTCGGAAAGTCAAAAGAAATATAGTCCGTACGATAGAGAACTGTTAGCCGTATACGAAGCTATAAAATATTTCCAACACATGGTAGAAACCGCAACCTTCACTGTGTATACCGATCACAAGCCCTTGACTTTCGCCTTTTCAACTAATAAACAGAATTGTTCACCTAGGCAGTTCCGATATTTAGATTTTATATCGCAATTTACGACTGATATAAGATACATACCTGGGCCAGAAAACGTCGTCGCTGACACTCTCTCACGTGTGAGTGAAATTACCGTACCACTCGACTACGAAGAGCTTGCAAGATCTCAGGAAAACGATCCAGAACTGCAAGAACTTCTCCTCCGCGGCTCGGCCCTGAAATTAACGAAGTTGTCAACGATACATTGCGGCTTACCGATTTTCTGCGACACTGCTACCCATCCGCCACGGCCGTACATCACACCGAAGCTCAGAAGGCAAGTTTTCGACATGATTCATGGCTGGAATCACCCTGGAAGTTCAGCTACTGCACGGCTGGTCGCACAAAAATTTGTGTGGCCAGGGATACGTAAGGATTGCAGAGAGTGGTCTAGGCAATGCTTAAATTGCCAAATAAGTAAAACTACCCGTCACACACGTTCTCCCCCCTCCTCATTCCTTACCCCTTCTGCGAGGTTCTCCCATATCCATATCGACCTCGTAGGACCGTTACCGTTGTCGTGCGGTTACAAATACTGCCTCACAATCATTGATAGGTTCACCAGATGGCCTGAGGCTGTTCCACTACAAGACATCACAGCGGAGACCTGCGCAGCCGCTCTCGTATCTTGTTGGATAGCCAGGTTCGGTTGTCCCGCGCGAGTGACCACCGACAGAGGTCGCCAATTCGAGAGCCATCTTTTCAAAGCGCTCACTACAATGATCGGCGCGCGACATCTCCGCACAACTTCATACCATCCATGCGCGAACGGCATCGTCGAACGCCTCCACCGACAGCTGAAGGCAGCTATAATGTGCCACGACTCGTCAAAATGGACAGAATCACTTCCGTTGGTACTTCTAGGCATTCGAAATTCTTGGAAAGAAGATCTGCAGGCGAGCCCAGCCGAGCTCGTGTATGGCGAACCTCTCCTGTTGCCTGGCCAGTTTATTGCTCTGGTAGACGACTACACCACAGCGGACATAACTGAGTACGTGACACGTCTTCGAGCACACATGGCAAAATTGTCCCCAAAACCTACTTCGTGGCACGCCCAAGTGCCATTTTATATACCACGTGATCTTAACAATACTTCTCATGTCTTCCTCCGTCAAGATCATGTGCGTGGTGCACTCGAACCACCTTATGCAGGCCCCTTCAAGGTTTTAAGAAGAAAACCAAAATTTTTCAAAATTGAAGTACGAGGCAGAACTACTAATGTCTCTGTAGACAGGCTGAAACCAGCTTACCTGTCTAGAGAAGTTCCCATACATTCTACGACGAGTACTTCAATTGAGACGAAAGAGCGCGGAGAAGAAAAAAGAACTCGGAGCGGCAGAAGAGTCAGACTACCGGACTTTTATCGACCGTAGTTACGGTCTGGCCGGGGGAGTGATGTGGCGGATATCTTGTCCATCGTCGCCCGCCACTTTCATCCGCTCCGCTTATGGCGGTAGCACCGTGCCTCATCGGTGTGACGCAATGTCTGCGTGCGCGCTGGCTCCGCGCGATCGCCTACCGCAGCGCCCCGGCAGTCGATAAATATCTTCCTTACGAATAGTCTATGCCGCGCGCGCTCGTTGCTTTCCTCCGGCTACCTAGCTATAATTTCGGCTTAATAAAAACTGTTTCTTGTGTGTTCGTCTAGTAGACTTAATAAACTGTGAGAACTAATAACTCTGTTACGATAGTGATCCGTAATAAACAGTGTTGCTAAATAAACTGCTATTTCTACAACCACTACCTACCTTATCCTATCATTCTTACTCTTCACCATTTCACCTCTTCTGCTTGACTTCGCTATCCGCTGCTGCTTATCATCTTTGCCACCGTGGATGCTGCTACGTTGGAGGAAGGATTAGGAATCCGGTAACGTACCTTACCTACCTCCACACATCACTGCTCACCTTACCAACAAGAAATGAAATCGTTTATTAAGCAAGTAGGATCACTGATCACTTTTACACGTCATGTTTATTTTTTTAACTAGATGAAGCCGGCATTTCCTAACTGACTACCTCTGAGAAGAAATAGCCGAAACAAACTCAGGGATAATCGTCTTTTTTCAAGTCCAGACATTAAAAATGAAAATGTTTACAATAATTTACCTTATAATTATGCATATTGCTTAATAACAATGCTTAACAGAGCGAGCAGCCCAGTCCCAAGCTTTTTTGTCTTCTAAATAATCTGTGATTTTATAATACCCCTTTTTGCAAAGTTTGGCCTTTATATGGTTCTTAAATCATTTAATGGGTAAGTTTCGAATGTCCATGGGAAGCTTGTTGTAAAAGTGTATACATTGACCCATGAACGAGTTGCCTACTCTGTGGAGACGAGTGTGATGTACAGCAAGATTGTGCTTGTTCCTGGTATTTATATTATGAATATCGCTTATTTTCTTAAAATTCGAGATATTTTTATGAACATACATAAGATTTTCAAATATATATTGTGAAGCTACAGTCAGAATGTTTACCTCTCTGAATTTTTCTCTAAGAGAATCTCTAGGACCAAGGTTGTAAATGGCTCGAACAGCCCTCTTCTGTAAAACAAAGATGGTATTGATGTCCGCACAAGTTCCCCGGAGAAGAATCCCATAAGTCATAAGACTATGAAAATAACTAAAATAAACAATTCTGGCTGTATCCACATCAGTTATCTGTCTAATTTTCTTAACAGCAAAGGCGGCAGAACTGAGTCTACCCCACAGCTTCTCAATGTGAGGACCCCATTGTAACTTGGCGTCAATAGTTAATCCAAGAAAAACTGTCGACTTGACAGGGATCAACTCTACTCCATTCAGTTGAACATTGGTACTTAGCTGCCTGACATTTGGCGTAGAAAATTTAATGACTTTAGTTTTTTTTTCATTTAAAAAGGAGGTTATTTACATTAAACCAATGGACAACTTTAGAGAGTGCATTGTTAACTTCGTCAAAATTTGTTAGCTGACGCTTGACTTTAAAAATAAAAGAAGTGTCATCCGCGAACAATACTATGTTGTGATTATCCCTCACGTGATGAGGTAAGTCATTAATATAAATTAAAAACAAGATTGGACCTAGAATTGAGCCCTGCGGAACGCCCATGGTGACCACAGATCCTGCAGATCTGTTGCCATTAACATCAACCCTCTGAATTCGATTATTCAGATAAGAAGTCAGAAGGTCGAGAGCTCTGTCCCTTAAACCATAATGGTACAATTTCCTAATAAGAATATAATGATGTACGCAATCAAAGGCCTTGGAAAAATCACAAAAAATACCAAGAGCATCTTGCGATTCCTCCCAGGCCCCAAATATGTTCTTTAGCAACGGCACGCCCGCATCTGTAGTTGAACGACCCTTTGTAAAACCAAATTGTTTCACGTGCAATAAATTGTGTAAGTTAAAGTGCCTCAACAACTGTTTCAAAACTAATTTTTCAAAAATTTTGCTTAAAGTTGGTAATATCGATATTGGCCGAAAATTCGTGGGATCAGTTGTACTACTAGATTTGAACAGTGGAATTACTTTGCTAAGTTTCATCAAATCAGGAAATACACCAGATGTGACACAAGAAGTAAAAATAATTGCTAAGAAAGGTGCGATAACATCTATTATTGACGCTACAGTGTATACTGACAAACCCCAATGATCGGCAGTTTTTTTTACATCAAGATCCTTAAAAGATTCTATAATGTCTTTAGCAGTCACAAATGTAAATTCAAAGTGATTGTCACATTCCGGAACACATTCCTTTAGTTTGGCATAAGCAAAAGTGGAGGAAGAAGACAAAGTTTTTGTTGTCATTATTGGAATATTTGTAAAAAAATTCTCAAACTCAGTTGCTACCTCCAAGTCCGCCTTTATATCTTCATCATTAATTTTAAGATGGAAATCGCGATTTTGTACTTTGGTTCTTCCAGTTTCAGAATTTATAATTCCCCAAGTTGTTTTGATTTTATTGCCAGAAGATTTTATTTTATTTTTAATGTGTATGGCTTTTGCTGAGGAACAGGCTCGTTTTTGAATATTTTTTAACAAATTCTTGAAAAGTTTCATCATGGTTAAATGTTTTTTCCTGATACAATTCATACATTTTTTCCCTGCTTTTATAAATACCTGGGGTTGCCCAGTCACTAAATATAATACGGTCGCTAACAGCCAATGTTTTTTTTTGTGAAAACTTTCATAAATTCACAATTAATGAGGTTAAATAGTACACTATACGCATGATCCGGATTAGTGTGATAAGGCAAGTCCGGTAGCTTTTCAATAAAATTATTTTTAAATTGTCCTAAACGATTTTCATTTACAGGAACAAAACTCACAAGTTTTCTTTGAGCTCTAACTTTACCTTTCTGAGTAAAAGTAACTAACTGGCCACAGTGATCAGAGTCTAACTCGTTTATAATTAAATGGTCAGAAGGTCTTAAGTTAGTAAAGATGTTGTCTAAACAGGTGGCACTCATGGCAGTTATTCTAGTCGGCTCAAAGAATCTTGCGTACAAGTTATAAGACTTGAATAATCAAGCGGTGTTGCGATTACGCACTAGTTTTTAGTATTACAAAATATATATTTTGCCCTGTTTATTTATTTGTTTGGTTGGATCTGAAACCTGAACAAAAAAATCGTTGGATTCGTTTTGCGTATGCAATTTACATCTAGTCAACTCCTGAAATAACCGTTTCCGGTGAGGACCTGCGTCAGGCGGAAGGTGAGGATGCCGTGGCTCCTCTCTAGCCACTCTTCAAAGAGTAAAACTACAGAGGTTTTTGCCTATTGATAACGTGAAGTCATGGTATAAATAAATGCACCGTCGTGTCCTCGTGGCGGCGATCGACTGCGATCTCTTGCGTCCGACCCTGGTGCAGACCATAGTCCGGAACAAGAATGCATGGCACGCCATCACCTCCTTCTGCGAAGGAGGAAGCAGAGCGCGTGAGGGAGCGGGAATCCCAGCGCCCTCACGCCCGAATCCCCGAATTCGAATTCCCGGCCACCGTCGGCTCGGGCTTACGGGCGGTGAGCAGTGAGCAGCTCGCCGCCCGGTAAGGACCAGTGTGGCTACCATGAGATTTCATTACGAGACTCGATCATACATGTCAACCGCGTTTAGCGCTCTCATTGGTTGAGAGTTCTTACAACCTTGAAGCGGACCAATCAATGAGTCAAGTCTTCGTAATGAAAACTCATGTAGCCACACTGGTCCGAGTCGACGGCGCGTTGTGTTTCACGCGCGCCTCAAAGAGATGTCAGCAGTCAGGGTTGCGGAATGGTTAAAAAAAAACAGTGGCCGTGGCCTACAGGCAAGTGAAGGAACACTGGTGGGTTTTAGTCAGTAAAAGACTGACACGCCCTACCGCTCCGCCCAGACCAGGAGAGGTCATTTGATGATTACCCATCCCAAACGAAAAAAAATGGTATAAATAAATAAATATTCAGAAAACCTAGTTCACCCAGCATTCTTTTTTATCTTTCGCAGAGATTCTAAATGCTCAATACAGTAGTATGGCATCGCCACAGAACATCTCGGTGGACCAGATGAGGATGATCCTGGCCGAAGTCTTAGATGCCCTGGAGTCCCCAGACTATGCCTCAAAGCTGGATGAAGCTAAGGAAGCAGCAGGCAATGAGATGCTGAAGATGATGCAGATTGTCTTCCCAATGGTTGTCCAGATTGAAATGGAAACTATTAAACGTCATGGGTTTACCAATTCTCGAGAAGGTAATTGTAGTTAATTCTTCATCAACACTGCCATATAAAAGATTTTTTAATTATACACTTAAATTCTGATTATATGAAGTATATAACTTTTAAACAGTTTGCCAGCGGTGGTCTGATTACAATTTAATTAGTATCTTGTAGACTAGAGGGAATGGCCTCTTAATAAACTAGTGTGCTTTACATCAACGATTGCATCACTGCTTACCATCGGGCAGGATTGCGGTCAAGCACTAGTTTATAAGGTAAAAAATTGGTTGCCTGTAAAGTCGGTATACGGGCGAAAGTTTTACTTGACAACGACTTTGAGTGGTAAAATAATTTTAATGTGAATATTCATTCGACAAACTGACGAGCTGTTTTCGAGAATTCTGACTAAAATTGGAGATGGACTTAAACTAAGTGTCAATAACATCAAACTTATAGAATCAAACATATCCTTCCACATCATGTTTGCCTAGTAGCTCCGGAGAAGTGTCTTCTTTTTTTTTATGCACTTGCGTGCCTTTCACTTTTTATTTATGTCTGTCTCTCTCGCTCTTAGGCGGGCTAACCATGCCTGAGTGGAAGGGACGCGTGCCTCTCACTCGCTCTCATTGTGAGCGCATAACGTGAGCGGGGAGCGTAACGCAGTTTCTTGAAGTGTCACCCGGCAAACCAATTTATAAGACGTTGTCACGTCAAAAAAAATATTTTGCCTTCACTGCCTGTCTGCTATCTGGCTGTATCTCATGAAATCACAGATAATGTATTTCTGTTGTCGCTATAACAACAAACACTAAAATCAATATACCTAAAGCAAATATTTAAGTTGCTTCCATACAACAGACGAGATATTTATAGATAACTAGCTTTCCGCCCGCCGCTTCGCCCGCATGGAGTTCGGTTATATCGCGCTTTTTAGATTTCCCTCAGGAACATCAAATTTTTCCGGGATAAAAAAGAAGTCTATGTCTTTTCTCAGGGTCTAAAGATTGTCTGTGCCAAATTTCATCAAAATCGGTTGAGAGGTTTAAGCGGGAAAGCGTAACAGACCGACAGACAGACAAGAGTTACTTTCGCATTTATAATATTAGTATGGATGGTAGGAATTGTTCGTGCTTCGTTGAATCCTACTCGCATTTGGCCGGGTTTTTATTTTATACACAGCAGAGTGTAGGTGTACCTATATATGATGGTCAGCTACAAAGTATTAAATGAATAATTTCCTCTAACAACAATCAATATTTTCGATGCTAATTAACAGTGTTTACATGTTACCAAATAAATAAATACATTTTCTCTCATGATGCTGTTCTTCTGTCAGTCATACGCAAACCTAAGTTATAATTTAAAGAAAAAAAAAGATTCCGACGAATTGAGAACCTCCTCCTTTTTTGAAGTCGGTTAAAAAATAAAATATTACTGCTTTACAGTTTTTACTAGTTAACAAAACAGAGATTTCTTTATAACAAACTTTTAGGTTTATAGCTTCCACTGAATAAAACTGTTTCAAAATCCATTGTGTAATTTGGGATATGTCGCCAGTTCGTCACACAGACACACAGGAAAAGTTACTTTAATTTATAATATGTATAGATTTTTTTATAATATGTATAGATTTTTTTATAATATTGTTACAAATGGACCTTATGTCGATGGCATAAGGTTCAATATCGCGTGACAAGCAGTGTGTCACTTTTAAGTCCTATTTCGGCAGATCTAGACATTTTCTAGGTACAATAATAAAACGCATTGCTAGACTTAGGACGGCCTATCGAATGGTACAGGTCTCAACAGTTTTGTCAACAACGTGTCGACATCGAAATTTCTGGAAACCCGTTTCCGGGAATTACCATAGGTACTTACATGGCCGGTGACCTCGAAGTTATGCAGTATTATTATTACGTCTAGAGGATTCCGGAATGTTCGATCAGCTGGCCTATATATAGGCGGCGCGACGCCGGCGCACAGTCAGTCTACACTCGACTAGCGATACGAAAACAGCGACAGTTAAGAAGCGATCTTGAGAATACCTACTGCGACAACTGTAACAAGGACTGTGAGTACAACGTGAAGTAACATCTGTACTGTTATTGTGTGTTTACGACACGGACTTCGTGGACGTAAGAGAAGACTTCGGTGCAACGTCAGCGACATTCTACTTGTCATTGCCTACAATCGTCTGTACCTTCGTTGCTAATAAACTTCGTAACCCTTAACCGGCGTTTAAGTACCCCTAGCCCGTAACAATTGGTGTCAGAAGTGGGATGCCGGTCACGCCAAGGGAAGACGAAAGAGTTCGCACGCGACGACAAGCAGCGATGGATTTGGCGCGTCAAGAGGAAGAATCGCTTGGTGTCCCTGCACCCGAAACAGAAGCGGCCGTCGTAACACCTATTAGCGCGCCTACTACCACTACTATTCCCGGAAGCAGTGGATGCGATTTATCGGCGTTGCTGGCTCAATTAACCCAGGCAAAATCCCAGGCAGAAATCCAGGCACAAATCAAAAGTGTTGCAGAATCTCAAGCAAAATCCCAGGCAAAAATAGACAGATCCCAGGCAGAAACCCAGGCTCCAAATAAAACAATCCCAGGCAGAAACCCAGGCACAAATTAAAAATGTAGCAGAATCCCAGGCAAAATCCCAGCAACTAGTATTGGAACTAAACGGAAAGTGGGAAAAAACTAAAGAAGAGGTCAACGAGCTCAAAATAAAAGCAACACAACAAGATGCACGTATGGACCAGCAAGATACGCGCATAGACAAACAAGAAGCGCGTATGGACCACCAAAATACGCGTATAGACAAACAGGATGCTCGTATAGACAAACATGATGCGCGTTTCGAGACACTAGACAGCACCATCATGGAGTGTGAGAAAGAAATAAAATTCCTCCATGATAAGGTACAGAAAGGAGGCATCAAAGGGGCGATACCTAGTGCTTTGCCGACGTTCCAAGTACCTCATTTTGATGGAACAACGTCATGGGTGGCCTTCCGTCTACAGTTTGAAAAGGTCGCAAAAGGCAACAATTGGGACGACGATCAAGCTCTAACGGCCCTTATGCTTGCTTTGCGTGGTGATGCCGTACGAATCCTCGAGAATATTTCCGGCGATTGCAATACCCTAGCCTGTCTGTTAGAAGCGTTGGAGACTAGATATGGAGAGAAACACCTGGAACATGTCTACAGGGCTCAACTCCGCGAACGCACACAGAAGAGCAGCGAGGGTTTGCAACAATGGGCCACGGAAATTGAACGTATGGTTTGGAAGGCGTATGCATCAACACCGGGATTGATTGGCGCTACTACTCTACGATTCTTTACGATGGGATTCGAGATGCAGAAGTCAGGGCTGCTGTACGTCTGGGTCACCATCAGACCCTGAAGGCAGCTTTAACGCATGCTCTGGAGGTGGAAGCAGTACGCCAAGATGGCCAACAACTCAACCGTATTCGTGAGGTAACCGCACAAATAAAAGCACGACGAGGACCAACTTGCTATGAGTGCGGCGAAAAAGGGCACATTCGAATCGATTGTCCCAGGAAGGCTAAGGGAAGAAGAACTTCTTGGTCACGTGAGGAGGTCCCGGTGATGGCGTGGCGCAAGCGCGATGCGAAGGTCCAGCCCGAGCGCCCGTGCGAGCGAGTCGAGTGGCGTGAGCGGAGCGACCGGAGCGGGCACCGCGAGCGACCCGCTGAACGAGAGCGGGAACGCGTCAAGGACCTGGAGCGCGACCGAGACCAGGAACGCGAACGTCCCGGCAAGCGACAACAAGAGCGCGAGCGGTCGCGCGGAAGGTCGTGGAGTGACGCAGACGCAAGGCGGGACAAGGAAGTCGAGGACGAGGCGCGTAGGAAGAAGCGCCTCGAGAAAAAGGCAAGACAAAAGGACCGCCGTCGCCAGGTTACTTCAGGAAGTAAGGGCCGACATTGTGACAAAAAGAAAGAGAACGTAAGGATTATCCAGGTGAACGCTTTGGACGAAGACTGGGATGATCAATCATTGGAAGACGCACAAAAGGAAGATAGTGACTTGAAGACAGTAATCGAATGGAAGAAACGTGGCCAAAGGCCCACTTGGAGTGAAATATCAGCGCTTAGCCCAACAGCAAAAAGTTACTGGGCCCAATGGGACAGCCTGATAATTGATAATGGAGTTCTCAAGAGGAAATGGGAATCACCCAGTGGACAGGAGTTCACCTTACAGATAGTTGTTCCCGGTGATAAAGTTGCGTCAGTGCTACGACAGGTGCACGACGGAGTATCCGGAGGACATCTAGGAGTAAAGAAAACCCTGGAGAAGGTGAGGAAAAGATTCTATTGGGTGCATTGCCGCGAAGACGTAGAGGACTGGTGTAGAAAATGTGTAGCCTGCTCCTCAGTAAAGGGACCGCAAACGAGGGCCAGAGGTCGGCTGAAAGTGTACAATGTTGGTGCACCATGGGAAAGAGTTGCTGTCGATATAGCTGGGCCATTCCCTGTTACTGAAGAAGGGAATAGGTATATCATCGTCATGCAAGACTATTTCAGCAAATGGCCAGAAGCTTTTGCAGTACCCAACCAAGAAGCTCATACAGTCGCCAAAAAGTTAGTTCACGAGGTGTTCTGTCGATTTGGCATCCCTTTGGAGTTACACTCTGACCAGGGTAGAAACTTCGAGTCTTCACTATTTCAAGAGGTTTGCCAACTACTCGGGATACATAAGACTCGTACAACACCGTATCATCCACAGTCAGATGGAATGGTCGAAAGATTCAATCAGACGTTGGAGAATCATTTGGCCAAAGTAGTGGAAGAACATCAAAGGGATTGGGACCAATACATTCCACTCTTTTTAATGTCATACCGCTCAGCAACACATGATAGCACAAACTGCACACCGGCGAAAGTCAACTTCGGCCGAGAAATTAGACTACCCATAGATGCACTAACCGGAACACCTCCCGATACTCCTATTCTAGCCGTCGACTATGTGGCCGACCTGCGGCGTAAATTAGATGGAATACATGAGTTAGTGAGAGAGAATGGTCTGAAAACCAGTGAGAAAATGAAGATCCGATACGACCGCAAAGCTAACGTGCCCGGATTCGAAGAGGGAACTTTGGTATGGTTACATAATCCCATTAGAAGAAAAGGAAAGAGTCCAAAGTTCCAAGCCAAATGGGAGGGTCCGTACACGATAGTAACCAGAATAAACGATGTCACCTACCGGATTAAGAAAGGATCTAGAGGGAAGCTGAAAATCGTACACTTAGACCGCCTAGCTCGGTATTATGGATCAAATCATGCTCGGGACGAGCATGACTAAGAAGGGGGCAATGTTACAAATGGACCTTATGTCGATGGCATAAGGTTCAATATCGCGTGACAAGCAGTGTGTCACTTTTAAGTCCTATTTCGGCAGATCTAGACATTTTCTAGGTACAATAATAAAACGCATTGCTAGACTTAGGACGGCCTATCGAATGGTACAGGTCTCAACAGTTTTGTCAACAAAGTGTCGACATCGAAATTTCTAGAAACCTGTTTCCGGGAATTACCGTAGGTACTTACTTGGCCGGTGACCTCGAAGTTATGCAGTATTATTATTACGTCTAGAGGATTCCGGAATGTTCGATCAGCTGGCCTATATATTGGCGGCGCGACGCCGGCGCACAGTCAGTCTACACTCGACTAGCGATACGAAAACAGCGACAGTTAAGAAGCGATCTTTGAGAATACCTACTGCGACAACTGTAACAAGGACTGTGAGTACAACGTGAAGTAACATCTGTACTGTTATTGTGTGTTTACGACACGGACTTCGTGGACTTAAGTGAAGACTCCGGTGCGACGTCAGCTACATTCTACTTGTCATTGCCTACAATCGACTGTACCTTCGTTGCTAATAAACTTCGTAACCCTTAACCGGCATTTTAGTACCCCTAGCCCGTAACAATTGGTGTCAGAAGCGGCATGCCGGTCACGCCAAGGGAAGACGAAGGAGTTCGCACGCGACGACAAGCAGCGATGGATTTGGCGCGTCAAGAGGAAGAATCGCTTGGTGTCCCTGCACCCGAAACAGAAGCGGCCGTCGTAACACCTATTAGCGCGCCTACTACCACTACTATTCCCGGAAGCAGTGGATGCGATTTATCGGCGTTGCTGGCTCAATTAACGATGCAAATAAAAGGTATGGCAGAATCCCAGGCAAAATCCCAGGCAGAAATCCAGGCACAAATCAAAAGTGTTGCAGAATCTCAAGCAAAATCCCAGGCAAAAATAGACAGATCTCAGGCAGAAACCCAGGCTCAAATAAAACAATCCCAGGCAGAAACCCAGGCACAAATTAAAAATGTAGCAGAATCCCAGGCAAAATCCCAGCAACTAGTATTGGAACTAAACGGAAAGTGGGAAAAAACTAAAGAAGAGGTCAACGAGCTTAAAACAAAAGCAACACAACAAGATGCACGTATGGACCAGCAAGATACGCGCATAGACAAACAAGAAGCGCGTATGGACTACCAAGATACGCGTATAGACAAACAGGATGCTCGTATAGACAAACATGATGCGCGTTTCGAGACACTAGACAGCACCATCATGGAGTGTGAGAAAGAAATAAAATTCCTCCATGATAAGGTACAGAAAGGAGGCATCAAAGGGGTGATACCTAGTGCTTTGCCGACGTTCCAAGTACCTCATTTTGATGGAACAACGTCATGGGTGGCCTTCCGTCTACAGTTTGAAAAGGTCGCAAAAGGCAACAATTGGGACGACGATCAAGCCGTAACCGCCCTTATGCTTGCTTTGCGTGGTGATGCCGTACGAATCCTCGAGAACGTTTCCGGCGATTGCAATACCCTAGCCTGTCTGTTAGAAGCGTTGGAGACTAGATATGGAGAGAAACACCTGGAACATGTCTACAGGGCTCAACTCCGCGAACGCACACAGAAGAGCAGCGAGGGTTTGCAACAATGGGCCACGGAAATAGAACGTATGGTTCGGAAGGCGTATGCATCAACACCGGGATTGATTGGCGCTACTGCTCTGCGATTATTTACCGATGGGATTCGAGATGCAGAAGTCAGGGCTGCAGTACGTCTGGGTCACCATCAGACCCTGAAGGCAGCTCTGACGCATGCTCTGGAGGTGGAAGCTGTACGTCAAGATGGCCCACAACACGACCGTATTCGAGAAGTGACCGCACAAATAAAAGCCCGACGAGGACCAACTTGCTACGAGTGCGGCGAAAAGGGGCACATTCGAATTGATTGTCCCAGGAAGGCTAAGGGAAGAAGAACTTCTTGGTCACGTGAGGAGGTCCCGGTGATGGCGTGGCGCAAGCGCGATGCGAAGGTGCAGCCCGAGCGCCCGTGCGAGCGAGTCGAGTGGCGTGAGCGGAGCGACCGGAGCGGGCACCGCGAGCGACCCGCTGAACGAGAGCGGGAACGCGTCAAGGACCGGGAGCGAGACCGAGACCGGGAACGCGAACGTCCCGGCAAGCAAGAACACGAGCGCGAGCGGTCGCGCGGAAGGTCGTGGAGTGACGCAGACGCAAGGCGGGACAAGGAAGTCGAGGACGAGGCGCGTAAGAAGAAGCGCCTCGAGAAAAAGGCAAGACAAAAGGACCGCCGTCGCCAGGTTACTTCAGGAAGTAAGGGCCGACATTGTGACAAAAAGAAAGAGAACGTAAGGATTATCCAGGTAAACGCTTTGGATGAAGAATGGGATAATCAATCATTGGAAGACGCACAAAAGGAAGATGGTGACTTGAAGACAGTAATCGAATGGAAGAAACGTGGCCAAAGGCCCACTTGGAGTGAAATATCAGCGCTTAGCCCAACAGCAAAAAGTTACTGGGCCCAATGGGACAGCCTGATAATTGATAATGGAGTTCTCAAGAGGAAATGGGAATCACCCAGTGGACAGGAGTTCACCTTACAGATAGTTGTTCCCGGTGATAAAGTTGCGTCAGTGCTACGACAGGTGCACGACGGAGTATCCGGAGGACATCTAGGAGTAAAGAAAACCCTGGAGAAGGTGAGGAAAAGATTCTATTGGGTGCATTGCCGCGAAGACGTAGAGGACTGGTGTAGAAAATGTGTAGCCTGCTCCTCAGTAAAGGGACCGCAAACGAGGGCCAGAGGTCGGCTGAAAGTGTACAATGTTGGTGCACCATGGGAAAGAGTTGCTGTCGATATAGCTGGGCCATTCCCTGTTACTGAAGAAGGGAATAGGTATATCATCGTCATGCAAGACTATTTCAGCAAATGGCCAGAAGCTTTTGCAGTACCCAAACAAGAAGCTCATACAGTCGCCAAAAAGCTAGTTCACGAGGTGTTCTGTCGATTTGGCGTTCCCTTGGAGTTACACTCAGACCAGGGTAGAAACTTCGAGTCTTCACTATTTCAAGAGGTTTGCCAACTACTCGGGATACATAAGACTCGTACAACACCGTATCATCCACAGTCAGATGGAATGGTCGAAAGATTCAATCAGACGTTGGAGAATCATTTGGCCAAAGTAGTGGAAGAACATCAAAGGGATTGGGACCAATACATTCCACTCTTTTTAATGTCATACCGCTCAGCAACACATGATAGCACAAACTGCACACCGGCGAAAGTCAACTTCGGCCGAGAAATTAGACTACCCATAGATGCACTAACCGGAACACCTCCCGATACTCCTATCCTAGCCGTCGACTATGTGGCCGACCTGCGGCGTAAATTAGATGGAATACATGAGTTAGTGAGAGAGAATGGTCTGAAAACCAGTGAGAAAATGAAGATCCGATACGACCGCAAAGCTAACGTGCCCGGATTCGAAGAGGGAACTTTGGTATGGTTACATAATCCCATTAGAAGAAAAGGAAAGAGTCCAAAGTTCCAAGCCAAATGGGAGGGTCCGTACACGATAGTAACCAGAATAAACGATGTCACCTACCGGATTAAGAAAGGATCTAGAGGGAAGCTGAAAATCGTACACTTAGACCGCCTAGCTCGCTATTATGGATCAAATCATGCTCGGGACGAGCATGACTAAGAAGGGGGCAATGTTACAAATGGACCTTATGTCGATGGCATAAGGTTCAATATCGCGTGACAAGCAGTGTGTCACTTTTAAGTCCTATTTAGCCAGATCTAGACATTTTCTAGGTACAATAATAAAACGCATTGCTAGACTTAGGACGGCCTATCGAATGGTACAGGTCTCAACAGTTTTGTCAACAAAGTGTCGACATCGAAATTTCTGGAAACCCGTTTCCGGGAATTACCATAGGTACTTACATGGCCGGTGACCTCGAAGTTATGCAGTATTATTATTACGTCTAGAGGATTCCGGAATGTTCGATCAGCTGGCCTATATATAGGCGGCGCGACGCCGGCGCACAGTCAGTCTACACTCGACTAGCGATACGAAAACAGCGACAGTTAAGAAGCGATCTTGAGAATACCTACTGCGACAACTGTAACAAGGACTGTGAGTACAACGTGAAGTAACATCTGTACTGTTATTGTGTGTTTACGACACGGACTTCGTGGACTTAAGTGAAGACTCCGGTGCGACGTCAGCTACATTCTACTTGTCATTGCCTACAATCGACTGTACCTTCGTTGCTAATAAACTTCGTAACCCTTAACCGGCATTTTAGTACCCCTAGCCCGTAACAATATGTATAGATTTTTTTATAATATGTATAGATTTTTAGTGCATATACAGAGAATTGTAGTGGCCCAGTGGTAGCAGTCGTGAGTTCGTGACTTACAAGTTATAAGTCGAATCCCGTCAGTCGCTTTACTTAGTGTAAATAATGTCACCACTGCTCTCAAAACAGTAAAGAAATCGGCATGTCCTAGAACTAAAACTTCGAAGACATGTGACATCTACCAACTCCCAACCACTCCCTCTCACCGAGAAGAGGTCTGTGTCCCAGGAGTGGGAACATTTGAAGCTGATTATGATGAGTATTATTATTTACAGGTATAGTGCAGTTCACACAGCTGGTCCGCGAAATGGAGAGTCTGGACGGTGAGGTTGCCCGCCTGCACACTCAGATCAGAAGCCACTACCTACCCCCCGTGTCTATCAGCTCCACTGTCGACACCTCTCTGTGAACTGGTGAGGAGATTAGTTATTAAACCGTTTAGAAGCTTTAGTGTTGTAGCCAGGCAAGAGTAAACCAGAAAATGAGTGCTGCTTGAGCTTTTCCGCCGTCACAACTGTCACGCCGAATACGAATTTAAATGAATTATCATCATCAACTTTTTATCGTCCCACTGCACTGAACGTAATCACCACGCTTGCTCAATACGGGTTGGTGATTTCAGACTTCAAGTTCAGGTTTCCTCAAGATGTTTTCCTTCACCTTGTAATCAGTCATTGGTGTCCAAGATACACTTAGAAAGTACTAATTAGCGTATCCTGTATAATCACGAACAACACCAATATGTCAACACACTTGGCAACTTGCAATTTAGATTTTTTGTGAAATGACGAATACAACATGATAATTTCATAGCGAAACAAAATCCTATACATTCTTTTTATAGTCCAATATATTTGAAAAAAACAAGAAATGCCTAAAAAAAAACATCACATGTTCGCTTTTGAAAAAAGCCGAGTGTATACATACGTACTTTTAGTACGTAAATACGCGCATTGGCATGGTATTTCGGACACCAGCCCGTGTTAGCCCGTATTGCCTTTACATATTGCTCGTGACTGAACACTAAGCCACACAATTATAATAGATTTTTGTCAATTTCCGTCATTTGTGTTCAATTATGGTACAGTCCCATAAAAACTTATTTAGTGATGCAATCTTCACTGTAATTTTGAGGTTTGTGTGACTAATTGTAGTGCCTTTGTTGTTTTACGGTTGACTGACTCTATACGTGCAGGAAAATTCATGCGTAAGTTGTACCCATGGGAACTGGCAAGTCAAGCCGGGGTGGGACAGGTCAGATTTTTGGGATCGAATCAAATAAAATAAATGCTAATTGCTCGCAACTCCCTACCGAAGATTCCCGATTACAGCCGTTTTTGCACAAGCGTTAAAACGCTCCGCTAGATTCTGTAGATAATCTTTGTGCGCTATACAGCTTCGGCACTTGTACAGCTACACAGGAGCTAAACTTAGTATTCGGGAACACTGTTGGAGCTGCTGAACCTTGGACAAAACTATCTTAGCATTATGTAGATTCAATTTCTTAGTATTGTATAATTGCATGGCACACGTGTGAGCACAATGTACGAGTGTGCTGTAAGGCATCTATTTGTTAGGTTAGTTTTTTTTATTGACTTGATTGTTGCTCTGGCTATTGAGAGTATGTCATGCTCACTCAAATGTCTCGCTGGTGGTGGTGTGTGTGTTGGGTCATTAGGTTCCCTTCAATATGGTTGAGCTGAATGATGCTGATCCATACGTTATGTTCGTGAACGGACGCCGTTAGAGGCGACTGGTCATCTCTTAGCTGCCACGGCGTATTTTAATTTCTGAATTGATTTTTGTGTGTTTTCCATAATGGACGCTCTCAATTTCTGCATCGTTCTCACACGGTTAATTTGAACATGAATGATGTAATCAAATATTTGTAACAATAGCTTGGAAAATTTAAAAGTGTCCATGAGTTTCTTGCCCGTTCTTCTCCATAGGTACCTATTCTTTGGAATGGGCGACTAGCTTCACCTTACTGACTGACCGACCTTCTGACAACTCAAAAGTGCCTGTACCTGGTTTATTTGAAATAAATGCTTTCATTTTGATTTTTTTATTTTATAGTCGCACGCGGTTTTTAGGCAATTACGTCGTACATTTTGCCAGTGTCTACTGCGTGGTTAATTTAAAAGGTAGAGATAAGTTCTCGTTTATACTTAGATTAGTAAATAGGGGAGTACATACATGTACCGCGAGATTTCCAGGGGCGGGCGTCTACTCCAATCCCCCCCTCCCCTGCACTGTTTTTTTATTTTATTTTTATTTTATTTTATTTAGGAAACAAACAGTCTCTTACAAATCAATGATTACAATTCAATTAGATACATATGGACTTAGAGTTCCATAACATTAATATTATAACAGGATGCAGGCACCAATTTTAAGTAGCCTATTCTGTAGTTGCAAGTAAAGTTAAAAACAAAACAAAAAGAAACAAAACAACAACAAAAGAAAAAGAAACAACAGAAGACCTTTACAACAACATGGCAATGCACAAATGAGGGTTCAAAATGTATCCGATATGGGTATTTTACTGCTAAAGTTTACAATATTTGATATTTGTTCTTAATTTTAGATTTATAGACACATAAACTAGTGTTAAAAATGTCCAAGTCATTAAATTCCTCATTATAAGTGCTAACACTGCGCTTAAAAAAATTGTTACTAGTGTATATGGTTCTATAAGAGGGCACGGAAAACAATGTTCGTAAGCGAGAATTACATCGGGGTACTCTTAGACATATTTTTTCTAATAGCGAGGGTGAATCAATGTGACTATTGATGATTTTGAAAAGAAACGTTTGATCAAAAAATTTTCTTCGGTCGGAGAGCAAAGATAATCCATAACGTTTCAACGAGGTCTCGTAAGATATATGAGGGTGATTGCAACGATAGTCTAGACTTCTGACAAATTTCTTTTGAATTTTTTCAATTCGAGAAGAATGACATGCATAGAATGGGTTCCAGATAATACATGCAAAATCCAAGATAGAACGCACGAAACTAAAGTAAAGCAGTTTTAAGGTACAAGCTCGTTTAAACGGCTTGGAGATCCTTGTAATGAAGCCAAGCTGTCGATACGATTTCTTAATTATATTATCAATATGTAAGTTAAACGAAAGTTGCGAGTCAATTAAAACACCCAAATCGCGAATCGAATAGACTCGATTAAGGCGATTGTCATTTATATGATAATTATAGTCTATAGGTTTACGATTTCGTGTATACGTGTTAACAGAGCACTTCTCAAAATTTAGGTAAAGTTGGTTCTTAGAGCAATAACTAAATAGTCTGTTAAGGTCAGATTGTAATTGCAAGCAGCAGTCAACCCCAGAAACAATTTTAAAAAATTTTGCGTCATCCGCATATAAGAGAAAGTTAGAATTTTGAAGGATATTTCCGATATCATTGATATATAAAATAAATAATAATGGTCCCAAGTGTGATCCCTGGGGAATGCCAGATGGAATTTCCAAGAAATGTGATGTGTAACCCTTCAAAGATACCGCTTGAGAGCGATTTTTTATATATGAACTTATCCAGCGAAGCAGATCACCATGTATTCCGGTTCTCCAAAGCTTCTCAATAAGTAAATCGTGGTTGATTTTGTCAAACGCCTTCGAGAAATCGGTATATACTACGTCCACCTGAAGGCGCTTGTCCATAGCATTGACAAGGTAATCAGTAAAATTGAGCAAATTTGACTCCACAGATCGACCCTTACAAAAACCATGCTGGTTAGGGCAGATGTGATGTTGTAACACACGAGAGAGCTCGCACGCAACAATTTTTTCTAGTATTTTACCAAATATATTAAGTTTGCTAATAGGGCGATATTGGGTCACGTCATCCCTCTTTTCATTTTTTGGGACTGGGGTAACTAAAGCCTGTTTCCATAAAATTGGAAAAACACCATCACTTAACGATTTGGAATAAATAATGCTCAGTGGTATAGTTAGCTGAGCGGCACATTTGCTAATAAATAGTGGATGAATGCCATCATGGCCAGCTCCTTTTTTAATGTCAATACCTCTAAGCTCTTTATGTATACAGTTGTCATTTATGATTAATTTTCCTATTTCTACAGGACAGTTTAACGGGAGGTTATTTTGATCAAAATTTATGGGAAAGGTTGATGAATGGACGTACACTGAATAAAAATACTTATTGAAAAGTTTACAAATATCTTCACCAGAACTAGAAACTTGTTGATTATATTTTAGTGTAATGGGAATTTGGCTATTTGGTAATTTAGACTTTACGAAAGACCAAAAATATTTGGGTGACTTACGAATATTATCCTCGCTAAATGCTATAAATTTGTCATAGTCGGCTTTTTGCATCTTAAGCTCTCTTTTCCGTAGACTAGAGAATGTTTGATAATCAAGCGGGTTTCCATAACGCTTCCACTTTGAATGATACTTCCTTTTCTCTTTTGCTAACTTTATTAGCGGTCGACTGTACCATGGCGGATATCGGTTCCTACTCAATATTTTGCGAGTTGGTACATGTTCATTAACTATTGTATTAATAATGCGGTAAAAATTATCCACCATATTATCGACACTATCTGTAGTAGGAAGCTTAGATTGCCAGTTAACCAAAGCAAGTGCAGACTGAATGGCACTATAATCAGCTTGGTGAAAGAGCCTTCTAGTGGATGCTTTTTGGGGAAGAGGCTGAAATGACATATTGTGGACATTAATAGAAAGGGACTTATGATGAGCGTCTTCTGTAATGATCGGGCTATGAGGAGATTTAACAGAGCAGGGATTGTTGCAAAAAATTAAGTCTAGGAGTCTATTGTTAGTATTAAATAATGAATTGAACTGGTTCAAACCTGAGAAGTGCATAAAATCTGAAGTTAATTGTACTAAAGCGTCTCCAGACTCCGAACGTATCACCATAGAGTTAGACTCGGTATCGTAGCACCAAATTGCGTGGGATACATTAAAATCACCTGTGATTAAAAACATATCGTTCGAATGGAGTTCGATAAGGTTACTTATACTCTCCATGATAAGTTCCAACTCAGACTCATGACGGCTACTATGTGGAATATAAGCACAGCATATGTGTAAGAATGCAGGAGCTTGCTGGTTCCTATTAGTGTCAAGTGGGACACTAATCCACAAGTGATCTGACAAGATGGGTGCGGTCCATCCATCACGCAAGATAGGATTTAGATCTCGGCGTACAGCAATTGCAACTCCACCACCTCGATATGCGTTTACGACTAAAGAATTTCTATCGCATCGAAACACAATATATCTATCGTCAAAATACTCAGGACTATGGAAATTGGCATTGAGCCAGGTTTCAGTAATACAGTAAATGTCATAATTATTTAACAGAATATTATTTAGAAAATCATGAGATTTTGTCCTGAGACCCCTAACGTTTTGATAATAAATCTTAATTAAATCAGTGAATTTTTAGGGTGAAAGAGAAAATTAATAATAATAGTAATGATTATAAATAATAAAATAATGCCCTCTTCTAGCTCCATTATACACAGCACTACAAGTAAACGAACCATCAACAAATCAACTACATGAATATTACATACCTCACACAAATAGTTCACAGCACAAATCTGACTGCACATTCTAACGAAAATCCGTACACAAAATAGTCATTTTATATTCAACAAATCCTTATCGCTAGAGATACGAATAATTTTGGATGAATCTGATTTTCTCATAAAAATTTTACAATCACGAACCCATAGATATGCAAAGCCATGCAGCTGTTTCAATTCACGCGCCCGTTTCAGAAGCAACTTGTTTGCTGGAATCAGATGATCGCTGATGTAGACATTTGCAGCTGGTCCGGCTAATCCAACGTCAGCAGTGGTGATACCGCGGCGAGTCCGAATCGCCGCCAACAACTGGTCTTTAGAGTGTTGCCTTACAAACTGTACAATTATAGCGGGTGGGCGGGAAGGCTCATTAGGTTTTGTTCAAAACGGCGAACACGGTGAATACGGTTGATATCACACAGATCCAAACCAACCTTGGTATAAATGGTACCCAAGATTGAGACTAAGTTTTCACCTTTTTGAAATGGTATTCCGGAGATTTCAACGTTATTCATTCTGGAATACTGATCACGGACGTTATTCTCCCTTGTAAGCTCAACTATTGTATTTTTGGCTTCATCCAGCCGACTGAAGTGACTCCAGCTTAGTAGTTGCTTGTTCAACACTGTCCAATCTTCCCTCCACTTTTTCCATTCTAGAATTGACTTCTTTCAACTGACTGGTCATATCTCCGACCGAGGTTTTTATAATATTAACATCAGCCTTGAGTTCATCAAAACTGCTACGGAGATTCTTAAGCTCCTTCAGTACATCTGATAGAGTGGGCGAGACTGATTGCCCAGATATGCGGCAATCAACGCATCGCCAATTATCCCTCTTCTCTGAGGTCATCTTACGATACGTGGTCTCTTGGACGCCGGAACAGGAATAATGCAGGTACCCCCGACATTGACTACACAGAACCCCGTCGGTGACAACATCTTTACACTTGGAGCAATCCATTTATTAAAATAATATTCCCAATTTAGTGAGGCCAAAATTAACTGGTAACCCTTTTTTGGTACGTCAATTTCAACTATGTCAAAATTCGGTTGTCATTTGACTTTGACAAGTAATTTAATGACGCACGAGTGGGTAGTCTATAATTTATTCGACTGTTCTATGACTTTTTTAAGTTTGAGGGTATATAATTACGGTACCTGCAGCTATTATTTCGTAGAAATCCAGCACAGTTTCTTGAAAACAGCAACAGGCAAGGTTCTTAAGATGCTCTTCTATATTTTGTGTTATAATATAAACAGATGTATGCAAGTTTACCACTTTTTAGAACAAATAAACACTTAGCGTACTTTTACCGTGCCGGGGTTGCCAGATTTCTTTTGAACATGAACTTATTCTAAAATTCTATGTGCTTCTGAGTGACATAAGTTGCATTGTCTGTACAAATAAATAACTTATTGTCTCAAAAATATGAATTTTGTTTATGAAATATGAATTATGTTTTAGGTGACTTCAAGATCACCAAGCAGCGGGCGCAATGAGTCACATCAAAAGCACATAGGAATAAGACTACATATACAATATGTAAAGAAAACCCTGTCCGACCCATAAGGATAATAAAGGTTAGGTAAGCACTTGACCAAATATAATATAAAATTTTACGTAATCATCATAATAACAATACTAATGAATTAATTCCAATTTCCCCGAAATTTGGTAATTTTTAAAAAAGTGACAACACCGGTATTATTATAAGCGAATAGCGACGCGACCACGTCACATGTGCCGCGTGCCCTGCCCCCCGCCGCCCGCGGAAGGGGTTGCTTATCGCACATGTATTAAGTTACCTTTTTTGCGAAATAATATTTAAGTTTAGCCTGTCTTTGTGGGCATTAGTAGAATCATTTATCGATACCTAAAAATACCTTCATGGATCAGACAGGGTTTTCTTTACATATTGTATAATTATAATTTGTATTTATAATTATAGATTAAAAAGACACTAAACACCGTAAAATGTATTATTATTAGATTTATTTTATTTCATCAATGTACAGAACCCAGCAGGTCAAGCTAGCCGACATGGTCAAACTTTTCCAATCACCCGAATCCTAATGCTGTAGCGACAAAGTTGAAAATGTATTTCAGAAATTTGACGGATTGTAGTAGTTTGATATGTTGGTGTTTGTACAAAAATATTTTTAAATAAACGTATATTTAAATTCTATTTTTAAATGTTATGGAATAAAAATATTTATTATATTAATTATTTGTGCATTTATGTTTTAAATAAATTCCAATAATGTATTATGAAATATTTTTATTTTTATCCGCTTTACTAAAACTCGGTTTAACTTAAAACTAGAGGTTTAACAATTGTTATAGGTACGGTACGAAATGTAAGTATGTAAAGATTACCTAAAGCAACGTTTATGAATGAAGTCAGGATCAACTGCAGCCGTTAAAGTTTTAAACCCGACTGCTCCAATTCACCTTATTCGCGACTTATCTAATTCAAGATTTAGACAGTCCGTAATTTATTGAAGTTACAAACATGAAAATTGGCATCCGTCTCTTCACTAGTAAGTAGGTATCGTAGATATTTGATACTTCATCCAGGATTTTGAAAAATCATCCAGGTTCTAGCACTAAAGAAGACAAGTTGTCGATGGGAAGTCCCATCGGTCTGTGATGCTGTAATGAATAACCTCGTAATACATTTATCACAGTGTTTACTGGAAATATAGCCAATGGCGCCGATTCTGTTGTTCACAAACTAAACTAAATTTAAGTTATTTGCATCTTTTTCTTTCCATTTCGTTAAGAAAAAGACAGAAGATAAAATGTCAGTTTAGACCTGTCAAATTAGTGCGCTCCTGACGTAAACTGAGGTATTTTTAGTCGCCATGTTTATAGTCGCGTCTAAAATGTCTATGGAGTATCTTAATTTGACAGGATTAATTTTACGAAATGAAAAGAAAAAGATACACATAACTTAAAATTAGTTTAGTTTGTGAACAACAGAATCGTCGCCAATATCTAATTATTGCTTCGAATTAAAATACACTTGGGACGCACACTTGAACTAAAATGTTTAACAAAGGAGATGTTTCATTTTGGGCCACCACTATGTACGCTATATAGAAAAAAAAAGAAAAAAATAAAAGATTTTCATAAAAATACTACTAAATTAATTTGAATAAAAATACAAGCATATACAATATGTTAAGAAAACCCTGTCCGACCCGTAAGGATAGTAAAGGTTAGGTAAACACATGACCAAATAACATATGAAATTTTACATAATCATCATAGTAACAATACTAGTGAATTTTGAAATGATCTTTTTTTCCCGCGAATTAATTCCAACTTCCCCAAAATTTGGTAATTTTTAAAAAGTGACAACATTATTTTTGACGGTATAATTCTGAGCGAATAGCGATGCGACCGCGTGCCGCGTGCCCTGCCCCTCTTCGCCCGCGCCTGGATGGCCGCGACGCATGTTTTAAGTTACCCCTTTTTGCGAAATAATATTTATTTTTTTAGGGGGATTTTTTTTTTTTTTAAGTTTAGCCCGGCTTTGTATGCATTAGTAGAATCAGTTATCGATACCTAACAATACCTTCACGGATCGGACAGGGTTTTCTTTACATATTGTATAATTAATTATTTGAAATGTTTTTTAGTGAGATAACCCTTTATTAAGGTAGCCATCATACTTTTTATGACGTTTGATTGGCGACTTTGACAGTTCTATTTTCCCGTTGTGTTCGTGATGAGTGCTGATTTGAGTTGATTATGTTTATTTAATGGGCCGTATGTTCGGAATTCATGTTTTGTTTTTTTCGCAGTCATATGGTAGATAATATAGATACGATAGCCTTAGATACATGACACGTCAATCAAATGTCACTGTCAAAACCTTATTTCGCTTATTGCTGACCACCATATTTATTAGTAGTTGTGTTGCACTCCTTGGCCGAGTTAAATTGAATCTGTATAAAAACTAAGCCAAAATATAGGAAATTAACATTAAAAACAGTTAACTATAGCGTAACTATACCTAGCATTAAGTGTACAATGTGCTGGCCCAGGCTCCATACATTTCTGAAACATCTCCTTTTACAAAGAACCTCGCATTAGCTCATTTCAAGTTTCGATTTACATGGCGTTTCTGACTCATAGCGTTTAGATCCCGGTTATCATTAAGCATAGACAAGGATGATAAGAAATAAACATGCTAAGTATGCGGTAGTCGCTGATAAGGAACTATATTATGATAGAAGGTAGAACTGTACAATTGTAGGCTTAAGAATTTAAAACCTTGTTTGGTGTCGTGGAATCTCAATATCTCGTTTTTATATATATATATATTATAAATTAATGCTTTAACTGCAATCCAGCATGGTGATAAGCAGTGCTGCAATCGTATAATAAATAAAGCATAAAATATTTTAGTTTTCAGATGGCTCCAGCTCTTATGAATCTCTTACAAATCTCAAAACAAACCACAATGAAGCGAAGACACTTAAAGTATCTTGTGTGTGCATGTGTGTTAGTGTACATATACAATTTCTTGGGTGTTAGTGACTATTTACATGCTAAAAGTTTCGAAGACGATTTCGACTACCCTCTTAATGTGGATATTAGAAGTATTGTGAACGATGTGTTAGCTGGCAAGAAGGTGTCAGTGACCCCCATTAATTACTACCCCTACAAGTTTCTTTCTAACTCAGGAAAATGTTCCACGACAGACAAGTTAGATCTGTTCATAGTCGTGAAGTCCGCGATGGATCACTTCGGACACAGAGACGCTATAAGGCAAACGTTCGGACGAGAGACCGTGCCCGCCAGAACTGTCAAAACGTTATTCTTCCTGGGTATAGACAGTAAACCTAAATCAGATCTGCAGAAAGAAGTAGACAAAGAAATGGCCGAATACAAGGATATAATTCAGATAGACTTCATCGACAACTATTACAACAACACTATAAAGACGATGATGTCGTTCCGCTGGCTGTACGAGCACTGCTCGACGGCCGACTACTACCTGTTCACCGATGACGATATGTATATATCTATGAACAACCTCCTCCTCTTCCTACTTGAAAGGGAGGCGACGCGCAGTCCTGAAAGGACTCTGTCCGCTGCGTCCAAGGACGTCACTCCCACAGCTATAACTGCCGACAGAGACTACCTGTACACTGGTTATGTCTTCCAGTCATCCCCACAACGGTTCCCGACGAGCAAATGGAGAGTATCCCTTGATGAATACCAGTGGGACAAGTGGCCTGCCTACGTCACTGCTGGCGCTTACGTCCTGTCAAACAACGCTATGAAGGTCATGTATGTGGGCAGTTTGTTCGTCAAACACTTTCGGTTCGACGATATCTACTTGGGCATAGTGGCGAAAAAGGTCGGCATCACGCCGAGACATTGTTCAGATTTCTATTTCTACAAAAAAAAGTTTAGCTACGAAGGGTATTTAAACGTTATAGCGTCTCATGGTTATGGAAACCAAAACGAACTTCTGACAATATGGAATGCAATGAATAGTAAGATTTGAAAGTACAAGCACTTTCGTATCTGTTCTCTTAGGATTATTAAATATACCGTAAATCCTCTAATTTAATGTGTAATGACTCTTCCAGGCTCTGTGACTGAGTATGCTTTGAAACCCTGATATAATATGTAAACTAGGCTAAAGTAAAGCTTAACATCTTGTAGTTCTCTGAGGGTTCTCAATGTACTAGGACATCACAAGCCGAAAAGGCCCATATCCTAATGTGTTTAGATATACCCCTTCACAACCTGTAAGAGTTAACTTAGGATCCGAGTGGCCCCTTCTGACACCCGAACTGTCGTTCTCGCCACCATCGCGTCAGAACCGCGCTACGTTATCCAGGCAATCTCGAGTCAACTCTTGGGGTGTTGTAAAAATAGATTAGCGATTAGGTTATCACATAAAATAGTACAGCGGTAATGCGAGCCGTTATGAGTTCCTTAAAATAATTTTATTTTACTAAAAATAGAAACCTGAATTTTTCGAACAAAGTACCTAAGTAACTAAGCGTAAAAAATCGTACTAAATAATAGGCCTATATACTAAAACGAAAAAATAGCCGCCAGGGCTAGAATTTAAAATAAATATGCAGATTACATGATTTCAATTAATGTGATAACCTAATCGAAACTGTATAAATAATTAATGCTTCTGTTGTAAAGCGATATTTATCTCTGATGTTTCTCGAAATGCTCAAACTTTTATCTCTGTAACAATCCTTGATGTTTGAAGACTGACCACAATCTCGATATTTACTTTAGAAGTACTTATGTTAGAAATATTTCTCACATATATCTGTTAATGGCCGTCTAAAATTAAGACTTGTATATTTAATAATGAAGCAAAGACATCATTATTCAAAGCTTTGCATAATAGACCTTACTAAAGTCTTGAAAAAATTGATGTTATTTCTAGTAAATAAATATCAACTTTATTTAATAGTAATTAAGTTTATTTCAAAGTGACTAGCACTTTGAAAATGTTATAGAAATGTTTCAAGTTGTAACATAAACCGAACTTCTTGAAATAAAAGTCCTACTACATCAGTTGTACTCATCAATTTAAAAACGTTATTACCAGATTATGCTGCTGCTAAATTTAAAAGTAAAACCAGCCATAACAACTGAACTGACGGTATATTTAGTAGGTTAACTAAATCACTTGGATTTTTTTCTTACTTTTAGCTAACTGCGTAAACTGATGGGCTAAAATATTAATTTCTGTTTCAACTCGAATTATAGCTATAATAGCAATTACAGTTGTAGAAATATTTTTGTTATTTTTCCTTTAAAAAAATGTTGTTTCGTATTGTCTAAGATAGATGTGGTGGATTCATTAATTAGTTGATCTACTTACTACCATAATGTTTTGGTCCGGAATTCTCCACTAATAAATAACCCTTGGGCCAAACTTACAAATCATTGGATCGATCTTTTATCTCGTCTAAGGAGGATTGAGTGTATGTATTTCTCGGTGGTAGGCCATAACACCGGCTGCCGGCAGAAGTTACCACCCACCAGACAAAGTCTTGCCGCCAAGCGATTCGTCGTGTTCTGGCATGATGTCTGTTGAAGCCGTACGGAGGACGGGTCTGACCAGTTGTGTTGCGATGTATGCCGGGTACGATGCGTCAAATGTTGTTGTGTTGGGAGTTTGGTCGTGGAGGGTCTCCAGATCAATCTCCCTCTGGCGCAGCATCGTTGGTCGTGTTGTTGGGTTTAACATTACATCACCTCGCTCAACTGCCGTCTTCCTTCCTATCCACTAAGGTTTTTAAGTGAATGGGCTTAATAAACTAGCGCGCTTTACCATCAACGATTGCATCACTGCTTACCACCAGGCGGGATTGCAGTCAAGCGCTAGTTTTTAATTATTTAAAAAAAAATGCAATTAGTTTGACATTAACTTTCACTCAGTCCTCTCTAGACTGCCTAGACTTAAGTCCCTAAGCTATTATATGTAATCGTAATATTCGCTCATATCGTTATTAGCTTATTGTTCCTATTGATGTATCTGCATTTGATTGAAAATGCGTACTTTGTGAACTGTAGCCGTACGAAGGTCTCTACGCGAGACGATACTCGAAACTCTATTTTTAAACGAGTTTGTTCAACAACATGCTACTTTCATAGTTTTCATGAATTTCGAAAAGCTGTTAGTGAGGTCAAAGTAAAAATCCAAGATGGCAGCTGCAAAAACTTTGATGACTGACACTTCTCTACATAATTATACGGCCTCTAATGTCAAAAATTTAAATTACGTTGGCTGATCGTTTACTAAAATATTGATATGAGTGTATTGAAAAATAAAATTTATTTAAACTCTACTAGACTTGTAAAAAACTCATATCTGATTCGAAATCTAAGTAAATGAATGTTCATTGTCATATATGTATAATCATATAAGCCCCGCACGATGATATTGCGATTGGCGGCCATCTTGGTGACGTAGTCGAACTCGCACCATCGGTACCGTTCGCAAGTTCAGTCCGCGCTTACCCACTTACGCACATCGAATATTTTTGTTAGCTTTTTGTTTTTGTTATCCTGTTTTATTGTTGTTCTTGAGTTTTGTTGTTTAGTTTTGTTAGCTGTTACTCGTTAAAATGAGTAAGAAATTAATTAACAGTCGTGCTCGTGAAATTATAATTAAAGTGGACTATTATTTTGTTAAAGAGAAAGAAGACTGTAAGTTAGTTCTTGAAAGTATAAACCGTGCTTTAAAAAGTGCTTCGGACACTACTGAGGACATTTTAATACCGAAGCAACTGCTAATATTTATTAAAAATATTTTGCAAAATTCTATCAAAGTCACGGAGCGTGTGGCATGTGCCACAGGCGTTGTAAAAAATACTGTGATTTGAATACTTTGTTTTCCGAAATTACGACAAGAGCATGAGTCAGAAACAGCCAGTGGCAGCAAAATGAGAACTCCTACTAAAGGAAAAAGACAAAAGAAGGAATATTTCGACGGGTTTTCCGTAACAGCTTTAAGAAATATTATACATTCAATGTATACGGTGAGGAGAGAAATACCCACAATGCGCAAAATATTGGCGGCTTCAAAAGTAGACCTTAATTATAAAAAGTGAAACTACATTAAGAAAAATAATTAAATGTGATTTAGGCTACCAATTTAAACGATGCTACCAAAAAAGACTGGCTCTAATTGAAATACCCCTAATTCAAGCGTGGAGGGCTAAATATTTACGACGCGACGTATGAAAGAAAATGACTCGCTTGGTAATAACAAAAGGCCCGTTATTTATTTCGACGAAACGTGGATACACGCACACTACACGGTAAAAAAATGTTGGCAAACAGCAACCGATGTCGGAGTGAGACGGAACGACAGCCCCGGCCGCCGATGGATAATAGTTCACGCGGGAAGTTAAAGCGGTTTTGTTGACAATGCCCTTTTAATGTTTAAAGCAGACACCAAAACGGGGGATTACTATGATCAAATGAATGCTGAGAATTTCACCAAGTGGCTTACAGAAAAATTAGTACCCAACATACCATGCAACTCCATAATTGTGATGGACAACGCCCCTTATCACAGTAGGGAAGAGAATAGGGCACCAAGTATGAATAATAAAAATCAGTTGATGGCTGAGTGGCTACAAGCTCACAACAACGACTTTCCCAACGACAGTACAAAACCTGAACTGTATTTATTAATTACACGGCACAGACCGTCGAAAAATTATAAAATTGACAATTTATTAGTTGGCAATGGCCATGAGGTCGTTAGATTACCACCCTACAACTGCGACCTCAACCCCGTTGAGTACATCTGGAACCTGGTAAAGATGAGGGTGTCAGAAAAGAATGTGGAGCAGTTTAAAAGTCGCATTGAAGCTCTGACGTTGGAGGCGTTGGTGTCAATAACTCCAGATGACTGGCGAAAGGAAGTCAATCATGTAAAACGGCTTGAAGAGGAATATTGGAATAAAGATCGAATAACTGACGAGTTATTTGTCATAAATACAGCAGACGACAGTGAATCGGAAACGACAGACACAGAAAGCAGGTCTGATTCGGAAGACTATATGAGTGGAATTGAATAAATACGGTAAAATTATATTGAATTATACAGTATGTTAACTAACAGAGGGCGTTTCCGTTAACCCGAAATAGTATAGCATACATACATGCTAAAAAAAATATTTCCATTCGAAAACAAAATGTTTTAAAATTTTTTCCAATAAGAAAATATTCAATAAAAATTTTAAATTGACATGTAAAAGAAACACACTGTACACGTGAACATGAAAGACGGCAACGTCGCAATTTATTTATACATGACGACTACTATTTTGATTTAAAACAGGAGGTTTCAAATTTATTTCAAATTAGAATTTTTTTTTATTCGGATTTTTTATGCTTATTTTTCTATGCTGATATTTTTATTTTAATCTATTAATGATATATATTAACGAGTTTAAGGGAACGCCCTCTGTTATTTAACATACTGTATATAAACAATTTTTACATACTATCCTGGTTTTATTTATAAGCTGATAGATGTAGGTAGTAATTAAAACATGACTGCTACACAATGGACTCTGGTTCAATTCCCGCTCGCAAATTAACAGAAATGTAGTTAGAAAAAATTAGTATACATGTAAGAAAGATATACGAATAAGTATATTTTTCTTACGCCTACAAGAATTATTTCCTTGAAATTTTTAATAATGAAAGTTTATTTGTCAGAATATGGTGAGTAGGTATAAAGAGTGTATGTATAATAAAATTATAAAATACAAATAAACCCTTATACCCAGTTTATTAATTTTGCATTTAACATTCTTTTGCTAGCTGTCCTTTTGTGTGACAGATGACGTCACAAAGCTGTTATTGTGACAAGGTTCCATCGCAATATCATCGTGCGGGGCTTATACTTAGTTTTAAATTTACTTGCTCTGTGATAGGTTCTTTTCTTTTTGTGCTGTACGGTAAATAATAAATTAAACCATACTCACAAACTTACGCCTTCTTTCTACGGTCGTAGACTTAAACTACTGGACTCCGACTGCTACATTCCAAACGTGAATAAAATAAGCCGGGCGTTATTATTACTTAGAACTTTCTTTCAAAACAATAGTGTTTCTCGTATAATATAATAGTTGATTTAATAACCCCTACAAGACGCTGGCAGAATAATCGACGTCGGCTGAGTTGTCAAAGAAGAGAAAAATCCATATCTGATACTCTTTGAGCTAAAAGATGGATAGACTGCCAATGTGTAGGATGTGTTTAGCGGAGAATGTTCGCCTGTCTATAGTGGCCAACAGAAACTTGCACAAACTATATGAGACGTTGACTAGTATTCCAGTAAGTTGTTATTTTTAGAGTTATTTTAGTTCCCAGGGACTAATTACGTTAAATTGTTTTGCACCAGTGTATCACCATAGTGTCGGCCTATCCATAGCATAGCATAGTGTTGCCCTCCCGGCAACTCTGCAGAGAACCACCAAACCTAGCAGATGACATTGCCCTTGTTCTTGGGTTGAGCGACTCCGTTATAATAGCGGGCGACCTCAACGCCAAACACACTGCCTGGAATAGCACCAGGATTAATTCCAGAGGCAGACTCTTGTTTGACCTCTCCACCCATTTAAACTTCGATGTCGTAGGCCCCATGACCCCCACTCACTTCCCCTATTCACCCGACCACACCCCAGACGTCCTCGACATAGCACTCCTAAAGAACGTCAACCTACGGTTAGACTCCATAGAAGAGCTATCAGAGCTATCGTCTGACCATCGCCCAGTCGTCATTCGACTGGCCCCCGTACTGGCCTCTCTGACCCAGGTCAAGCACCCCAGACGAAAGTGGTAACGGACTGGAGGAAAGTAAGCGATCGGCTGAAATCCACCACATCCCCCCACTTGGACTCCATACCTGCAAGCCTCGACTCTATCGCTGACACGACAGCTGCGATCGACTCGTTCACGGATCACATACAGTCAGTACTGAACGAATGTTCAAGGGATGTTACAGTGACAGAAGACTGTCGCTGGAAACTCCCTGCTGACTTGCGTGAACTATTGACCGAGAAGTATGCGGCGGTCCGTGCCTACAGCAACTTTCCCTGTGCGGCTAACAAAACCCATATGCGCTATTTACAGAGAACTGTAAAAAGACGTGTATCGAGTGGCGTGAGGCTGGCTGGGATAAGATGCTGGATGAGCTAGAGCCCACCCATCAAGCCTTCTGGAACCTTCAGAGGAAACTAAAATCCAATGAAGTTGTGACCATGCCTCCCCTAGTTCGCCCTGACAATTTTATCGCCTTCGATGACGATGACAAGGCTGAATGCCTCGCCTTCTGCCTAGAAGCCCAGTGCTCCCCCAGCCTCCTACCAGTAGACCAAGCTCATCTCCTTGAGGTTAACGCTGAAGTCGAACGTAGAACCTCCCTCCCACCCGTTGACGACCCTGAGGATCCCCTGCCCCCCATCACCCCTGATGAAGTGCAGGACATCGTCAAAGGTCTTCAACCCAGGAAAGCGCCCGGCTCTGATGGCATCACCAACAGAGTGATCCGCCTCTTCCCTGCCCACCTGATCATCCTCTTGACCACCATCTTCAATGGTGCACTAGGAAATAACATTTTCCCACAAACGTGGAAAGAAGCCACCGTCATAGGCATTCCCAAGCCCGGTAAGCCTAAAGCCGAACCCACCAGCTACCGTCCCATCAGCTTACTCAAAGTTCTCGGTAAGATTTATGAGAGGATTATATATAAGCGACTCAGAGCTTATGCCGAGAACAAGGGCCTCATTCCTAATGAATAATTCGGGTTCCGTACCCAACACTCCTGTCCCCAACAGATCCTACGCATCACTGAACATATTCATGCAGGGTTCCTGCGTGGTTTGTACACAGGCGTAGTTTATTTCGATATAGCGAAGGCGTTTGACAAAGTCTGGCACAACGGCTTAATCTATAAGCTGTACCAACTCGGCGTGCCTGATCGTCTCGTCCTCATCTTACGGGACTTTCTGTCAAACCGCACCTTTCGCTATAAAGTCGAAGAAGCGCTCTCCTCTCCCCGCCCCATCCGTGCAGGTGTTCCCCAGGGCTCTGTACTAGCCCCACTCATTTTTACGCTCTTCACTCGATATCCCGAAAAGCAGTAAGGCTCAACTCGCTCTGTTCGCAGACGACACAGCCATCAACTGCTCGGGACGCAGTCCAGACTGGATTCGCCTCCATCTTCAATCCGCGGTCAACAAGCTCGCCGACTGGTTTAGAAAATGGAGAATTGAAGTCAACCCCCTAAAAAGCCAAGCAGTACTCTACAGGAAACCGCGGGTCAGTGTCACCCTTCCACGACCCCTCACCATGGACGGCAAGCCGATCCCTTGGGAGAAGCAAGCCAAGTACCTAGGTGTGATTCTCGATCAAAACCTCAACTTCTCAGAGCACATTGAGACGGTCCGCGCTCGCGCCGCCTTCGCTCTAGGTCGACTCCACCCCCTCCTCTTCCCGCGTAGCAAGTTATCGCTCAGGTGCAAAATGTCTTGAGTAACGTTCTGTTTAAATTTTGCAACATTATTAACAAATTATATGGTGGAGATTGGAATTGTATTACATGTATCCATTAACTAAGTCACATGGCTTTTCTTTAACTTTAGTTTGCTGCAAAGTTTATTTAATTTAGAAACTGCCAGTTTTTAAGAACAGTACTCATAAACAGTGTGCCAACAATGAGAATGTTGAGCCTTATATATTACACATAAAAATATAAAGTGTAAAAGTATTATATAGTAGTGATTGTAATCTCTTTCAAGACCCAAAGAGGTTATTAATTGTATCTACAATAATGCATACATATAAAATGCTCCACTGTATAGTTGGATATTGAGATAGACTCATGATAGCACAAGTTTAAACCTTAATGATATTTGGTAGCTGTTTAATGTGAATAATCCTTATTCTTTTGTATAAATCCATACTAATATTATAAATGCGAAAGTAACTCTGTCTGTCTGTCTGTCTGTCTGTCTGTCTGTCTGTCTGTCTGTCTGTCTGTCTGTCTGTCTGTCTGTCTGTCTGTCTGTCTGTCTGTCTGTCTGTCTGTCTGTCTGTCTGTCTGTCTGTTACGCTTTCCCGCTTAAACCTCTCAACCGATTTTGATGAAATTTGGCACAGACAATCTTTAGACCCCGAGAAAGAACATAGGCTACCTTTTATCCCGCAAAAATTTGATGTTCCCGAAGGAAACCTAAAAAGCGCGATATAACCGACCTCCACGCAGGCGAAGCCGCGGGCGGAAAGCTAGTGATAAATAAATAATAAAATCAAAATAGTAGATACATGATAAATGTTGTTGCAGTTTATAACTGAAGACAGTAGATCAATGCTTGCTTGTGTCTTCTGCTTTGCTAAATTAAAGCAATGCTACCGATTACTGCAACAATGTCTGAAAGCAGAGGAGCTTTTCGCTCAGAAGATGAAAGACAAAAATGAGGTAAGATATTTAACAGCAATTCATTCTTATAAGTTTTATTTTCCCTATAATGTGAAAGTGATTCCTCTCAATCTCATACCTTTTTATTTGGATTTTAAACTAAGTAAACCTTTGCTGTATGAGAGGAGATCTGTGCCCAGCAGTGGGACGATAAAAAGGTTGATGATGAAACCTTTGCTTAGCAATATATAAGCTTTTGTCAAATATATGCCTACAATTATTATACATACAATATTAGACATACAATTATTACCTGTTATTCTATGTTACAATAGCTAGTGCAGTGGTCAGCTAAATTGGTTGCATAACCAGCTTGCCAGGATACATGGAACTACTATACTGGGAGCAGGGAGTGTCCTCACACAGGGCTCTTTTAAGTGATTTTAGAAACATGAAGTTTGTGCTTCTGACACTGTGATCACCAGCATATTTTCCTAATAATATAATCATCTTCTTACAGCCCAATCCTGTAGTGAATGAAAAACACTTTGAGACATTTGGAGGGCTTTTTAAATCTCCAATAGAACAGATAAATATTATTGATTGCATTCCTGTTGGAGAGGAATTATCAGCTGTTTGTGAGGGACCAGATGATGTTATTGAGCCAAAAGAGGAACACCAATATGTTGGTATGTTTTAAAAACTAAAATAATACTGTTAGTAAATAACATCTAAAACGAAAATATTATTTGTTCACTTGATTTTATATTGATTAGCAATGTTTTGAGTTATTTGAAACCTTAGCCAGTGTTAAGTTTTGATCAATGTAACTGTAACCACATTGTGCCGTAAAATAAAACAAATTATACACTTCATTGTTTTGTTTTCTTACAGAGCTAGAACCTGAAAATTTAGACAGTAGTTGTTTAGATGTAGCAGATATACCACCACACGGTTCTGAGTCAGATTTAGAAGATGATGTCCCATTAATGATCTGTAAATTTGAAGTGGAAGACGAAGAAGTATTAAAGAAAAAAAGAAGAGCTACTGAGATTATACGTAAGTATTAGTTAGTTATAGTGGTGCTGACAA
This sequence comes from Sesamia nonagrioides, assembly GCA_017933935.1. Lineage (NCBI taxonomy): Eukaryota > Metazoa > Arthropoda > Insecta > Lepidoptera > Noctuidae > Sesamia > Sesamia nonagrioides. The sequence goes on along the minus strand of JADWQK010001264.1, from coordinate 36,177 downwards.
TATGACAATAAATGAAAACATGAACAATGCTGGTTCATAGGAATAATCCTAAACCATAGAAAAAAACCTAGCATCAATAATATTAAAATGAAAATTTCAAACAAACTAAATCGCATAAAATTGAAAACGGAATAGAACATCCTTTAAAAATATTGGTTCACTGATCTCCGATCGGCGACAGCGCGATCCTGTATCGACTTACTTTTTTCGCGCCATTATTATTAAAGTTTGGTACCGCAGGATGCGGCGGTCATTAACCTGTAAGCCTTATCAACATGTACATCATGTAGAAAATGTGAAAAATGAAAAATAATTTCTTTTGACTAAACTAATTGACATATTTATATGATTTTTTTATGGGTAGACTGAGAATGTGTTGAGGTACACCATGTTTAATTTATTGTCGTATTCTCAGCACCACTCTGTGTAGCTAAGTGGACAAGTCAATGGTTCACCAGATAGGATGTGGCTAGTGTTACCTTATGGGCCTAAAGAACGTAAGTTGTTAAATGAGTAATTTTGAGTTCTATCCATGGGACTGTTTAAAGTGCTTTTTATTAGCTTACATTGTGTCCCTTTACTGGGCAGAAGTCCCTGCTTTTTCCTTTCAAACCTCTCGATCTCTGATCATGTGGGCTCTGCGCGTGTTACCAGATTGGTGGACAGATTAAACTAGCAAATTCTTTTCTTCTAACAATTTTTCAATTCAAATTTAAGTTAAATTAAAAATAGCAATACACCATTGTCCAGTGTTTCATAAAGAGACGGTCTGAGTCCAACCTTTCAGTAATGAGATGTAGGTGACTGTCGCGCAGCCGGCGTGTCAGAGCTGTAGATATTTTGCGCTGTGTAATGCGCTTCCTCTTGATATCAGGATGGCCGCCAGTCGGTTTGCATTTGCAACAATTAGGGTAGAGTCATTGCTACTTCTCTCTCCCAAATTTTAGTTTTGTATGTACCTATATATTATAAGTATATATTTTGTACATATATATAGCTTATTTTTTTTTGATAGTGTCAAGACCTTTTTTTTTTCTTTACAATTTTTTTTTCAACTAAGGCACCTACCATCTCATCTCTTCATCACCTGTGGTTGACTGGTAGAGAATGCCTAAGGCATTAAGTCCGCCTCTGTACATTTCGTGTGCGAAAGATTAAATAAATAAATGGTATGGTTTAAAAACAAAAAAAAAAAATCAGTAAGTCAGACCTGGACTCGATACAGCGCTAGTGTGTGGAGAATGGGATGGTTCTGAACGCTAGTAAATGTTTTCACATAACATTCACAAGGAAAAATCACCCCATACTATCAACTTACTCGCTCAATGGTATATTACTGCAACACGTCAAAAGCATACGGGATCTAGGTGTAGTACTTAGCAGCGATCTCTCATTTACCACACACATTAATAATGTCATTAAAAAAGCAATGAAAATGGTCGGGTTTGTCGGCAGAGTTGGCAAGGAGTTTAAGGGAACCTTGGCACTGAAAGTGCTCTTTAACGCTTTTGTGCGCAGCCTCGTAGAATACGCATCTCCCGCTTGGAGTCCGACCTATATACCTATATAGACCGTATCGAACGCGTTCAGAAAAAAATGACGAGGTACTTGCGATTTAAAGATCACAAATGCCCATTTAGAGCCGATTACTCAGAACGGCTAAACTACTTTCAATTAGACTCGTTGAAACAACGCAGAGCTCTAAATTATTTGACAACTCTATATAAAATTGTAAACGGACTAACATCAACCCCAGATCTCCTTAGCAGAGTAAACGTAAATGTGCCTCGTCATTCACATCTCCGGTCCAAGCGTTCCTCTGAGACGTTTGCCACTAAGCCGTGTCGCACAAATCTGGGCCACTATGCTCACTTAAACAGAATGTTGACCTCCTACAACAGAGCTTGTTCGATCGACAGAAGCATCGACATTTTCTTTGATAGCCTGCCAACATTCAAATCTAAAATTAAAAGAATTGTCCTGTAATCAGCTGCCTACATTAACTGCCACTTTAATAAAAAAATGTCCATCAAAAAACATATAAATACCAAAACTGCAATTTTTAACATACTTATTATTTGATTTTATTTTATTTATAAATTGTTATTCAATGTCATTTAATTTTAATTTGTCATTTAATTTTGAGTTGAATTGTAATATATATGTTCTATTGAATAGAATTGTTAATAGTTAAGATCTCTTATTGTGAATGTTGTTCATACCTATAAGTGATGTTATAGAGGACAATAGCGGACCCTCCCCTATTATAAAATAGGAATAAATACTGAATAGTAATGAAAAACAGGCGGATGCTACTACCAGATTTATTATAGGTATTTCCACAGGTTTTAAAAGTATACAATCCTTGGGTTCGGTCAAGTAAAGATACGGTGTAGTCTTAAAATCTAAAACACGATTACATTTTACGAGACTAAACTAACACACCCGCACTCTACGGCGTCTCGGGGCAGAAAAGGCCGTTACCACAGTATGTGGGCGGAAGAAACCGATATTTTCTTACTTCCGGGTCTGAGAGTTTCTAGAACATTCGAAACGTATTTATCTTACCGCCCCCAAGTGTCGAGAGGCGGGTTTAAACTACAACTTTCATTGACAAATAATCGTGATTCATTCATAAACCCAGCACATCTGGCGTCCAATAGCGGTACTACAGTTCTCAAGATCAATATGGCGACCGCCTTCATTCATAATACAGCGCCTCCAGTGTCGAAAAGCGGTACTACTAATATTATGCGTAATACGTTCATTGATGCTGTCGCCTCCTTTCGACAACAGAGGTCGCTAGCTGCCTATGTCGGCCACAATATATATATATCAGTCACATTTCTCCCGCCGTGTACATGCAATGTACATAAATATCACCAGTGACTGGTATATACTACACGACATTAACAATGAAATGATAACAATTTAAGTTAAGGGTACCCACCTCAGAATTCCTGCTCTGCTATATATTAGTTCAGCTTTAACTAAAAACAAACTCCTGCTTGTAGCAGAATTCTGGAGCGACGCCATCAAGGAGACACATAATGTAAGAACTTATTCTACTCTACACTAGCGTCTACAAATACAAGACAAACAATTATTCATGACAATAACTTATTCTACTGATATAACGACGAGACGTTTAACAGGACGACGCATCACACCGCTCTTGGTTTTGACGTTGACGACTCTTATGATACCATCTGCGCCTGGGTACGTGCGTTCGACTTTCCCCTTTGGCCATATGTTTCTTGGTAAGTTTGGGTCCACTATGACAACCAAATCGCCCACCTTAATCGAATCGCCGCGTCCATGCGGCTCCCGCCGGTTTTGAAGCGTAGGCAATACTTCGTGTACCCACCGTCGCCAGAACAAATCCGCTAGTCGTTGCGACGCTCTCCATTGCGAACGGCGTAGTTCATCTTGCCTCGTGAAAGTCCCTGGCAACGGGACTTTAGAAGGAGCTCCAAGCAGAAAGTGGTTAAGCTTCTTCGTCGTCAGGGTTAACCGACACATGGGTCAAGGGTCGGGAATTGACCGTGTGTTCTATCTCTGTCAAAAGTGTATGCAGCACGTCTTCATACGGATGCCGATCAACAAGTGTAGCATTCAATGCAGCCTTTACCGTGCGTACCAATCTTTCCCAAGCTCCGCCCATGAACGGCGCTCCTGGCGGAATGTAGCGCCAGTCTATGTGACGTACCTCTGCTTCGTGTTGAAGCGATTCTAGGGCGGCCTGACGGAGCTCAGCGTCTGCCCCATGGAAATTGGTGCCGTTATCACTCCAAATGACTTCAGGGCATCCACGACGAGCCATCATACGTCTCAATGCGAGTATAGCCGCATCCGTTGACAGCGAGGCGGCGACTTCTAAATGTACAGCACGCGTAGTGAGACATGTGAACAATGCCACGTAGCGCTTCTCATGATGTCTCGCCACTGTGACTGAGAGTGGCCCGAAGTAGTCTAGTCCTGTGTGTGTGAATGGACGTTGATGGTGTGCCAGTCGACAGGGTGGTAATTCACCTGTCAGCGGCTCTGGTGGTACAGCTCGACGGAGCCTGCAGGGTTGACATAGCTTGATAACTGCACGGACGGATGGTCTCAAGCGTAGAATCCAGTAGTGTTGCCGTACCTCATTCACGACGCATTCCACGCCGCTATGGTGTAACTTTCGATGTATCCAGTCTATATATATACAAGCGGCAGTAACGGTGGTTACCGTCTAATACTGCTGGTGACTGTGTTTCGCGTGATATATCGACTACTGCCGCGATTCGCGAGCGTATTCTCATTATCTTGTGTTCGTCGATTGTCAGAGATAGTCGCTTCAACCGACTGTCAGTCGGTACCGTTCTCCCGCCGGTGACGTGACGTAACTCATTTGCGAAACTTTCTTCCTGTATAGCGCGTGTCCAGCATTACTTTGTTGTTTTTAATAACTGTCGTTTCATGACCTGCATGCTCAAATAAGAAGGGTCTACTTTCCTGAAGTTGAATCCTAGTGTCACCCTGGTGTCGCCAAATAAGACCGAGAATTTTCTCTTCCTTGTTGAGCAGCGTATCCTCCTCTGCCGGCTCGGTCGAGAGGCCAGCAACAGCGGCCGGCTCGTTGGACGCACTCGTTACCCCGTCAACTGCCTTAGACACTTGGATTGCTTCTTCTGCGTTGTCGAAGCTCTGTAAAAAATCATCCATATAATGATTCCGTACTATAGGGTTAACAGCTTCGGGGTAGTCGACCTCATGAACTTGTGCGTTGAGATTTTTAACATAAATCGCAGTGCTTGGGGAAGAGGTTGCACTAAACAACACCGTTTCCATTCTATATTCGATGGGTTTTTCAATAGATTCATCTGTACTTATGTGACCGAAGCGTTCTCCACTCTGTGGTAATACATGTACTTTTGTCAGGTCGCAGGTCTTGCCATGTAAAATCCAGCCGAGTGGTGTACGTGACGCTACCGGCTGGTTCTTTGTGCCTACTCGTGCTTCAGAGGCGAGCAGCAGTGCCCAATTGTCTTGGCCTATCAAAACAGTTGGCACGCCCATATCGTATGCTAGCTGCTCGGCTATTGGTGTCAGGTGCTCGAAACCCGTCAATTCCTTTGCCCGTATCGACTGGTCTGATAATTTAAGTCTGTCAATGGTTCTGGCTTCGATGTCTATGCCTTCAGATGTGTACTTGCCTCGTATATTTACCTTGACCCGTTGCGAGTGCGTGGCGTCAATACGCGCGTCTGCTACGGCCTCGATGTAAAATGGATCATTTGGGCCTTTTGCGCCTATCCGTTGCGCCACGTCAGCGGTAAGAAGGGTTATTGTCGACCCATCGTCCAACAAAGCAAATGTATCTACTTTACCGTTTGGTCCCGATAGTGTTACGGGTACTACTTTCAGCAGGACTTGATTGTAAGCGCACGGCGTGCTCGTGTTGTTGATGACGGCGTGTGGCGCGCTGTCACCGCTTGGCGCCATATCGTTGCGCGACGCTACGTGCTCGGTTGCTGACACACGAAGACGCTCTTCCGAGTCGTTTGCAGCGCGCGCTCCCTGCCCGCTGTCGCTGTGCAGTAGCCTGTGATGATAATACTCGCAGCCTTGCACTTCACACTGCTTGCCTTGGCATCTATGCTTCCACGTTCGTCGGTTTAGGCATCTGAAACATAATTTATTTTTACGTGCAGTTTCCCATCTATCATTTATCGACATTTTCTTAAAGTTAGAACAGATAGTCACTCTATTACAGTTACCGTTGCAAATCATGCAAGGTGTTTTATCAGTCCCTATTTTAAATGTCTTATGAGCCGGTCGTCGTGGAAGGTCTCGTTTATGTTCCACTTCTACAGTGGCGTGACGGGCATTAAGATCGGCCTCTCCATCGAGAAATCGTCCCAATACTACTAGGCCAGGCTCTGTGTCACCTGCAGCCATCTCATAATCGTACCACCGGCTCCGTAACGTAACTGACAACTTTTCTGAAATTGCAGAAATCATCTCCGGACTATATAAATATTCTGTTCTTTTCAGAGCTTGTACCGCGGCAATAGCGTTTATGACCTTTGATGCAAACACACATATATCTGTAGGGTTATCTGATACCCTAGGTAACTGACGTATTTTATTTAATTCGTAAGTTATTAATGCGTTAGGTCGTCCAAATCGAGATTCCAACCTTTGCATAATTTGAACGGCCGAGGATCCTAGGAATAGGCATTTAACTGCCTCGAACGCGGGCCCTCTCAGGGACCTTCTGAGACGGGCCAAATTTCTCGCCTCTGTGTGAGTCGACGCGGACTCATTATACGCTGCTTTAAAATGCAGCCATTCGCCTGGGAGGCCACTATAAATAGGTAAATCAAATTCATACCTGCTGGCAGCAGGTTTGCCCCGCGCTACCTCTAACAATGCCTGAGTCAGTCCTTGCAGCAGGCTCCCTTCATCGCTATGTTGCTGCAGTGGCAACGGCGCCGTGTCGTCTGCCCTCGTCCTCCGCATGTCGTCGTGTCGTGGCTGAGTGGGTGAATCCCTGTGAGGCGACACGAGTTGTGACTGCGGTGGGCTGATGTGGCCGCCGTGTTCACTGAGTCTGTCTACGGCTTCCGTCTGACGTTTCGATGTCGCAGCAGAGCTCTCCTCTAGCAGTTCTTCGTCTGCCGATTCTGCCTCTAAGAGTGCCAATCTAGCGGCGGCGAGTTCCAATCTCGCTGGGGCCAACGACTTCCTGTCGGCTTTCGTCTCGCCACGTGGTTGTCTGTGTGGGGGTGTGGTCGCCACAGGGCTGTGAGGCTGGGTCTCGTCCGACTCTGTGACGGAATAGTTGGGCGGGTCTGCTGGTCCCACCGCTGTTGCCAATTCCGTGGAGTCCCCGTCCGTGGCTCCTGTGGCGGCTTCTTGCATACCGCGTGTTTTCACCATGTCGACGGCACTGTGTAAAACTATACCGAAGCCCTACCTGACCGAAACCGATTATCTTAGGAAGAATACTGGTGCATCCGGCTCGAATGGACCAATATAGAGGACAATAGCGGACCCTCCCCTATTATAAAATAGGAATAAATACTGAATAGTAATGAAAAACAGGCGGATGCTACTACCAGATTTATTATCGGTATTTCCACAGGTTTTAAAAGAATACAATCCTTGGGTTCGGTCAAGTAAAGACACGGTGTAGTCTTAAAATCTAAAACACGATTACATTTTACGAGACTAAACTAACACACCCGCACTCTACGGCGTCTCGGGGCAGAAAAGGCCGTTACCACAGTATGTGGGCGGAAGAAACCGATATTTTCTAACTTCCGGGTCTGAGAGTTTCTAGAACATTCGAAACGTATTTATCTTACCGCCCCCAAGTGTCGAGAGGCGGGTTTAAACTACAACTTTCATTGACAAATAATCGTGATTCATTCATAAACCCAGCACATCTGGCGTCCAATAGCGGTACTACAGTTCTCAAGATCAATATGGCGACCGCCTTCATTCATAATACAGCGCCTCCAGTGTCGAAAAGCGGTACTACTAATATTATGCGTAATACGTTCATTGATGCTTTCGCCTCCTTTCGACAACAGAGGTCGCTAGCTGCCTATGTCGGCCACAATATATATATATATATATATCAGTCACAGATGTATTTACACAAAACTGAAGACCTGTGATTGCTTTTTATACCACTATTATTGTAAATATGTCGTTGGTGTGCCATAATAAATAAATAAATAAATACCTAATATCTTAATCAAAAAATTATCTGTTCTTTTTTATATTGACTAGAAAATGTTTTGAGTTCTTTCAAACCTTTGCTAATATTAATTTAATCAACGTAACTGTTACCACATTGTGTTGTGAAATAATACACTTCACTGTTTCTGTTTACTTATAGAGCTAGAACCCGGAAATTTAGACAATAGTTGTCTAGATGTAGCAGATATACACTATTATGAGTCAGACTTACAAGATGATGTACCTTTGAAGAACTATAAAACAGAATTGGAAGACGAAAAACTAATAAAGGAAAAAAGAAGACCCATGGAGACCATAAGTAAGTATTAGTTATAAAGCTAAACAAACAGGCCAAATGTTCACCTAATGGGATGTGGCTAGCGTAACGGACCTAAAGAGCTAACTGAATAGTGCGGTGAAACTAGTTTTTATACTAGATTCGCAGGGGTATTCCAACACTTTAGTTTACTTGAAATCAATAAAGCAAGATACCAGCCATTACCACTCCACAGTATAAAACCTAAAATCAGATAACATCTAAGGTTGACTCGAGCGATGTCCCACAGGCATCGGTTCTGGGGCCGCATCTGTGGGATATCGGGTACGACTGGGTGCTGTGCGCCGACATACCTATCGGCCTCAGTGTATTTAGTTTGTTACGCTGACCACACGCTAGTCCTGGCACAGGAGAGGACACTTTCCACTGGACACGGAGGCACTTTTTGAGGGGCATTTCCGACGTTTGGCTCCTGGACTGCAGTAGGCCGGGGCTACCTTGTTGTGGTACAAGTGTCTCTTGTTGGAGGTTCTACGCGGGGTCGTGCAGTCCATGGCGCTTTACGAGGATCGGTGTGGGCGCGGCCCGTGTCACAGTGACGGATTAACCCTTAATCAAATTAAGCAATTGCCTAGGGCATCACGTCTGGGGGGGCACCAGAAGAAGCACAAAAAATGTTCGTCCTTAGGGCATCGCGAATCACGTCTCACTCTCACGTCACCAAAAACCACACCAAAAAGTTTCTAGGACTAATTTGAAAATTCGCGCGTTTTATGTTGACCTCCGACCTAGAGTCATAACCCCGCTCACGATTACCCACTCGCTGCCCGCTAGTGCATTCGGCAATTCGAATGTACCGGAATTGCGATCAGCCAATCACAAACCACCCCTTCCCGCGTGCTTGGCGCCCCCGCAAATCTTTTTTTTTTTTTTTTTTTCGGTGTGGAAATCCTCATAGGATGTCCGCCGCCCTAGGGTGGGCGACGGGGTCTGTCAGACTTTTACTGACTAAAACCACCCCGGTGTCTCTTCTATCACGCGCGCGCGTAGGGCCGCGGGAGTCTAAATTCTTCCGCAGCCCCACACTCTCGTGCTGGCCCGGTCTGCCCGGGCCTCGTCTCCGGCACGGGGTAGTGGGGTGTTAAGCTACCCCGTGCATCGCCTCAGAGGCGCGGGCTGAAACTCGCGCGCGCCTCCGCCTCGGGGTCCATCGAATAGGGGGCGGGGACTTCCCCATGTCCCTCGCCCCTGGACCCATTCATGGGGGGCGGAAGAGGGCGTCGTCCGCCCTTCCTCGGCGCCCGGTGCGTCTTTTGCGGCCCGGGAAGGGAGTTGAGATCTCCCTCTCCCGTTCCGCAGCTTCCTTCTGCGACATCACGTCCTCGCAGAAGGACACCACCGCGTCTCACGACTCTGCGCTGCCGGCCATCCTCCGCACTACTGCCGGCAGCGTCAGGTCGCCTCCTACTTCATTTGTGAGGACACGGCGCTGCTCCTCCCAAGCTATACACTCGGAGAGCGTGTGCTGCGCCGTATCCTCCCCGCATTGGACGCAGTGGTGGCACTGAGCGTCCGGCTCTCTGCCTAGGCGACACAGGTACTTGCCGAAGCAGCCGTGCCCCGACAGCACCTGCGTCACCCTGAACGACAGGGAGCCGTGCCTTCTCCCGAGCCAGTCGTCGAGTACTGGCCGGATCGCCTCGACGGTAGCGAGGCGGTAGGGCGCATAAGCCTCTGCCGCCAGTCCGCCACCAGGACCTGACGGAGCTCCTCTCGGCGCAGCTCGATCTGCCGCTGCGCCGGACTGGAGCCCCGTGTCCGCTCTTCCTCGCGCCATCGGTATAATGACGCGAGTACTTTCGCCCCTAGGTCCCAGGGCGGGGATCCGGCCAGGACGCAAGCCGCCTCGTAGGAAATCGTGCGATACCCGCGGACGACCCTGACGGCCATCGCCCTCTGCGGCTTGCGCAGAATGGCGAGCGTTCCGGCCGTCAGGTCCATCGCCCACACAGGGGCCCCATACAGGGCCATGGACCGCACGATTCCCACGTATAACCGCCTACAGGCGGCGCTCGGGCCCCCCCATGTTGGGAAGCAACGTTGACAGCGCGCCTGCTGCACCCATCAGCTTGGGCGCCAGCCGCCGGAAGTGGGGTCCGAATTCCCATCGGCTGTCGAGCACCAATCCCAGATACTTCATGGTGGACTCGACAGCTATCCGGGCACCACTTACCACGATATGTGATCCCGGCCCCGGCGCACGCCGGGGGCCATGGAATACCATGGCCTCCGACTTGTCAAGGGCCACCTCCAGGCCCAGGCGCCGGATGCGGGTCACCACCTGTGACACCGCAGCCGTGGGCCCCCGCAAATTGTGTCAATCAAATCTTTCGATTTTTGAGTAATTGTGCCAACCGGCTTCTATGCTTAAGTAATAAATTAATTGGATAATTAATAAGTAAGTCAATATTCTCTGTAAACTAAAAATCTACGGTGCACATTAGTGTGAGTGTGTTTATCGACAATTAATAACATATTGTGTACTTAAAGTTTTATTTTGTTTTGATAATGTCCAAAGTCAAAATATCTAAAGTTTTTGTGTCATTTAAGTAATTACTTTTGGTTAGGTATGTAAATTTACACAAACCAGTCGAAGCTGAAGGTTTCTGCAAGCTCCGAAATAGTTTTTTCTAAGTAGGTAAATTAGTTGGTGGGGTCAATGACACGCGCGTCAAATGATACCTAACGAAAGACGAGTACCTATATTTAGCGGTCGGGCGTGTTTCTTTAATTTAAAAGCTAATAGGTATTGTTACAAGCTTTTACCAAATACTGTATAAACTCTATCGATTTAATACGTGCAGCTTAGTGCCAAAACCGGCAATACGCGATACTCGCGATCCTAGCGGCTTGAGGTGATCAACTACACTTATGGCGTACTACACTGACGTAGTACGTAAAACAATACTAAATGACCGTTCTTAATTATCAGTGTACTAAGAGCTAAACTATTTTCATCACTTGCCCTGCTAAATTTATTGCCGCTTCATTGTATGGAATGGGAAACGTCAGAAGCTGTTCGCGTGAACTTCAGTTTACAGCGCGCGGTGGTTCCCGTTTATTGTAAACTAGCTTTCCGCCCGCGGCTTCACCCGCGTGGAGTTCGGTTATATCGCGGTTTTTAGATTTCCCTCGGGAACATCAATTTTTTCCAGGATAAAAGGTAGCCTATTTTCTTTCTCAGGGTCTAAAGATTGTCTGTGCCTAATTTCATTAAATCGGTTGAGAGGTTTAAGTGGGAAAGCGTAACAGACAGACAGAGTTACTTTCGCATTTATAATATTAGTATGGATAGTATGGATTAAAAAGGTAAAGGGGTTGATACCTATGTCCTTTCTCAGGCTCTACACTATCATCATCATCATCCCAGCGTTAATCCCAGTCGCATCCGAAGCCTTGTCAGCTTTGGAGTCTGGGGTCCGCTAATCAGGCTCTACACTATCTGTGTACCAAATTTCATTACAATCGGTTCAGTAGTTTTGGCGTGAAAGCCGGACAGACGACAGACAGACAGAAATACTTTCGCATTTATAATATTAGTATGGATTTGCTTTTACTACAGTTCGCGTAAGTAAGTTTATACCTACGTCAATTGATTTGTCTTAACCTTGCGATGCGAGTGTCACTAAGAATATTACAATAATCAAAACTCATTACAGCGACATACAGACGCCATAACGTTTCAAAATTTACAAATTATGTCATGTGGGGTATCGTTGAGTAGCTATTTTAAAAATCATTGTCAGGTTTCATTAACCATTTTTCAGTTGAAATAATATTTTCTACACTAATATTATAAAGAGGAAAGATTTGTATTTTTGTATGTAACGAATAAACTCAAAAAGTACTGGATCGATTTTAATAATTCTTTTATCATTAGAAAGCTACATTATCACTGAATAACATAGGCTACATTTTATTTTGGAAATCATAGGGTTCAAAGATATTTGAGTTTTTGAATACAAGGTGTAAAAAACCAACCAGAAAAGTTACTTATTTTGCATACGCTGCCTAATCTATAAGAGATAGAACCATAAAATGTGCTAATTAATTGTAGATCTTATAAATATCTTCAAAAAAGTCCGCGACACACTATACCTATATTACCTATCTATTTCGAGTGAGGCTCAACAACCATTTTTTTATTTCAAAATCTTGAATATTTTTTGGACTACATTTAAATGCATTTGTTTTACTCAAGCTATTTATCCTTATCAAAATAAATAACTTCATCAACAATTATAGGTACAGTTTATGTAGATAATATTTGGTCTTTGAATGATTAAAATTGGACGTTTGCTTTTGAAGTTATGGCAAAATTAAAATACTACCATTTCTTTCGACGCATGCGGGAGGGGAGTTTAGATCTATAAGTAGGTACCTAAGGTCCCCGCGCGGCTCAAATGCGAGGACGGTCGGCTCCCTACGCAGCGGTTCGCAACGCCTTGCCGAACAAAGTCTGAGAACCTCTGAGTTACGCGCTCAAGAGTCGAGGCTGGAGCGTTTCCAGGATCTTTATGAACAAAATGTAAAGACCTCTGACCTACGCGAACGATAGTCCAAGTGTCGAGCGTTCGCAACGCCTTGCCGAAAAAACTCTGAGAACCTCCGAGTTACGCCCTCAAGAGTCGAGGCTGGAGCGGTCCCAACGTCTTCATGAACAAAATATAAGGACCTCTCCGTTGCGTGAAAGAGAGTTGAGGGTCGAGCGTTTGCAGCGACTTCGAGCTTAGGCAGAGAGACAGCAGTTGTCCACAAATAGAGTTCGCAATGGAATTTTAGCAAACAGCAACATACTGGCTTTCAGATATGATCCGCAGGTTGATTATGCACAACAAGCGTCAGTCAAATCGGAGTCATGAATAAGATCTGCTCTAACTGCTCTGCCATGAAATGGGTGGACGAACCTAATGGTATGTGCTGCGCTTCAGGTAAAGTTTATCTTTCTAACCTTCAGGAGCCGCCACAACCAATAAAAAATCTTCTAACTAATAATATATTTTATTTCGGATGCAGACCAGCTATCGTTGCCATCAATCATCGTACCAACCTTAAAAAAATTAATTCGCGAATGTGTAAACATAGCATTAATTACATTTTTATATTTTCATTTAACATCCTCATAAAGACAATCTATGCAGCCTGCGGATAATGTCTGCGTCATCGATGATAGTGTTGGTGTCTGTGAATTCACTTGGGAATCATTTTGCTGACCGTGTTTTTTCTGGGTAGGCGTTTTGCAGGGGTAACAGATATCCACACGAGCGGCGCTGCGGGCGACCGCTATGTAGTATAAAACAAAGCCGCTTTCTCTGTCCCTATAAATGCTATATACACACATCAAAAGTGTCTAGGGATCAACATATATTTTTGCAATAACTTTTCTCCTGATTGATATTAATTAAAATTTTCTTTAAGGATTCATCAAATAAAGTGTTTTCGTTTGTCACAGTAACGATAAACCAAGTCACCTTTGCATTAATAAAGAAATTTGCCATTTTCCTAATAAAGGGATATTTGACATTTGAAACCACTAACACAAAAGTTCGAAAAAAAGACTGAAATAACAGTTTTCTATAAAATTTTATTGGGTAACTTAAACAATTAATAATCCGTGTTTCTACCGCGAACACTAACAACACAAGAACATCGGTTTGGCATACTCAAAATGAGTTCATCCAAATCACGCTGTGGAATGGCTGCCCATGTTCGTTGCAACAACAAAAAAAGGTCTTCTTGCGACTGTATACCCTCCATATTCGGCAGAGCTCTTCTCTGTAGCATATCCCATGCATGCTCAATCGGGTTCAAGTCTGGCGACTGAGCAGGCCAGGGCAGGACATTGATGTTAGCTGCGGCGAGAGTCTGTCTTACAACTCTTGCGGTGTGCGGTCGTGCATTATCATGCATTAACTGAAATATGGGACCGATTTGCACTTGTAGAGGAACGATGACGTCTGATACAATCGTTTCAGCATAAATTTGAGCGTTGAGGTTGCCTCTGATCCAAATCAACTCAGTTCTTCCGCCGATCCAAATACCCGACCATACCATGATGGTTCCACCACTATAAGGATGGACTTCCTGGCAGGATTTTAATCGCTGTTGGCGTCCAGGGGTTCTCCAGTGTCGTATACGTCTTGCATCCGGTCTCATACCAAAACGAGACTCATCAGAAAAGCACACGAAACGCCATTGTTCTTCTGCCCAATTTCTGTGTTCAAGAGCCCATTGATATCGAATCCTACGATTGTGCATTGCTATAGGTGGTACCTGTAGCGGTCTTCGGGAATGAAGGTTCACTTCATGCAAGCGGTTTCTGACTGTTTGGTCGCTAATTAAGTTCCCTGAAGAGTGATGAAGCCTCACGGCTAACATCATGGCGGTTATTGTTGGAGCTCTTCGAGTTAAGATTTGAATGTATCGGTCTGGTCTCCGTGTGGTGCAGCGATACCGTCCTCCATGGCGCTCAGCCACGGTACCAGTGCTTCGGTAACGTGTCCAAAGTCGACTGATAACACTCTGACTTGTATTCAGAGCTAAAGCCACAGTACGTTGCCGGGAACCAGCTTCTATCATTCCCACGGCTCTGAGCATTTCTTCCCTGCTTAAATGACGTCGCCGCCCCATAATAACGTTGGTTTTAATCAGTAGTAGGGAAACAGTAGCACTAATAATGTCTTCAATGCGTTGTATGTTTTTATAGGGAAAATATTGACAGCTGATTTTCATCTTTTACTCGAATTTGATTCACAGTTCCTGATTCAAATTATGAAATGCACCAAAAAGGATCCATATAAATTTATAAAATCATAAATTTATTACAAAGCCACATCTCAATCTCAAGAAATCCGCATAAAAATGCTTGATCCCTAGACACTTTTGATGTGTGTATATAAATCTTTAAAACTATGCAACGGATTTTGATGCGATTTAAATTAATTTAATTATATTAATTTAATTAATTAATTTAAATAGATAGAGTGATTCAAGAGGAAGGTTTATATGTATAATACATGCACCCGTGCGAAGCCGGGGCGGGTCGTAGGATATAAAGTTTTTTAATTGGGGTTCTCACTAACATTCATATTTGTTACTATGAAAAAAGGTGGAAATAAAATTATTATTATTAAAACAAAAAACCCGACTGTTTAAAATTAATGAACTGAAAAGGAAAAAACTAGTTAAAATTGCAAGTTACTTTACATTACACGCAGTCGGAGGCAATGTTTTGTTGACCAAAGATACAAACTATCATTGAATTGTTCCATTTTTTTAGGACCGGGTCAGATAAGGTTGTGGCACTGTAAAGTCCGCGCCACCACTCAAGTCCGATAGACGCGGCGGTAATTAGTTTCTGTTTTTATTTTACCTTATGAAAAATAATTAGTTCCTGTTTTTGCCGTCGGACATCAGTTTTGGCGACGACATTAATGATTATGCGCTAAAATGCTGATTCGGAAAATAATGAATCCTTTTACCAAAGAGTATGTAATCACTAAGTACTCTTTGATTGTTTTTTAAATCAGGATTGTTTTAATGTGCAAAATGCAGACGGACGTTAACTAATTATTTCTTGATTATTGCGCAGCATTAAATGAAATTCTAGTGAAAGATAAGACCTTCTAAATTCTTTATTCTAAATGTACCATCTAAAAACTACATAACTAATTTAAAATTTTACGAATCCAAATATTTTTAAATCCGATCGTGAAACAATTAAATAGCAATGATAAACAGCTCCTGCAGGAATCACACCTATCTTATATGTTGTACTAAAATCTCTCATACTTTTTATTTGCGCCGGGCTTGGGGCAATTTTGAGTGATCTCCTTTGTTAAAATTGTAGGTACACATAAGTAAAAGCTTGTGACCTAAAATTTTTTTTTGATAATTACTTGTTTTAAGATAATAATCATTAGGATGATGAATAGGAAAGTTCTTACCGCTGCGGTTTCTTCCTTTGGAATAGAATATTCGGAAGTATCACTATACCGGTATACCTAAGTATTTAATTTTAGCTTGAATTGAATTGAATTTATAAGGGCTTTGCAGCCTTCGGCTTCGGAGTAATTATTCCACTTTACAGCGTTTACGTACTCTTTTTAATCATTTATTTCTTTACATACCCCTAGATATGAAGCGTTCGCAATTGAGTGGTGCACAAAAACGAAAACACGCAGAAGAGAATAAAAGAAAAATAGCCGAAACAATAAGTAAAACAAAAAAGTTAACAAGTTTTTTCCGTCCCCCCCAATCTGAAGCACCGCCATCAGATGATATTCCAATTCCAGAGACGTCAAAAAACAGTGAAGGACATTTTACGATTCAAGAACCTTCTGATTCTAAATTTGAAACCTTTAATAATACTGAAGATATAATAGACGAAACTGAAATTAACAGAGCACCAAATCAAGAAAATGACCCAGGGCTATGGCGTGAATTTTCAGACGTTGACGTGGAATATTGGCTATCTTGCGGACCAAATGACTGTCAAAACCATAATAGTTCATTTGAAAAATCCCGTCGAACTTATGGTTCAAAGTCGCGTTACTGCCCTGAAAAAGTATTTATTGGCCGAAAGCCTAATGGCGAAAGCTACAAAAGAGAGTGGCTACTTTATTCATCGTCTACAGGATCACTTTACTGTTTTGTATGTAAACTTTTTTATTCAGATAAATCTTCAGTTTTTGTTAGTTCAACAGGTTTTAGTGACTGGAGGAATAGCAAAGTAACGATCGAACGTCACGAAAAGAGTTCTAGTCACAGAGATTGTCTATTGACATATTTAACACGCAGGCAAGGCTTAAGCTTGCATCAGGGTTTTGATAAACAAATTCATGAAAATAATGTTTACTGGGAGCACGTATTACAGCGAGTTATAGCTGTTATTTGTACATTGGCAGAAAGAGGCCTTCCTTTTCGCGGTGCAGAAGAGAAATTTGGATCTCCTCAGAATGGAAATTTTCTAGCGTTGCTGGAACTTATAAGTCAATTTGATCCATTTTTAGCAGCACACATAACCAAATATGGAAACACCGGAAAAGGAAACGTCTCTTATTTATCTAAAACGATCTACGAAGAGTTGATTATAATAATGGCCCAAGAAGTGCATGGTAAAATTATATCGCAGATAAAAGATTCTAGATATTTTAGTCTTTCAGTAGATTCTACGCCGGATTTGACGCACGTGGACCAGCTCAGCGTAGTTATTCGCTATATAAAAGATGGGCAGCCAGTAGAGCGATTTCTTACATTTATTGAGTTGGAAACGCATCACACAGGAGATAAACTGGCAAAGCAGACTCTTCAATACCTTGAAGAACATTGTGGATTAGATTTTTCAAAATGCAGAGGGCAGTCTTATGACAATGCTTCGAATATGTCTGGACGTTACAATGGCATGCAGCAGAAGATTCTAGAGGCGAATCCGTTTGCAATATATATCCCATGCGCAGCCCATTCTCTCAATTTAGTAGGCCGAAGCGCCGTGGATTGTTGCCTAGCAGCTGTAAATTTTTTTTCATTAGTCCAAAATCTATATAATTTTTTTTCTGGTTCAACCATAAGGTGGCGCATATTAAAAGATCATTTGGATAATGAAAGTGTTTTGAAATCTTTATCAGAAACGAGATGGGAAGCACACGCTAAAGCGACATCAGCTATTTCACAGACATATAATAAAATTATAGATGCATTAGACGTCATTTCTGTAGATGACATGCAAAAAGGGGAAACCAGAAGAGAAGCAGCAAATTTATCAAATAAACTACAAGAATTGGAGTTCGTACTCATGTTGGTCATGTGGGACGAAATTTTGCAAACCTTCCGAAAAGTCAGCAAGGTATTACAAGACCCAGAAATTACTCTAGAGACTTGCGCTAATCTCTACAAATCACTCGTGGATTTTTTAGAGAAATTGCGGTGCGACTTTGATTCTTTAGAAGCCCGCGCTAAAGAAAAGCTGCCAGGTGTGGAATACAAAGACACCCGTCAAAGACGAAGAAAGAAAATGCCCAATGATGGTTCAGCTCCTGAAGTAAGTTTCAGCCCAAGAGAACAATTCAAAATAACATGTTATTATAGCATCATTGATAAATTAAATGCAGAGATGCGAAAAAGAGGAGAGATATACAAAGAAACAGCAGACAAATTCTCATTCTTGAATAAAATACCCGATGGCAATAAAATTATGTGTCCCGATCAAACTGCAGAATACAGTCAGCACAGTACAAATCTAGTAAACACATATCCAGAAGACCTTAACACCCAATTAATAACAGAAATTCAACAGTTTCATTCATATGTCATAAGTAAAATAAGTTCCAGACCCAGTGATTCGGCTCGCACAAGTTTACATCAAACTCACGCACAATTGTATAAAATAATACTTGATGATGAAATTGAATCAGCTTTCCCTAATGTGGAAACAGCCCTGCGTATATTTTTATCGCTTATGATTACAAATTGCTCAGCGGAACGTTCTTTTTCAAAATTAAAAATATTAAAAAATGAAAAAAGTACAAAGATGATACAAGAAAGGCTCGATAATTTATCGATATTATACATAGAGTCCGATATGTTAAAAACATTAGACGCTACTACTATCTTGCGTGAATTAAATGTCCGAAAAAGCCGCAAGGCGCATTTCAATAAATAAATAAATTATGCTTTGGTTTTTATTGTTGTCGCACCTACTCCACTTCTAAGGTACGTTACATCTCATCATCTTATTTAAAAAAAAAAAAAAATGTTTTTAGGTGGTAAAGGTTTAAAGACCGATTCTAGTTGCCATACGGAAACCCGCACGGCGGCACGCTTGTAACGTTCAAAGGCCGAGCGGACACTTTTTTTTAAACACTGTATTCTGTAACATTTCATTAGCGACATAAATGACTATCATAATTTTATTAGTGGCATGCGGTCTAGCATTTTCGCGAAGTTTGCGTTACGATTTCAGATACACCCTGTATACAATATGTAAATAAAACCCTGTCCGATCCGTGAAGGTATTGTTAGGTATCGATAACTGATTCTACTAATGCCCACAAAGACAGGCTATTCTTAAAAAAAAATCCCCCTAAAAAAATAAATATTATTTCGCAAAAAAAGGTAACTTAATACATGTGCGATAAGCAACCCCTTCCGCGGGCGGCGGGGTGCAGGGCACGCGGCACCTGTGACGTGGTCGCGTCGCTATTCGCTTATAATAATACCGGTGTTGTCACTTTTTTAAAAATTAACAAATTTCGGGGAAATTGGAATTAATTCCCGGGAAAAAAGGATTATTTCAAAATTCATTAGTATTGTTACTATGATGATTATGTAAAATTTTGTATTATATTTGGTCAAGTGTTTACCTAACCCTTATTACCCTTATGGATCGGACAGGGTTTTCTTTACATATTGTATAAAGATGTAAAGAAAACCCCGTCCGACCCAAAAGGATTATAAATGTTAGATATACAGATGACCAAATAAAATATCAAATTTTACGCAATCATCATTGCGAAAAATTGTACGCACCGTGCTGCCAAGTCCTACAAAAAAGCGCTTACGAGGGCTCGCTTCGCCCGTATTACCCATATTAGCAACAAGTTATCTGCGCAGCCATCCGGTATCAGATCTTTTTGGTCCTTTGCCAAATCGGTCGAGGCGAACTTCTGTCGACCCACACTGTCTCCGCTGTTTAGGCCTGATGGAACACTGGCTCATACGGCGAGAGAGAAAGCAGGTCTCTTTGCATCTCTCTTTGCCCATAATTCGCGTCTTGATACTGGCAGTGCTACTCCACCTAATTTACCTCAGTGCGGAACTTCAATGCCGGAGGTTCGCATTCGGAACAAGGAGGTCCTGAGAGCACTGTGTCGTCTGGACGTGAATAAGGCTAGTGGTCCAGATGGTATACCAGCGATTGTTCTTAAGGCATGTGCTCCCGAGTTGTCTCCTGTATTGACACGCCTGTATCGCCTCTCATTTGTGACTGGTATAGTGCCCAAGTCCTGGAAGCTTGCCAACGTGCAACCCGTGCCCAAAAAGGGTAGTCGTGCTGATCCTATCAACTATCGGCCGATTTCAGTAACCTCCATACTCTGCAAGATTATGGAGCGTGTATTGAACTCGCGCCTCTTGGCTTACCTAGAAGGTAACGATCTCCTCAGTGACCGACAGTACGGTTTTCGGCGCAATCAGTCAACTGGGGACCTACTAGTGTATGCCACTCACTTGTGGGGCGAGGTCCTCGAGAAAAATTGGGAAGCGATTGCCGTCTCCCTTGATGTCTCGAAGGCCTTCGACCGGGTATGGCACGCTGGCCTTTTGAGTAAGCTTCCAGCGTACGGCGTTTCCGCTGGCCTGACTGGCTGGGAAGGAAAGACTTCCTGACTGAACGGTCCCTCCGAGTTGTTGTCGACGGATGCTCATCGGAGCCCATGTCGACCAATGCCGGTGTTCCTCAGGGGTCTGTTCTCTCTGCAACTCTGTTCCTGCTACATATTAACGATCTGCTGATGCCCGGTAGACCCATAGATATGGGTATGCAGATGACAGCACAGTTGTGGAGAGATACCTGCCGCAAGCTCGGGCTAGTAAGGAAACAATCCGGTCCGAAAGAGAGGCTATGGTAGAGCGTACGAGTGCTGCACTACAGGCAGTCTCCTAATGGGGCAAAGCCAATCTTGTAGCATTCAATGCCGCCAAAACACAGGCGTGTCTTTTCACCGTCAAAAGGAAATGGTGATTGGCTTCACCTTGTCTCCTACTTTTCAGAATGTATCTGTACGAGCCAATAATGCTCATACAGCAAAATACTATTGTATATAGAATGAACTTCAACGCAATGTAAAGCAGTCGTAAATATACCTCCGTCACGCGGTCAGGTGTAAATAAAACAAGTGCGGCTCAATACTGGGTGTTTTAGTGTTACTCATTAATTACCTACAACAACTCTGGGGTATCGTCAACGGCGAAAAACCCCAACATCTTTTGGTCCTTCGAGCAACAAACCAAGTGGTTCCAATGGTTCAAATCATCATTTGAACCATCATACCAACGAACCAGCGGGGATTACGTCTACTGCTTCAAAACATAATCAGCGGGGATAACGTCCACTGCGATTACAACTACACTTAACTAACGACGCAGCAAACATAAGTTAGTGAACTATAAGTGCTACTTCGACGTTGAATCTGCGTGAGTACACAACACCTACTACTAACTACCTATTAACCATGTCGAAACAAGATTACCTTGAATTTGAGGAGCTTATTAACAAGCAACAACGTAGCTACGAGAAAATCAAGACTTTGTTAACAAATTACGAAAAGGATTCTGCGAGTAGAAAAACCGTAGATTACCTCAACAAACGCATCGAAGCTTTACAATCTCACTGGGATGAATTTCGGACAAACCAGGAGGCCTTGAAGAAGTACGAGGCTGCTAACAGCGACCATGACTACTTTGAGAACAAAGTCTTCGAAATAACAAGGAGCATGTTCAATGAAACAATGCAATCGATGAGTCAACTACGAGACAAATTGGAACAACTAAGAGACGAACCTGGATTCTCGGGTGTCTCCAAAACAAAAACGCCACATCGTCAAGAAACTCGGCAATTCGATATAGCTGGAGTTCACCAACAAATCGGAGATGAGGCGAACCAGCATCTATCGATGCTATTTCGTAATCAAATGTGCAGCTTCAACGCCCTGGAGCGAGCAGTTTCCAAAACTAATCTGGGTGGTACGAAAGAGAAATGGCAACTTCAAGATCAACTAAACATATTAAGCGCAAAGTGGCAATCCATCGATAAGATACACTGGGAATTAAGCTATTTACTGCAAGGGAACGACAAGGATTATGAATCAAAATATGACTATTGGGAACAAGTCTACGACAACCTAAAAGCAGATTTGAATAGAAAAATCTTTGAAACATCTCATTACGAAAAAACAACACGAGTTTGAGTTTAATGGAGCTCACAGCAATTGGATTTCTTTCAGAGATTTATTCATTGAGATGATCCATAATAATCCAACGCTAAATAAAACGCAAAAAATGAAGTTCCTAAAATAAAAATTGAAAGGTGAAGCGGAGAAGTTAATTAAACACCTACCGGTAAGTGCTGAACATAATTCAGCATCGTTACGACAATAAGAGACTACTTTTCATCTCATACATAGACACACTTCTCAATCAATCAACAATCGACAAACCGAACTCAACTAACTTAAAAAGGTTGTACGATACAACGAAAGAGTGTTTAAATGGCCTCGAGAACACGGGCATTGATGTTCCGGTATGGGGTCCACTTATCGTGCACTTACTGTCTTCCAAACTGGATGACGTCACTTACGGGGACTACATAAAAAACATGAAACATGCAAGAGATCTTCCAGACCTAAATGAGTTTATGGAATTCCTGGAATTGCAATTTATAACGCAAGAAACATCAAGAACCAAAAAGAGCGGAGTGAAACAAAATCATTCAACAAATTACCAACATAAAAATTATAATAACAACAAGTCAACGAACTTTAAAGAATCAGAAAAGTGGTCAAAAACCTACCATGCATCGCTACGGAAATGTCCACTCTGCAAAAACGCTTAGGCAATGCTCGACATTCCTGGGCATGGATGTTGCAACGCGAAACCAAACAACATGTAAATTGAACTTATGCAAAAATTGTTTATTTAGTCATGGTGAAAACAAATGCAACTCAACAAAAAGATGCCGTACGTGTAATAATAAGCATCATTCACTTCTGCATGACTGAAAGGAAAACAATCAAAGCCAACCACCTCAACGGCGGCTGACCGAACATCTAATCACATCAACGGTGAACAAGAAATACTCTTAACGACGCTTCAACTCAAAGTCAAGAACAGAGAAGGAGATTACGTCATCCTTCGGGCGTTACAGGATCAAGGCTCTCAAGTAACTTTGATTACGGAAAACGCTGCTCAGCGATTAAACTTACCCCGAAACAAAATGCACGCTGCTATCACTGGCGTAGGCACTATAATGGGATCGAGTAAAGGGATTATTAAATTAGAATGTAAATCTATCCACTCTGATTATACATTTCAAACGGAAGCATTAGTGATGAGTAAACTTATCAACAACCTGCCAAATTCCACAATTAATACAAAGAATTGGCCACACCTGCACAATATTAAGTTGGCCGATCCAGACTTCAACATTTCAGGCCCCATTGATTTACTTCTAGGAGCCGATATTTACTCCAATGTGATCATAGAAGAAGTACTCAAACACGACAATAATTCGCCAGTAGCACAACAGACCAAGTTGGGCTGGATACTATGCGGTGCTACAAAGCAATTTAACTGTCTAGTCACTCTTACGGAGCTAGATAAAATAACGAAATTCTGGGAGATAGAAGACATTCCTTCGGAACCGAAAATATCACCGAAAGATGATCTGTGTGAAAAATATTACACGGAAACGACAGAGCGATTAAGCAACTATGAATAAAACCTTGGCAAATCGAAGACTCAAGCCATAGCACAGTTTCTTCGTTTAGAAAAGAAAATGGCGAAACAAGAACATTTTGTTAAACTCTATCAACAATTCACCCGAGACTACATCAAATTAGGTCACATGAAACCAGTGACAGGAACTGATAGTCGCGTACAAGCCTACCTCCCACACCACGGCGTGGTAAGAGCATGCTCAACCACTACTAAACTGCGGGCTGTGTTCAATGCATCTATGAAAACGGACTCCGGATATAGCTTGAACGATTTGATGGAAAAAGGGCCTAACCTTCAAAAGGACATTTTATCCCTGATCATTAAATGGCGGACCTATAAATATATTCTAACGGCGGACATTGAAAAAATGTATCGTCAAATCCTTATTCATCATGATCAGCAACATTTGCAAAGAATAATCTGGAGAGACTCCTCAAGAGAACCTCTTAGAGAGATGCAGCTGTGTACTCTTATGTACGGTACCAAAGCCGCACCAATTATTGCAATGCGCACTCTTCAACAACTGGCTAAAGATGAGGGCAACGATTTCCCCTTAGCCCAAAAGGCGCTGCAAAATGAATTTTATATGGATGACGCCATCACGGGTCACCATACCACAGAGACGACAAAATTATTACAAAAGGAGCTTAGCGAACTACTCAAGAAAGGTGGCTTTATTTTGCGGAAATGGTCCACGAACGAACCATGTGGTGTTACACGAATGGATAGAATAAGAAATGAGTACATAAGAGGAAGTCTGAAAGTGGCACCGGTAGCTGAAAAGTTGTGTGGAAATCGGTTGTCATGGTACGGGCATGTTTTACGGAGAACTGAGGAGAATGTCGTGAGGAGAGTCTTAATTATGAATGTTGATGGCTATAAGAGTAGGGGAAGACCAAAGAAACGATGGATGGAATGTGTGAAGAATGATATGGCTAAGAAGGGGGTGACTGCCGAGATGGCTTCTGATAGGGATGCATGGAAGAAAAAGACATGTTGCGCCGACCCCAAATAAATTGGGATAAGGGCAGGAGAATGATGATGGTCCACGAACGAACCATCTATTCTTAAAGAACTAAAGAAGGAAGAGAAAAGTCATAACAACGACTTCAACGTCAAGCAGCCAGAGTTCAGCAAAACACTCGAACTCACATGGAATGACGCAAGCGACACATTTCACTTTATTAGCGAAGCACCTACCGGTAACAAATATGCGTCATACACAAAACGCAAGCTATTGTCAGAGATAAGCAAGATATACGATCCGCTTGGATGGTTATCTCCAATGACCATTCAAGCAAAACTTCTTTTCCAAAAATTATGGAGTGACAACTGTCAAAACATTGGCTGGGATGAAATAGTACCAGATACCATAGAAAAAGAATGGCTGAAAATTACTACTGAGCTACCAAACATAAACAACATCAGATTACCAAGATGGTTAAGAAACGAAAACAAAACGATCGAATTGCAAGCCGTCTGTGACGCGAGCGAGAAAGCCTACGCTTGCGTTATCTACAGCCGATCTACGTCACCAACAGGCCACTACGTAACTACGCTACTCGCAGCAAAGACTAAGGTGGCACCACTTAAAAAGAAAACTACCATACCGAAGTTGGAATTATGCGCCGCAGTTCTATTAGCAACACTCATACAAAAGATAATTAAGATCCTTGCAGACTACGATCTAAGGATACAATGCTGAACCGACTCTAAAGTTGTCTTAGCATGGCTTCAAGAAAACCCAAAGAAATACGAAAAATATATATCAAGCAGAACTACACAAATAATAAACATCGTACCAGCGATAAATTGGGGTTACGTAAAAACTAACGAAAACCCGGCCGACTGTGCAACAAGAGGACTTCCGCCATCAAAACTGGTCAAGTTTACCCTGTGGTGGGAGGGCCCTACATGGCTTAAGGAACAAGGGAAACAAGAAGATAACTTAAAAGAAACTTATTCTACAAGTGAGGGTCTTCAGACAAACTGTTACACGATTAATAGTACGGAACCCGTGCCAACCAAAAATGAATTAATCGATTCATTACTCGAGCGGCATAGCAACATGGATCGTATTACAAGAATACTCGCATGGGTAATACGTTTCGCTGATGCATTACGAAACAAAAGAAGGTCGAAGTGTGATGATCTGAAATTGAATGATAGAAATAACGCTATGGAAGTAATTATCAAAGCAGTACAACGACATTATTTTGAGAATGAAATAAAGTCTCTCAAAGTTAACGGAAAACTTCCTAACAAAAGCAATATTTTGAAACTCAACCCATTTTTGGACTCGGATGGTGTTCTACGCGTTGGTGGACGTCTATATCACTCTAACTTGCCCGTAGAGACTAAACATCCCATCCTCGTCCCGGAAGAGGGAAGACTGGCCCAATTATTAATTGAAAAGGCACATCAACGAACCCTACACGGTGGAGCAAGATTAACGCTAGCTTACACTAGAAACAAATACTGGATTATCAGTGGCAATCGGACTGTCAAGAAGATATTACGGCAATGTATACGATGCCGTCGGTACGCAACAACTCAAACAGGACAGCTAATGGGCAACCTTCCCAAAGAAAGGATCACTCCGTCTAGGCCCTTTTCGCTTACTGGCGTAGACTTTACAGGTCATGTGGACGTGAAGATAAACAAAGGCCGCGGAATAAAAACCTGCAAAGGCTATATAGCCATATTCATATGTATGTGCACGAAAGCAGTACATATTGAACTTGTTTCCGACCTATCAACACAAACTTTCATTGCAGCATTAAAAAGGATGTGTGCCAGAAGAGGTACGCCAAAACACATCTATTACGATAATGGAACCAACTTCGTAGGAGCAGCAAAGGTATTGAAGTCATAGTAAAGAAATCAATGACCTTCAAATGGAGTGGCATTTCAACGCTCCATCCTGGCCATCGGCAGGGGGATTATGGGAAGCTGCTGTATGTTCAATGAAAACACACCTGAAACGGGTAATCGGACAATCAGATAATCACACAAAAACAACGAGAAAGCCTACCGAGCGAGTTAAGTATCCACGACATCGGCAACTATACGATAAGCTCTCTGCTGGTGGGAGGAATCGTCGTCGCTATTGGAGTATGGCAAATAAGAAGATATCTTGTCACACGCAATAAAAGCGATATAGCGAAGAAATAACAGGCACTTTCGACAAAACCTCGAAAGAAGGCAGAAGATATAGAACTGGAGGAAATTACTACCTACGCTGCAATAGATCGGCATTCGAAGAACCCAATAAGAAGTAGATTCGAACTTTAATAATTCATTTAAATAACTTCTCTAATAGTTTTGTTCCTTTACCATTTACTTTATTATTCTTTATTTACCTTGTAACATATGTTGTTAACTGATCTCTGTTTACCTTTCCCTCGGGAGCATGTACGAGCCAATAATGCTCATACAGCAAAATACTATTGTATATAGAATGAACTTCAATGCAATGTAAAACAGTCGTAAATATACCTCCGTCACGCGCTCAGGTGTAAATAAAACAAGTGCGGCTCAATACTGGGTGTTTTAGTGTTACTCATTAATTACCTACAACAACTCTGGGGTATCGTCAACGGCGAAAAACCCCAACAGTATCCTTGGAGTGCACCAACCGCCTTCAGCTTTTGGGAGTAGAGATTTCCTCGAATCTTAACTTTGGGCGGTTCATTGAGTCCAAGGCCAAGGTGGCTGCCAGGAAACTTGGCGTTATCGCAAAGGTCCGGCGGTACTTCACACCGGGGCAGCTTCTAATGTTGTACAAAGCACAGGTCCGCTCATGTGTGGAGTACTGAAGCCACATTTGGGCTGGTGCTGCGAAAGTCACCTGGCTACTTTGGATTCAGTGGAGAGGCGTGCGAAGAAGCTAATTGGCGACCCAGACTTAACTTGAAACGGTCTCCAAAGCTTGGAGCACAGGCGTAGAGTAGCCAGCCTTTCGGTCTTCTATAGGATGCATTCTGGTGAGTGTGCAAGGAAATTGCATGATGTAATTCCCCCATCTCCGTTCCACCATCGGACGACCCGTCGTACGGCGAGTTTCCACCCTTACGTTGTTGACACCACTGCGATCCGGACGAAGCGTTTCGAGTCCTCTTTTATACCGCGTACATCGAGGGACTGGAACAATTTGCCAGCTTCGGTGTTTCCGTCACATTACAATTTGAGTGTCTTCAAGGCTAGAGTGAATAGGCTCTTAATAAACTAGCGCGCTTTACCATCAATGATCGCATCACTGCTTATCATCAGGCGGGATTGCGGTCAAGCGCTAGTTTATAACTTACATAAAAAAACCGTAGTGACAATACTAATGAATTTTGAATTTTTTTTTTCCGCGAATTAATACCAACATTTTGAAATAATTTTTTTTCCGCGAATTAATACCAACTTCCCCAAAATTTGATAATTTTTAAAAAAGTGACAACACCATTTGCGACGGAGCGAATAGCGATGCGACCACGTACCGCCTGCCCTGCCCCCCTTAACCCGCGCATGTATGCCTAACGTGTTGCCTACCGCACATGCATTAAGTTACCTCGCTTTTTCGAAATAATATTTATTCGGGGGGATTTTTTTTTTAACTTTAGCCCGGCTTTGTAGGCATTATTAGAATCAGTTAACGATACCTAACAATATCTTCACGGATCGGACAGGGTTTTCTTTATATATTGTATAATCATTCGGACATAGATGATGGTATGGATGATTTATAAACATAACGGTACGTTTCACCACTTTGTTAAGCAACTGAATGGCGCAGCGGTATAACAGTTTGAGTTGTGAGTATAAGGACCCTGGTTCGATTCTCTTTTTAGCTGGTAAATTTTATTAAATTTTAAAATTCCACTATGAGTTTTTAGGAATTAAAAAAAAAAAACTATAGTGTTTGTAGAACTAGTTAGGAAGTTAAAAAATATCTATGGGTAGGATGCACAAAGTAAATACCAAGGTGCGATGGATATTACCTAGAGGTCGCTTGCATGAGCGCGAGCGCCGTCAGTATTTTGTTTCTAGTTAAAAAATTTAGTTTTATTTATGAATCAGAAATGGCGCGCGTTCACATCGTAGGGGGATCAAGTCTCTGTGTGTATAAAGCGCTTGTGTAAATTATTATGATTCGTCTACATATCAATATTCTTCCCATATGTAGTTACTATATTCACTTACAGATACGACCGTTGTGAGAGAACCAAAACAAGATACACGAAGAACAAAAGAAAAAGATGCAATAATAGCCGATCAAACTACAAGAGACAAATCAGACTCGAAAGTTATCCGGGCAACTCGGAAATGGACGCCCAAGCCTGGCACATATTTCAAAGAGCCTTACATATGTAATCAGAGTAGTTCTACCAATGTAAAAATAGAGTATAAATCTCATATTTGTCAACGTGTGTATACACGAGGCGATAAACTAACCATTCATACACATACTAGTGAGAAACCTTATAAGTGTGATATTTGTCAACGTAATTTTAGTCAAAAGGGTAGTTTAACAGTGCATATGCGTACACACACTGGTGAGAAACGTTATCAGTGTGATATTTGTCAACGTAATTTTAGTCAAAAGGTGAGTTTAACAGTGCATATGCGTACACACACTGGTGAGAAACCTTATCAGTGTGATATTTGTCAACGTAATTTTAGTAAAAAGGCGAGTTTAACAGTGCATATGCGTACACACACTGGTGAGAAACGTTATCAGTGTGATATTTGTCAACGTAATTTTAGTCAAAAGGCGAGTTTAACAGTGCATATGCGTACACACACTGGTGAGAAACGTTATCAGTGTGATATTTGTCAACGTAATTTTAGTCAAAAGGGAAGTTTAACAGTGCATATGCGTACACACACTGGTGAGAAACCTGTTAAATGTAATGTATGTCCACATAATTTTAGGGCAGAA
This sequence comes from Sesamia nonagrioides, assembly GCA_017933935.1. Classification (NCBI taxonomy): domain Eukaryota; kingdom Metazoa; phylum Arthropoda; class Insecta; order Lepidoptera; family Noctuidae; genus Sesamia; species Sesamia nonagrioides. Next base: position 6,688 of record JADWQK010001264.1, on the reverse strand, counting down.
AGCAATTTAACAATGCATATGCGTACACACACACATGAGAAACCTTTTAAGTGTGATATTTGTCAACGTAATTTTAGTAGAAAGTGTGATTTAACAATCCATGTGCGTACACACACTGGTGAAAAACCTTATCAGTGTGATATTTGTCAACGTAATTTTAGGGAGAAGAGGTATTTGACAGAGCATATGCGTACACACACTGGTGAAAAACCTTATCAGTGTGATATTTGCCAACGTAATTTTAGTGGAAAGAAGAATTTAAAAGTGCATATGCGTACACACACTGGTGAAAAACCTTATCAGTGTGATAATTGTCAACGTAATTTTCGTGAAAAGGGGAATTTAACAGTGCATATGCGTACACACACTGGTGAAAAACCTTATCAGTGTGTTATTTGTCAACGTTACTTTAATAAAAAGAGTCATTTAACAACCCATATGCATACACACACTGGTGAGAAACCTTTTAAATGTAATGTATGTCCACGTAATTTTAGGGCAGAAAGCAATTTAACAATGCATATGCGTACACACACACATGAGAAACCTTTTAAGTGTGATATTTGTCAACGTAATTTTAGTAGAAAGTGTGATTTAACAATCCATGTGCGTACACACACTGGTGAAAAACCTTATCAGTGTGATATTTGTCAACGTAATTTTAGGGAGAAGAGGTATTTGACAGAGCATATGCGTACACACACTGGTGAAAAACCTTATCAGTGTGATATTTGCCAACGTAATTTTAGTGGAAAGAAGAATTTAAAAGTGCATATGCGTACACACACTGGTGAAAAACCTTATCAGTGTGATAATTGTCAACGTAATTTTCGTGAAAAGGGGAATTTAACAGTGCATATGCGTACACACACTGGTGAAAAACCTTATCAGTGTGTTATTTGTCAACGTTACTTTAATAAAAAGAGTCATTTAACAACCCATATGCATACACACACTGGTGAGAAACCTTTTAAATGTAATGTATGTCCACGTAATTTTAGTCAAAAGGGGAAATTAACAGTGCATATGCGTACACACTGGTGAAAAACCTTATCAGTATGATATTTGCCAACGTTACTTTAGAAAAAAGAGTCTTTTAACAACCCATATGCGTACACAGACTGGTGAAAAACCTTATCAGTATGATATTTGTCAACATAATTTTAGTCTAAAGTTTAGTTTGACAAAGCATATGCATACTTATAAGGTTACTTATAAGGTTTTTCACCAGTGTGTGTAACACTGGTGAAAAACCTTATAAGTGTGATATTTGTCAACGTAATTTTAGTGGAAAGAGAAGTTAAAAGTGAACATCTGCGAGCGGGAGGGTTAACAGTGTACATGCGTTCACACTTCTAAGTGAGATATACAATCTATTTCAGAAATATGAAATAATACTTTCAGTATATAAAATATATGTATGTTGTATACACATGGCACCGGTGTGAGGTACCTAAGTGCATGGGTTTTTAATTATTTTGCTTTGAAGTTTAGTGCGAAAACTTCGCAGTGATGACCCTAGAAATAACTTTAAAATTCAATTTTAAAGATTATGAAACAGAGTCGACGTATTTGTATCGGCACATTAAATGCCTATTGTTTTATTCAACTAATCAAAACATAGTTTTTGTAATGTGAAGTAAATTCAATGAAATCTTCTTGCATCTACTCCTATTAATGGTACTATTAACTCTGTTCTTTTCAATAATTAATTACGATCTTTTAATTTTCATGCTCAGATCAGTCGTGGATAGCTTCTCAGAGGCAAGAAAACACTTCAATGTCGTGTCTATTTTACATCGTATTTCTAATCTCTTTAGTCAACGTGGAGTGTCGGTATTTAACAAAGAATTTTTGACCAATAGGGCCCAGGCGGCGAGTAACCAGCGGTGCCTTTGACACGCCCACTGTAAATGCAATAATTAAAAAGTGGTTCCGTATAAAATATCGTTTTAATAACTGACTTCTTTCATAATATTGTTTTAATTTCATATTGTTTAATTATTTAAATGTGGGGTGTTCGTCTAGTTGTAATGAACTTTATTTATACTCTAGGTACTTTAAGAAATTCTCCGTTTAAAAAAAATACAGTGGTCCGGGCCCTGTTTTAGTAAAAATATGCCCATTTAATTACAATAGGCCTTCGCTTGTACTTGACACCTAAACTTACGCAACGAGTGGATCACCTCTCGTTATAAAATTACAAACGTAATAAGTTTTGACTCGCCGTATTTAGATTTAAAATTGGTTAAGAATACTTACTGTTTTTTATTTAAGAGTTAAAAATCTTAATTAGTTGCATAGGTGTGTCTTTAGATAAGAATATCACTCACTATTGGTTATTCGGTAAAGGGAACCCTAAAATGTACGTAGGTTTAGGTAACTACCTATTCTTGACGTTTTTTATTTATTTGCAAACACCCGAAGTCCCGACTTGACGTTGACTAGTTGCATACTAATCGTCCCGAGGTCAAGTCGCTGTTTTGCAATTGCTCTCTGTTCCGCGTTACGTGTTGTCAACTGTTTTCAAAATGCCTCGTCGTGGTGAAGAATATTCAAACGATGAATACTATGAGCTGATTCTCTGTGTTGATGCTGCTGGAGGTAGCATCTATGGAGCATTAAATTTATATCGGCAACGGTTTGTTGACGGGAGACCCGCCGCTGATCAGCGACGCCTGCATTCGTATACGTGCTTCAGGAACATGTGTCTAAGGCTGCAAAGTACTGGTTCCTTCCATCGTTCTGCGAGTGAGGGACGCTCTAGTTCTCGTTCTGGCACCGCTTTGGAGACACAGATAATCGAGCACTTTAGCAACGAACCTAGAACTAGTACTCGTCGAGCTGCCGCTGTATTTAATGAGAACCAAACACTTGTGTGGCGAACATTACGGGACGACGGTCAACATCCCTACCATTTTCGTCAAACCCAAGAACTCACAACTGCAGACCACGCGCCAAGAATAAACTTTTGTACTTGGTACAACAACCGGGTGCAAACCGACCCAAGGTTTCCAACATAGGTGCTGTGAACGGACGAGGCTTCCTTTACCAGAAATGTTATATTAAATACGCACAACGAGCACAATCCGCATGCCGCCACTACCAGCAAATTTTTTTTTTTTTTTTTTTTAATTATTATAAATTAGTGCTTGACTGCAATCCCGCCTGATGGTAAGCAGTGATGCAATCGTTGATGGTAAAGCGCACTAGTTTATTAAGCCTATTCACTTAAAAACTTAGGAATAGGCAGGAAGACGGCAGTTGAGCGAGGTAATGCAATGTTAAACTTAAGACCAACACGACCAAATGATGCTGCGCTAGAGGGAGATTGATCTGGAGACTCTCCGCGACCAAACTCCCGACACAACAACATCGCATGGCGCATCCTACCCGCCACACGTCGCACCACAACTGCTCAGACCCGTCCTCCGTACGGCTTCACCAGACATCATGCCGAAACACGACGAATCGCTTGGCGGCAAGACTTTGTCTGGTGGGTGGTGGGATTTTCAGCATCAGTGGCGTATCAACGTCTGGGCTGGTATCCTCGGTGACCAATTAATCGGATCAATTTGGTTGCCACAACGTTTCAACGCCGAAGAATACTTGAATGTACTTGTAAGAGTTGTGGAAGAGACCCTCGAAAACTTACCTGTGGCTACCTACTGTCAAATTGTGTTTCAACATGATGGTGCACCAGCTCATTACGCGCGACCTGTTCGAGAATATTTAAATGACCAATTTACCGAGTGGATTGGCAGAGGAGGACCCATATCCTGGCCTCCTCGTTCCCCGGACCTTACACCAATGGACTTTTTTTTTGTGGGGTTACTTACGTAAAAAATGATGTTTATTCGCAAGAGTGTAGTTCATCAGACGAGATGAAATCTAAAATTGAAACGGCGTTTGCTTCGGTAACCCCGGACATGTTAAGGAACACTCGATCGTCCTTGTTACGTAGAACATCTTTGTGTTTAGAAAATGGAGGTAGTCATTTTGAACCCTTTTTATAAACGACGACGCCCGAAGTCTGTGATTCATAAAATCATAACAAGTTCTTTTTGTGATATTAAATTCCTAATACATTATCTTAAGTACAGTGACTTCATAGACCTACTTACTGGACAGTACCTACTAGCTTACACGTAGGTACAATTTCAGTGTGTGTAATGCATGATCAAGCGCGGTAATTTGGTTCAAAAATGTAAAAACACGGTAAGGTACCTTAGGGCTTACATAACTATGATCAAATCATAAAAGACTTCTTTGCAAAGAATTGAATGACAGAGTGTTCAAAATGTTATCTACCTAACAAATTATCCTGAATAATGTACTGGGTAGGGTTACTTGTTGTGCTAGGAGGAGTAGGTACCTACCAATCTTTGATTTCATTTTAACATGTAACATAATCATCGTCAGGCTTACTCTAGCCGAAGGTGTAGGCAGAGGTTTACAGAGTAGGTACATTCACTGTTTGCTAAAGACTTAATGTTAGACTTTATTTTATTTTGTGTACAGACGACAGCACGTCAAGCTACTACAATCTGTCAGATTTCTTTATTGGATTTTCAACTTTATTTCTTAAGTATTAAGGCTCAAGGTTGATTGGGAATACTTGGCAGTTTCGGGTAGCTTGACCTGCTGTCGTCTGTATGATGCTGCGTAAAAGTAAAATTGATTTACTTGCATTGAAAATTGTATTGCTGTATTTATTTATCGGATTATTTGTGATATGCGTTATTATTAGCGTAGGTATGTACCTATGTTATTGTGTGTCATAGTACTTAATGTAAATGTTAAAAGTTTGGCTATTAATAGTTTTTTTTTTGTTAATCTTTTTCTTCCCTTATTGGTTTGTATTTCATTTAATTGGCTGATCACGTTTTTGAGTTTTACCTGAATGAAAATCTCCGACGTGGCTGCCTGGTAAGAAAAACAAGACTGATTTTTAAGGACAACTAAGTGAGTAGGTACATTACGTAAGTATCTTTCTTGACGCGAATCAGTAGGTAATGTGTACCGGTAGGTATTTAGCAGATGGCGCGGCTAGTCGGCGCGTAGCTCCCTCAGCTGTAGCGTAGATTTAGGGTTGTCGACAAAATGTTTAATAAATATTTTTATTTATTTACTAGAAAAAAAAAAATTTTGTATTTCAAATTTATGACTAGGTCAAGTTGAAGTTTATAAGGTACACTTCAATATCTGAAAGTATTATTTCACCTTTCTGAAACACGTTGTACCTATACGTTCACCTACTTTTAGTAAAAAAATAATTTAACACAACATATTCATACACACGCTGGTGTAAAAGCTTATGATTGAGCAATCATAATACAAATGCAGGATAAAAATAAAATCTTTAATATATATATATATATATATATATATATATATACTTATACAGGGTTCGGCACTCGAAGTGTTACTAATTTTACGTTGCTCTATCAACTAAACTGTTCACACAATATGGCGCCCATTTTTTCACATTCCTTAGTGTATGGTATTGTTAATAAACTAACAAAAGCCTCGTCGTTGTTAAAAAAAGTTTTGCAGATGGAAGTCAAACGAAACAGTGTCATTGCTTTGTATTTGGCTGGAAAATCGCAGGCAGCCATCGTTAATGAGCTAGGACATTTACATTTGAACAAAATGTTTGTGTATCGGACCATCACGCGTTACAGTGATACGGGTAGCATCAAAAAATGCCATGGAGGTGGACATCCAACAACAGCAACATTATCAGCAGTGGTTCGAAAGGTAAAGGCTAGAATTGAACGAAATCCACGACAAAGCGCAGTTAAATTGGCGAAAAGTCTTAATGTATCTGCCCGGAGCATTAGGGCGCATATTAAAAAATAAACTTCAACTGAAGCCCTACAAATTACAAAAAGTGCAAGATCTGACACTTGCACAAAAGACAGTTCGTCTAGAAAGAGCTAAGAACTTAAAGCACTTGCACGTTGATAGCTTGCTTGAAAATTTGGTATTTTACGATGAAAAAATTTTTACCGTTCAGCAATATAGGTAGCAAGCAGTGATCGCATATGGTTAAAGTGTAAATCAAATAACAATTTAGACCAACGAATTGCCTTGCGAAAGCAAGCACCAGCATCTGTGATGGTTTGGGCGGCGGTAACTGCCATGGGACGAATGGGGAAAGATGTGTTTCGCTGAGAGCAGCCACACCAACGTTGTAACGACGAAGTTCCCGAGCTACTATGGCGGTCTTGCGTTCAGGGCAAGCATTTCCATCTCGATCAAGAAGCGTTCTCACGTTCCACGCGCCGAATGTCATAACAGACGTTTGGCTACCATATTCCTTGCGACGTCGACCACGATTTAAGTGATGCGATGGCAGCCGCGGCTACTAGCACCTCTTAAAGTGGGACGAGCTTTTCTTAGGGCACCTTTTCTAGCCCCCTCCCCGGCTGAGCGAGGAAAGTAGTGCCTCCCTAAACAGGGCTGCTTTGTCATCCCGGGTGCTGCCGAATCCGCGCTGTCGTCCCAAATATGCAGCGCAAAAACGACCACGGCGTGTACTCACAGCCCCGAGACCGCCTGAGTGCAGGTATCAGACAAAGTCCAGCTACATCAGGCCAGACCTCTCTACCTCTACCCATCGCTACAGGACTTTTGCGAACTCGGAGTCCAGTTTAACGGCGCAGGATATATTAAAGGTGCGCAA